>OY783197.1:778399-1378399 GCA_963678675.1 Xiphydria camelus
TCTTGTATACCGTATGTCTGACGGCAAGCGCAACAAAACTTCAGCAGTTTTGTTGCGCTTGCCGTCAGACATACGTTATTCTTCCTCACATTCCACGTAATGCCAGACAGGGTGGAGTGGGGCCCGTAGGTCGGAAAGCGCGGCAAAAGTCTGCGAGGAGTTTCGCTTCAGCAGTCTGATTGGACACTCCAACGCAAACGGCGTCAGGATTGACTAAAATCTTTATTGCATGTGTTTCAAGGCGCACTTTGCGCGGAGTCGAGCTCTCGTATCAGTACGCGCGAGTTCGCCTCGGGGGTGTGAGGATTTAAACATTTTTGTGGAGCTTCACGAGAAGAAACTTACGCGCTCTCTTGAGATTAAAACTCGCGTCGGCAGCGAACTCGTTATTCATCGATGCTCCTCTATCATTTCGTAGAGGGGTTAAGTTTGAGTTTCTTTTGTCAAATTTCATCGTTCTCCTACTACAACTTCTCATTGGTATGCACTGTAGGTCTCAATTCCTCTTGTATATTCCTCCTCCCATTTGGCACACCGTAACGAGACTATCTCGTACGCACACATTACTTTTGTTACGGTTGCAGAACGGGGAAGTTTGTTCACCGCGTTCGCACTTTTAAATCAACTCGAAATATCATAGTGCACGCGGGCCACCGAGAGCAGGGACCTCCTCGTGGTGTGGCCTGGAAAATCAATAGTGTTCGATCCGAAACATTCTTGATTTACTGACGCCTGCTCATTTTGGATCGCCTTGAAAGGCGAGTAGAATCAGCCGCGCAGTTCCTTCTCGAGCCACAGTTTAATTCTGTAGGCTGTTTTAGCTTCGACCCTACGTAGTTTCCATGTTCCTTCCTTCTTCTCGCGAGAAGAAGGAATGGACAACTCGAATACAGGAATTGGGATCTCGGACGGAGCGTTTCCGGGGACGAGACGGCATAGGTCCTTTGATGCAGGAGTCTGATCAGTGGTTCTCCAGAGGGCCAAGCAGTATATCGGATATGGGACTGACAGGTGAAACAAATCATCAAGCAATACTGCCTCCTAATTGATCTGTAATACTTACATCCTTTTATCATCACTCTCGTTACATTCACATCACTATGATCTCACACAGAATTTACTAATTATTTTCCTCAATTGAACTCGATGGGTGAGGGTTTATCTCTATTGCATTCCTTTTATATCACTTTCTCCCCTTGTGGAGATTCTAACGGAATAATACTTCAAGTATATTGTTGGTCAATTTTCATTTAGAGAAGCCTACGAGCGATGCTTTGGACATTATCAACGAATTCTCATTCAGAAAGATCTACGAAAGATACTTGGGGTATTATTACAATAGATTCTCGCTTAGAAGAGCGTGTGAAATAATAATTGGAGAATAATAGAATCTACAGCCCGTTCGTTTTCTTTAAATGTTGGGAATTTTCCAAAGTCAAGCGTGTGCGTGTCTGTTGGGTGCCAACAGCCGGACGTTTGAAACGGCCGATCGATATCACGCTCCCCCCCCCCCCTTCCCAGCGCCATACACTCTCGCCAGTCACTTTAGTCGCGATCGTTGAACGGGGTGGTCGGGTCTCCGCGCTCGTCGATGCATATTAGTAGCACGGGCTATCTCCTCGTGGTCTGCCTCGAGGAATCAATTTGACGATGCTGTAGGGTTAATATCTCTTTCTCTCTTTGTTGAGACTCTAACGGAATAATAATTGGAGTATTGTTGTTCAGTCTATGAGCGATACTTTGGACATAATCAACGAATTCTCATTCAGAAAGATCTATGAATACTCTTGGTACTTGGGATATTATTACGATAGATTCTCATTTAGAAGAGAGTCTTGTGAAATAATACTCGGAGAATAATAGAATCTACAGCCCGTTTGTTTTATTGAAATGTTTGACAGTTTTCGGAAGTAATGACGTTTGGATAATAGCCTGAGCGGCCGTTCGTTATCACGCTACCCCCTCTCCAGCGCCACGCCGTAGCCGAGCCTCACTCACGCCTGTCACTTTAGTCGCGATCGCTGAACGGGATGGTCGGTTCTCCGCGCTCATCACTAGCTACCTATCATTGCACGGGCTACCAAGTGGAGGGACTTGCTCGTGGTGTGCTTCGGGGAATCAATTGACGCTTGCTCTTCTTGGACGGCCTCGAGGGATGAGGAGAGAAGAGTAGACCAAATCCTTATCCCTTATCCCTCATCCCCGCATTGTTAACACGGGTCCGAGTTCCCATGTACTTGTGTTCGAGGTCTTACTTCCTTCTTCTTGCGCTAGAAGAAGGAGGTAATACCTCGGATATAGGTATTGGGGACCCGGACCCCCCCCACCCCCATTTCCCGGGGGTGGGGGGGGGGAGGTACACTGTCATGCACCAGCCTGTTTCTTGAAGGTCATTTAGAGGTCAAATCATAGGTGGGGTTAATTATTACTGTTAATTGATGGAAATCGACTGGAAGCAACACATTCTGCCATTTTAGTTCCAATTGCACTCGTATCGAGCAGTAATTCTCTCTAATTCGTCTACATATCACTCGCTGTGATGACTCTGTCAGATTTCATCGATCAAATTAATCGGTGCGTTATTAACAGACTCTAATATTGAAATAAGGAATCCATGGATGTGTCATATAATGCATTAGTAACAAATTCTAATACTTTGAGAGAAAGAATATTCTCGTCAGTCTGGTTCCGATCGCCGCGAGCGGAATGGTTCGTTCTCCGCGCTCTATCTCGGATTATGTGTTAACTATCTATCTAGTATCAGTGCGCGGGTTCAGTGACATTCTCGCGTACCGTGGATTATTAGAAGTGAAATAATCCCGTGTGTCATTCTAATTACGGTCGACAAATGGAATATAATAGTTAATTCTCCATCTCGCACGTTTCAATTCTGATTGTGAGTGTAGTGTAGTTAACTTCTCGTGCTGTCACCCGAATAAGCAAAGTAGTTTCATGCGCGTCAGTCTGGTTTCGGCCATCGAGTGGAGTGGTTTAAGTATCTTTCGTACTTGTCATCATTAGTTTGTGCGCGACTGTCAAATAGTGAACTCGCGTTATAATCATGTACTTTCATCCGTCTTAAATTTAATTTAATTATCTTTAGAACTCTCGCGCGCGTTCAATCTCTGTGTCTGCGTTAATACTACCTATCAGTGCGCGGGTTCAGTGACATTCTCGTTCCGTGGATTATTGGACATAGGCATAGTGCTGTGTGTTATTCTAATTACGGTCGACTAATTAATCTCCGGTCTCGCACGTTTGAATAAATCCGGAGTGTAGTGTAGCTACCTACTCGTAATCATTAGTTCGTGCGCGACTGTCAAATAGTGAATTCGCGTTATAATCATGTACTTTCATCCGCCTTAAGTTTAATTTTATTATCTTTAGAAGTGCTCTTAATGTCTCCGTGGTGTTTTCAGTATATTCAAATATTTAATCAAATAAAAATATCTTCCCAAATTGAAAAATAAATTGAAAATATCTATGGAAGGGCTGGGAGAATTAACTATTATATTCCATTCGTCGACCATAATTAGAATGACACACGGGATTATTTCACTTTTCCAATAATCCACGGTACGAGAATGTCACCGAATCCGCGCACTGATAAGTAGTAAAGACATAATCCGAGCACAGGGACTTTGACAGGATGGAAACTGCTCGCGCTCAATCGTCTTCAAAGGTATGCAGGTTCACTGACCTCTTGTCTTCTTCAAGCCACTGCTTAAAATGTACCGTGGCACGAGTTTCGTTTAAATTGTCACATTTCTACATGCAAGTAAATTATTGTATATCTGCCTTCCGCTGGCATAGCGGTGATTAGGTTGCATCTCCGAAAAGTATTTTAATTAGATTATAATTCGAATTGTGAAATGCGCAGATGTACGACAGTTCGGTACGGACTAAAGAACCAAAGTCCAAACATGACACGCCGATGGTTATGGGCGATTGCTGGCCAGGAGAGGTCAGCTTCGAAAAGCTCTTTCGCAGAGGATCAACTAGGAGACTGACGGGTAAGAATACCTACATTAAACAACATTGCCTTAAGTTAATAAGCAATATATTCTTTTATTATCGTATTCTCAATACATTTGCAACAGTGAAATTGAATAACATTCTCGAAACCATTAACTAACTTAATTAACTTTATACAGAACGCCCGTGTAGGCAGCGAAATCAATCTGTCCAACTCTGCAAGTTGGAGTCCTCGTGGAAATGATGGTCGGAGAACACGTGCAGGGTACCCACTCCACGAATCGATGATCGAAAGGTTGATACAGTTTTCTAATTATGAATGACAATTTTGTTTCAACAAAAATGTGTTTCCGAGATTCATTCGATACGTAGGAGTTCGAGAAGTTGCATCGCCGGCACGTCTAATTCGGTATTTCATTTCTGTTACAGTCAGTCGAATTGAGCACACGAAAGAACGACATCGGTACTACATTCCGCGGATTCGCTGATCGACATCGAGAAGTAAGTATTTTAATTTATAAATAATAACAAATGCATCACACACACACACACACACACTCTGATAAATTCTAACATACTTCTAAGACTAAAGTTTTCTCTGCTAACGATAAGTTTCTGTATGATTGAGAAGTGTTATCACATCAACGGACCGCTACAAGGATCCAGACGTTTGATTGATATCAGTAGACCGCTATAAGGATTCAGACACTTGATTGTCATCGACGCGGGAAAAATACCAAAGTGAAAGTAATGGTAACTGGTGAGCCTCGACAGTTTACGTTCTTCTACTCGATCTCCAATACGTACATGCAACGCTAAATATTGGACTCGAGTAGTCGTACTATCTATCTTTTCTATCTATTCCTCTCAGTGCGTGGCGCGATGACTAATTTGCAGTAGAACTTAACAGATCGATAATTTGAGAAAGATTTTTCCATCTCCTTGTACCATTCGACTTCTCAGTTCTCGCTGCAAATTATTTGTAAAGTACAGCGCGCATCGTTCGAACGTCGCGTGTTTCTTGAACCGGTTGTTTATATTCTTTATCGCTCGAACGATGGCTCCCCGCTGGAAGTAGACAACGAATTAACTTAGCTAGGACCGTACATACGCGGAAGAAAGAGAGAATCTTGCAGTTATGTATTCTGGTAATTTAACACGTTGACTGCCCACTAACGCTGCCGGGTTAAAGTACATTACCTGCTAGTCCCATGGGACCAGCGTGGCAGTCAACGTGTTAAATGCGTTTTTCAAACTGATGAATATTTTCACAATTGAAGATATTATTTGATTATTGAACATTGAGATTGCTGGCTAGCGATATTCATAACTGCATATACGTTTAGAGTTTATTCTTTTACAAGATTACATATTTCACATTTGAAAGATACTTACTTCTATATGCACAATTTCGAGCCTGTTTGAATGTATTGAATATCAGAACTTTATATTACAATTCGCTGCAAATTCTCTCGGTACATAGGTAGAGTACGACGTACATCGTTCAAACGATGGTTCTTCAAACTAATCGTTTGGACGATGATTAAACGTTGGAAGTAAACAACGATTTAAGTTAAATAATAAGCAGTACCGCGATAGGCGGACGTTTGAGAACCTTGCAGTTGAATGTTGAGATCATTTTAATGCAATATTCGAGATATTATACATGTAGTCAAAGAATCGTTGATCAAATTTGATATTTAAAATTTATATGAAATCTTTGAATTCATTTTATTAATTGACATTTGTATATCGAGGTCGCTTACATACGTGATATTCACAATTATAATTATTTCAAGAATTTATTCTTTCGAAAGTTTATATCTTTCACGCGAAAGTTACTTTGACTTACATACTGGAGCAAGATTTTACATGCATCCAAACTACCTTTCACTGCAAGTTCTCCCTTTAGAGTACGGCACTTGTCGTTCAAGCGTTCGAGCGTTCAAACGTTCAAACGCTGAAACGACTATCGCAAGCTGGAATTAAACAACGATTTAAGTTAGTTAGTAAGGAGACCCGCAGTAGGCGGATGAATCAAAAAATCTTGCAGATGAACGTCCAGAATATTTTGAGGCAACATTCGAGTTCTCATAAATTCATTGAATTTTCGTTCAGACTTGATACTTCGAAATTTGAAAGTACGCGAAATTATTTCATTATTTTACAATTGAAGGTTGAGCTCTCTTACACATGCGACACTCGTAATTATAGTTATACACCCGGGGATTCGGAATCTGTCGCTGGTGACTTTTTAAAAAATTTTATTTTCAAACATACTAACCAACGATTCAACAATCCTCATGCTTTCATTAACGAGGGTGAATGCAACCGTAGCTAATGAGAGCATGAGAATTTATTATTCATTGGCTAGTATGTTTAAAAATGACATTTTAGAAAGTCACGCGACAGATTCAGAGTCCCCAGGTGTAGGTATATCAAGAATTTATTCAGTCAAAGGATAATACGTACATATATTTTACGCGATAGCGACATTGAAGCAAATTACCACGTGCATCCAAACTTTAAATTTCACTGCAAGTTTTTTCATAGAGTACAGCATACGTCGCTCAAACGACTGGGCCTAAGGCCCAGTTGTACAATTCAGGTTTAACTATAATCTCTGGTTCGTTGCTATGGAGTAGCCAATAGCAAAGCTAGTATCATAGCAACTAACCAAGGATTGTAGTTAAACCTGAGTGGTACAACTGGGCCTTAGCGGCTGGAAGCAACCAACGATTTAAGTCAGATAAAACTTAGCACCGCACTAGGCGGATGAGTGAGAAAATATTGCAGTCGAACGTTTCAATAATTTTGACATGACATTCGATCTTTCAAATATATGTATGTATACAGAATCTTTTTCCAAAATTAATATTTCAAAATCATTCAGTTTGGCAATTTATTGTACTGTTTCATAATTGAAACCTGAGATCTAATCGTCGAAGATTTAAAATTCAGATTCACTGTAAATTTTCTCACTGAATAGGTAGAGTACGACGTACGTCGCTCGGACTGGTGGTTTTTTTTAAAAAACTGTAAGCAGGTCCCAGAGATGATCCAACGCCCGAAGTAGACAACGAATTGTAACAGAATTACGCGAAATAAATTGTCCCTCGAATACATTTAAGTACTGGATACGAAAACGGTTTATGATCGATAGCTAATCGTGCTAGTAGATTTTTCAAAGACTTTCATTGAACGATTTAATATTTTGATTGAAAGCACGAAGTAGCTTCATTAGACAAGTATATCAAGAAAAACAAGCATACGACCTATCGATGCAGAAACGTTAGATCTCTTTTAAAATTATCACGAGACAGAATTTTTAGAATTTTTGCGAAATTTAAATTGATTTCAATGGCTGATAATTTTGGTACAGCCAAAGATCGAAGTACAATCTTTTGCTGGAGTAATTCAAAGTCTTTGACACATAAAGTAGCAGCAGTAGTAGATAAGCGAATAAATGCGAAGGGGAGGAAAGAAAATTTCCACCCCTTCGCATCCAGCGATGGATCGCCGTGGGATCGTCGCGGGATCATCGTGGGATCCGAAAACGCTAAGTACCTATAGCCACGACTGAATGAGAGATGGAGCGATTGTGTTGGAGCGAATCTACGTTCTTTTTAAATATAGGTGATAGGCAGGGTTTCGCGAAAGTGGCCACTCGTTTCTAAATATAGGTGACAGGCAGGATCTCCGTTTTCAGTACGTCGCGACGCGTTTTCGGCCAATGTATGATTGTGGGTGACTGTGTAAAGTAGATCTCCGTGTGAGGTTTCGAAATTGGGTTGTCGATACTTCGTATCTGTAATACAGTTGATTTGTATTATAAACTTTTGGCACCGACAGCTCGTTTCGAAACTCGCAAGGAATTGTATTAGTTTTAGCGTCCCAACGGTCTTAGATTTCAAGAACTTTCGGAAAATATAGATTCACGCGATGGTTCTCTCCACTATTTATCACCCGCAATTTTCTGCGACTCGATATTTACGGATTACGACATTTGCAAAATTGATGCGAGCCTATCACGTTCCCTCGTATTTATTAGTATTTTCACAACTTCTTTTTTACATTTTGCATCTTTTAATATTAATATTATCTACGACCGTTGGGTGGGCAATAGCGAAGTCGCAAACGCCGTGTGTCGTGGCTACACGGCGGTGCAACCTGCGGCTTCGCGTTGCCCCGAAGAAAGAAGAGAGAAGAAAGAAGAAAGAAGCCATCGTTAGTATTAAGAAATATTCGTCGTCGTCGCGCCACGCACACTCGCTAGGATTTTCGATTATTCTTTTCCATGCAATTCCCATCGGATTCTCGCACGACTTCCTTCACCGGACCGGAGAAATTCGAGCGAGAATGCGATACGATTGTTCGGAAGGAATTTTCGAATACGTCGATAGACTCCTTGCACCTCTATCCGTCTTTCTCTTCTATGCACACGTGCATTTTTTAAGTCGACGTGCGAGATATCAGTGTCGAATTAATATTTCCAGAAACCCCCTCTATCGCTCTTAAATTGACACGACCCCAATTTTTGTGCTCGCAGACATTTAGAGAATTTTATTTTTGTTTAATTTGACATCTTAAATGAGAGCGCAAAGTAACTTCATTGTACACATATTACTTATGATCTTTTCCTCATCAAAGTTGTTGGAAAATAAATTACACGAGACTGTTCGATCCGCACGTCTTCTTAAAATACATTCTCTCTCTCTCTCTCTCTCTCTCTCTCTCTCTCTCTCTCTCTCTCTCTCTCTCTCTCTCTCTCTCTCTCTCTCTCTCTCTCTCTCTCTCTCTCTCTCTCTCTCTCTCTCTCTCTCTGGATATTTTATGGGGCAATATCGCCAGTACCACTCTGATGTGGTTATACATATTCACGTTTATTACGTATATATTTATTCGGGGCGTGAATTGTCCTAGTTGGCAAGGAAACCCCATTGTTTGAATTCCGCGATGTTCTAGCTTTTCTTTTCAGGTGCATAGCTTTTCTTTTCAGGTGTACGGAATTTGTTTTCAGGTACATAATAAGCACATTTTATTGTTCGCCGAAAGGCAGCAATAATTAAACTATTTCCACAATATGTCCAATAATGGATTAATAAGGAAGCATAAAATATTCCAATCTCTCTAATTCGTATTCACCTCGCATCTCATTAAATTGTTACGAATCATCCGGAGAAGAGCGATAATCGTTCTTGCTCCTGTTTTCTAAATGAAGTATCGCGTCTGATCATGAGCGTCCGGGCTTGCGATCGATGCGATGCTTTACACGACTTTGTCAGTCATTCACGCTCCATTTATCTTAAGGCTGTCGATGTAATAATTTGTCTGTTTCAGGGCTTCGAATTAATAGGAAAGTTTCTCTTTCAGGAAACGCAAAAATAAGCGACATTCTCCCCCGATCAGCCAAGTGTCTCGTAGATTTCTGTCACTGTGCTCATAAATTGCAAATGGAATGAAGTTTGTCACGGCAACCGTAGCGTTCCGTGACACGGAAATTTTAATAATGACATTTTTATCTTTCAGACGCCTCATGGGACGGCTTTTAGTGTCGAAATTTGACCATTAATCGTTCAGTTTTGTGTTTCAGCTGTAGACTTGAAATTGAGAGAGTCACTTATGCCCGGGGCGTATTCGTAAATCTATAGATTAATTGAAGAGTGGAAATTAGAAAGGGCCTACGTGCCGTTTTTCACAGACTTCAGTTTTTGACATAGAAAGGTTCTAAGGACAACTCGCGTCGGCAGCGAACTCGCTATTCCTCGATGCTCGTCTCTTTCATTTCACAGAGGGGTTAAGTTCGAGTTTCTTTTATCAAATTTCATCGTTTTCCTACTACACTTTCTCATTGGTATGCACTGTAGGTCTCAATTCCTCTTGTATACCGTATGTCTGACGGCAAGCGCAACAAAACTTCAGCAGTTTTGTTGCGCTTGCCGTCAGACATACGTTATTCTTCCTCACATTCCACGTAATGCCAGACAGGGTGGAGTGGGGCCCGTAGGTCGGGCAGCGCGGCAAAAGTCTGCGAGGAGTTTCGCTTCAGCAGTCTGAATGGACACTCCAACGCAAACGGCGTCAGGATTGGCTAAAATCTTTATTGCATGTGTTTCAAGGCGCACTTTGCGCGGAGTCGAGCTCTCGTATCAGTACGCGCGAGTTCGCCTCGGGGGGTGTGAGGATTTAAACATTTTTGTGGAGCTTCACGAGAAGAAACTTACGCGCTCTCTTGAGATTAAAACTCGCGTCGGCAGCGAACTCGTTATTCATCGATGCTCCTCTCTATCATTTCGTAGAGGGGTTAAGTTTGAGTTTCTTTTGTCAAATTTCATCGTTCTCCTACTACAACTTCTCATTGGTATGCACTGTAGGTCTCAATTCCTCTTGTATATTCCTCCTCCCATTTGGCACACCGTAACGAGACTATCTCGTACGCACACATTACTTTGGTTACGGTTGCAGAACGGGGAAGTTTGTTCACCGCGTTCGCACTTTTAAATCAACTCGAAATATCATAGTGCACGCGGGCCACCGAGAGCAGGGACCTCCTCGTGGTGTGGCCTGGAAAATCAATAGTGTTCGATCCGAAACATTCTTGATTTACTGACGCCTGCTCATTTTGGATCGCCTTGAAAGGCGAGTAGAATCAGCCGCGCAGTTCCTTCTCGAGCCACAGTTTAATTCTGTAGGCTGGTTTAGCTTCGACCCTACGTAGTTTCCATGTTCCTTCCTTCTTCTCGCGAGAAGAAGGAATGGACAACTCGAATACAGGAATTGGGATCTCGGACGGAGCGTTTCCGGGGACGAGACGGCATAGGTCCTTTGATGCAGGAGTCTGATCAGTGGTTCTCCAGAGGGCCAAGCAGTATATCGGATATGGGACTGACAGATGAAACAAATCATCAAGCAATACTGCCTCCTAATTGATCTGTAATACTTACATCCTTTTATCATCACTCTCGTTACATTCACATCACTATGATCTCACACAGAATTTACTAATTATTTTCCTCAATTGAACTCGATGGGTGAGGGTTTATCTCTATTGTATTCCTTTTATATCACTTTCTCCCCTTGTGGAGATTCTAACGGAATAATACTTCAAGTATATTGTTGGTCAATTTTCATTTAGAGAAGCCTACGAGCGATGCTTTGGACATTATCAACGAATTCTCATTCAGAAAGATCTACGAAAGATACTTGGGGTATTATTACAATAGATTCTCGCTTAGAAGAGCGTGTGAAATAATAATTGGAGAATAATAGAATCTACAGCCCGTTCGTTTTCTTTAAATGTTGGGAATTTTCCAAAGTCAAGCGTGTGCGTGTCTGTTGGGTGCCAACAGCCGGACGTTTGAAACGGCCGATCGATATCACGCTCCCCCCCCCCCCCCCTTCCCAGCGCCATACACTCTCGCCAGTCACTTTAGTCGCGATCGTTGAACGGGGTGGTCGGGTCTCCGCGCTCGTCGATGCATATTAGTAGCACGGGCTATCTCCTCGTGGTCTGCCTCGAGGAATCAATTTGACGATGCTGTAGGGTTAATATCTCTTTCTCTCTTTGTTGAGACTCTAACGGAATAATAATTGGAGTATTGTTGTTCAGTCTATGAGCGATACTTTGGACATAATCAACGAATTCTCATTCAGAAAGATCTATGAATACTCTTGGTACTTGGGATATTATTACGATAGATTCTCATTTAGAAGAGAGTCTTGTGAAATAATACTCGGAGAATAATAGAATCTACAGCCCGTTTGTTTTATTGAAATGTTTGACAGTTTTCGGAAGTAATGACGTTTGGATAATAGCCTGAGCGGCCGTTCGTTATCACGCTACCCCCTCTCCAGCGCCACGCCGTAGCCGAGCCTCACTCACGCCTGTCACTTTAGTCGCGATCGCTGAACGGGATGGTCGGTTCTCCGCGCTCATCACTAGCTACCTATCATTGCACGGGCTACCAAGTGGAGGGACTTGCTCGTGGTGTGCTTCGGGGAATCAATTGACGCTTGCTCTTCTTGGACGGCCTCGAGGGATGAGGAGAGAAGAGTAGACCAAATCCTTATCCCTTATCCCTCATCCCCGCATTGTTAACACGGGTCCGAGTTCCCATGTACTTGTGTTCGAGGTCTTACTTCCTTCTTCTTGCGCTAGAAGAAGGAGGTAATACCTCGGATATAGGTATTGGGGACCCGGACCCCCCCCACCCCCATTTCCCGGGGGTGGGGGGGGGGAGGTACACTGTCATGCACCAGCCTGTTTCTTGAAGGTCATTTAGAGGTCAAATCATAGGTGGGGTTAATTATTACTGTTAATTGATGGAAATCGACTGGAAGCAACACATTCTGCCATTTTAGTTCCAATTGCACTCGTATCGAGCAGTAATTCTCTCTAATTCGTCTACATATCACTCGCTGTGATGACTCTGTCAGATTTCATCGATCAAATTAATCGGTGCGTTATTAACAGACTCTAATATTGAAATAAGGAATCCATGGATGTGTCATATAATGCATTAGTAACAAATTCTAATACTTTGAGAGAAAGAATATTCTCGTCAGTCTGGTTCCGATCGCCGCGAGCGGAATGGTTCGTTCTCCACGCTCTATCTTGGATTATGTGTTAACTACCTACCCCTAGTATCAGTGCGCGGGTTCAGTGACATTCTCGTACCGTGGATTATTAGAAAAGTGAAATAATCCCGTGTGTCATTCTAATTACGGTCGACAAATGGAATATAATAGTTAATTCTCCATCTCGCACGTTCCAATCCGGAGTGTAGTGTAGTTAACTTCTCGTGCTGTCACCCGAATAAGCAAAGTAGTTTTATGTGCGCGTCAGTCTGGTTTCGGCCATCGAGTGGAGTGGTTTAAGTATCTTTCGTGTACTCGTCATCATTAGTTTGTGCGCGACTGTCAAATAGTGAACTCGCGTTATAATAATGTACTTTCATCCGTCTTAAATTAAATTAAATTATCTTTAGAACTCTCGCGCGTTCAATCTCGGATTCTATGTTTCATACTACCTATCAGTGCGCGGGTTCAGTGACATTCTCGTTCCGCGGATTATTGGAAAGGCATAGTGCTGTGTGTTATTCTAATTACGGTCAACTAATTAATCTCCGGTCTCGCACGTTTGAATAAATCCGGAGTGTAGTGTAGTTACATTCCTGTGCTGTCGCCCGAATAAGTAAACTATATAGTTTCATGCGCGTCAGTCACGTTTCGGCCGTCGAGTGGAGTGGTTTATCTTTCGTACTCATTATCATTAGTTTGTGCGCGGCTACCAAATAGTGAACTCGCGTTATAATCATGTACTTTCATCCGTCTTAAATTTAATTTAATTATCTTTAGAACTCTCGCGCGCGTTCAATCTCTGTGTCTGCGTTAATACTACCTATCAGTGCGCGGGTTCAGTGACATTCTCGTTCCGTGGATTATTGGACATAGGCATAGTGCTGTGTGTTATTCTTATTACGGTCGACTAATTAATCTCCGGTCTCGCACGTTTGAATAAATCCGGAGTGTAGTGTAGTTACCTACTCGTCATCATTAGTTTGTGCGCGACTGTCAAATTGTGAATTCGCGTTATAGTCATGTACTTTCATCCGCCTTAAGTTTAATTTTATTATCTTTAGAAGTGCTCTTGTTGTCTCGGTGGTGTTTTCAGTATATTCAAATATTTAATCAAATAAAAATATCTTCCCAAAGTGAAAAATAAATTGAAAATATCTATGGAAGGATCGGAGAATTAACTATTATATTCCATTCGTCGACCATAATTAGAATGACACACGAGATTATTTCACTTTTCCAATAATCCACGGTACGAGTATGTCACCGAACCCGCGCACTCTGATAGGTAATAAACACATAATCCGAGCACAGGGACTTTGACAGGATGGGAACTGCTCGCGCTCAATCGTCTTCAAAGGTATGCAGGTTCATTGACCTCTTGTCTTCTTCAAGCCACTGCTTAAAATGTACCGTGGCACGAGTTTCGTTTAAATTTTCACATTTCTACATGCAAGTAAATTATTGTATATCTGCCTTCCGCTGGCATAGCGGTGATTAGGTTGCATCTCCGAAAAGTATTTTAATTAGATTGTAATTCGAATTGTGAAATGCACAGATGTACGGCAGTTCGGTACGGACTAAAGAACCAAAGTCCAAACATGACACGCCGATGGTTTTGGGCGATTGCTGGCCAGGAGAGGTCAGCTTCGAAAAGCTCTTTCGCAGAGGATCAACTAGGAGACTGACGGGTAAGAATACATTAAAGAACATTGCCTTAAGTTAATAAGCAATATATCCTTTTATTATCGTATTCTCATTACATTTGCAATAGTGAAATTGAATAACATTCTCGAAACCATTAACTAACTTAATTAACTTTATACAGAACGCCCGTGTAGGCAGCGAAAACAATCTGTCCAACTCTGCAAGTTGGAGTCCTTGTGGAAATGATCGTCGGAGAACACCCACTCCACGAATCGATGATCGAAAGGTTGATACAGTTTTTTAATTATGAATGAGAATTTTGTTTCAAATAAATGTGTTTCCGAGATTCATACGATACGTAGGAGTTCGAGAAGTTGCATCGCCGGCACGTCTAATTCGGTATTTCATTTCTGTTACAGTCAATCGAATTGAGCACACGAAAGAACGACATCGGTACTATATTCCGCGGATTCGCTGATGTCGAGAAGTAAGTATTAGGTTTGTTCCTGCAGGAGTCAGAGACTGTCAGCGGACGTCAGGCGCATGCGCATTAAGATTCTCGCGTTCCAGCAAGAAGTACGTGACAGTCACTGATTCCAAATCCGCTGTTCCAGCAGGAGTCAGACGAGTTTGCTCACAGTCAGAAAAGTTTGCGGATTGTCAGGAAACTTTTAGTCCGACGCAGGCGTACTAGCTGCTCGTATGAATGAGGGCGGGTTTTACAAACACAGTATAAACGCGGTATAGCGCTATACTGAGAATAACCAGCACGCAAGCGTTTTACAAGTATGGTATAAGGCTGGAGAAATAGATTAATCCAAAATAACTGTCCTAATTTGTTGTAGGATATTGTGTACACCCTGGTCGAAGTAAAACTGCCCCCCCCTCTCTTAATTTGTTAATTGTTATTTTTACTGTTCAAAAACCGAATCCATTATTTCTGCTATAGATATTGATGCTAATGTTAGAAATTTGAATGAGTAATTAATATATAGGGTACCTATAATAGAAACATTTTGCAAAAGTAACCAGAAGAAGAATCCGTAGCCCCGGATGTACACCCGGGTTCACGGATTCTGAACATAATGACTTTTCAAAATGTAATTTTAAAACGTAACAGCCAATTAGCAATTAAATGTCAAACATTCGTTAGCTAATGCAGCCTTTGCCCTGGCTAATGAAAGCATGATAATTAATTATTCATTGGTTAGTATATTGAAATATGACATTTTTAAAAGTCACTATGTTCAGAATCCGTGAACCCGGGTGTACATGGCAAGCCAGGTATCAGATTTACACGGTTATATATGGAATCCGTTATTTCTCCCCTTTACAATCTGACTTAGTATTCCATGTATAGCTGTATTTATTAAGCTGGCCACTGCGGGGATGGCTTACTCCGATCCGTCCGGCAATTAGCCTTCCATAAAGGACGTGAGATTGTAAGTATAGTCTGTTAAGTAAGAGCGTGTACGGCATTATTCATAAAGACATTATTCAACAATGTGTTTCTTTCAACATACATACGTTTGATATGGTCCAAGGCAATGCACAATTTGGTTAATAATGAGTTCAATCACCACCATCGATTATTGCTTGGCATCTCCGAGGCATACTATCCATCAAATTTTCGGCGTATTTACGGGGAAGTGCCTTCCAAATGTGTCGAATTTCTCGGGATAGCTGCTTCACAGTGAAGACACGTTTTCGTCGAAGCTTCTGCTTGTTTATGAAAACGTGTCTTCACTGTGAAGCAGCTATCCCGAGAAATTCGACGCGTTTGGAAGGCACTTCCCCGCGAATACGTCGAAAATTTGATGGATAGTATGCCTCGGAGATGCCAAGCAATAATCGATGGTGGTGATTGGACTCATTATTAACATAATTGCGCATTGCCTTGGAACATGTCAAACGTATGTATGTGGAAAAAAACATTGTTGAATAATTTCTTTATGAATAATGCCATACACGCTCTTACTTAACTGACTGTACGTTTGCAACCCTTGTTCGCCAAACAGTATTACCTTTCTATTGTTTGTACCTGAGTTTTCATCCATATTTTTGTTACACTACTAGTAGTGTGTATAAAACAAAATAACAATAACCTTAGTCGAAAATTAAAAAGGTTAGGTTTGCTCTCTTCTAAAATTAATTACTGTCGTCTATAATAAATGTCGTCATAATGTCGTCGTATAATAAAATAAGAATTTTTTATTATAGAATTCTATAATAAGAATCTAATAGGATTCAATACATATACAAATTTTATAACAGAATTCTATAATAAGAATCTAGTAGGATTAAATACTTATAAAAATTTTATAATAGAATGCTATAATAAGAATTTTACTGTAGGACTCTATAATAAGAATCTAGTAGGATTAAATACTTATAAAAATTTTATAATAGAATTCTATAATAATAATCAAATAATAACTCTATAAATTAATCTGATAATAGGACTTTATTTAATAATCTATAATAATAGGATTCTATACTTATAAACATTTTATAATAGAATTCTATGATAAGAATCTTATAGTAGGACTCTATAATAAGAATCTAATAGGGTTAAATACTTATAAATATTTTATAGTAGAATTGTATAATAAGAATCTTATAGTAGGACTCTCTATAATAAGAATCTAGTAGGATTAAATACTTATAAAAATTTTATAATAGAATTGTATAATAATAATCAA
The DNA here is from genome assembly GCA_963678675.1 of Xiphydria camelus. Taxonomy (NCBI): domain Eukaryota; kingdom Metazoa; phylum Arthropoda; class Insecta; order Hymenoptera; family Xiphydriidae; genus Xiphydria; species Xiphydria camelus. The sequence goes on from OY783197.1 coordinate 795,301, forward strand.
ATAATAACTCTATAAATGAATCTGATAATAGCACTTTATTTAATAATCTAATAATAGGATTCTATACTTATAGACATTTTATAATAGAATTCTATAATAACAATCTTATAGTAGGACTCTATAATAAGAATCTAATAGGATTAAATACTTATAAATATTTTATAATAGAATTCTATAATAAGAATCTATAGTAGGATTCAATACTTATAGAAATTTTATAATATAATTCTATAATAAAAATCTTACTGTAGGACTCTATAATAAGAATCTAATAGGATTAAATACTTATAAAAATTTTATAATAGAATTCTATAATACGAATATAATAGGATTAAATACTTATAAAAATTTTATAATAGAATTCTATAATAAGAATCTAGTATGATTAAATACTTATAAAGATTTTATAATAGCATTCTATAATAAGAATCTAGTAGGATTAAATACTTATAAATATTTTATAATAGAATTCTATAATAAGAATCTATAGTAGGATTCAATACTTATAGAAATTTTATAATATAATTCTATAATAAGAATCTTACTGTAGGACTCTATATATGAATATAATAGGATTCTATAATAAGAATCTTACTGTAGGACTCTATTATAAGAATCTATAGTAGGATTCAATACTTATAAAAATTTTATAATAGAATTCTATAATAAGAATCTTATAGTAGGACTCTATATATGAATATAATAGGATTCTATACTTATAAAAATTTTATAATAGAATTCTATGATAAGAATCTTATAGTAGGACTCTATAATAAGAATCTAATAGGATTAAATACTTATAAATATTTTATAGTAGAATTGTATTATAAGAATCTATAGTAGGATTAAATAATTATAAAAATTTTATAATAGGATTCTATAATAAGAATCTTACTGTAGGACTCTATTATAAGAATCTATAGTAGGATTCAATACTTATAAAAATTTTATAATAGAATTCTATAATAAGAATCTTATAGTAGGACTCTATATATGAATATAATAGGATTCTATACTTATAAAAATTTTATAATAGAATTCTATGATAAGAATCTTATAGTAGGACTCTATAATAAGAATCTAATAGGATTAAATACTTATAAATATTTTATAGTAGAATTGTATAATAAGAATCTTATAGTAGGACTCTCTATAATAAGAATCTAGTAGGATTAAATACTTATAAAAATTTTATAATAGAATTGTATAATAATAATCAAATAATAACTCTATAAATGAATCTGATAATAGCACTTTATTTAATAATCTATAATAATATGATTCTATACTTATAAACATTTTATAATAGAATTCTATGATAAGAATCTTATAGTAGGACTCTATAATAAGAATCTAATAGGATTAAATACTTATAAATATTTTATAGTAGAATTGTATAATAAGAATCTTATAGTAGGACTCTCTATAATAAGAATCTAGTAGGATTAAATACTTATAAAAATTTTATAATAGAATTGTATAATAATAATCAAATAATAACTCTATAAATGAATCTGATAATAGCACTTTATTTAATAATCTAATAATAGGATTCTATACTTATAGACATTTTATAATAGAATTCTATAATAACAATCTTATAGTAGGACTCTATAATAAGAATCTAATAGGATTAAATACTTATAAATATTTTATAATAGAATTCTATAATAAGAATCTATAGTAGGATTCAATACTTATAGAAATTTTATAATATAATTCTATAATAAAAATCTTACTGTAGGACTCTATAATAAGAATCTAATAGGATTAAATACTTATAAAAATTTTATAATAGAATTCTATAATACGAATATAATAGGATTAAATACTTATAAAAATTTTATAATAGAATTCTATAATACGAATATAATAGGATTAAATACTTATAAAAATTTTATAATAGAATTCTATAATAAGAATCTTATAGTAGGACTCTATAATAAGAATCTAATAGGATTCTATACTTATACAAATTTTATAATAGAATTCTATAATAAGAATCTATAGTAGGATTCAATACTTATAGAAATTTTATAATAGAATTCTATAATAAGAATCTAGTAGGATTAAATACTTATAAAAATTTTATAATAGGATTCTATAATAAGAATCTAGTAGGATTAAATACTTATAAAAATTTTATAATAGAATTCTATAATAAGAATCTAGTAGGATTAAATACTTATAAAAATTTTATAATAGGATTCTATAATAAGAATCTTACTGTAGGACTCTATATATGAATTTAATATGATTAAATACTTATAAAAATTTTATAATAGAATTCTATAATAAGAATCTTACTGTAGGTCTCTATAATAAGAATCTAGTAGGATTAAATACTTATACAAATTTTATAATAGAATTCTATAATAAGAATCTTACTGTAGGACTCTATATATGAATATAATAGGATTAAATACTTATAAAAATTTTATAATAGAATTCTATAATAAGAATCTTAGTGTAGGACTCTATATATGAATATAATAGGATTAAATACTTATAAAAATTTTATAATAGAATTCTATAATAAGAATCTTACTGTAGGACTCTATATATGAATATAATAGGATTAAATACTTATAAAAATTTTATAATAGTGTGCTATAATAAGAATCTTATAGTAGGACTCTATATATGAATATAATAGGATTCTATACTTATAAAAATTTTATAATAGGATTCTATAATAAAAATCTTACTGTAGGACTCTATTATAAGAATCTATAGTAGGATTAAATACTTATAAAAATTTTATAATAGAATTCTATAATAAGAATCTTACTGTAGGACTCTATATATGAATATAATAGAATTCTATAATAAGAATCTTACTGTAGGACTCTATATATGAATATAATAGGATTAAATACTTATAAAAATTTTATAATAGTGTGCTATAATAAGAATCTTACTGTAGGACTCTATAATAAAAATCTAGTAGGATTAAATACTTATAAAAATTTTATAATAGAATTCTATAATAAGAATCTTATAGTAGGACTCTATATATGAATATAATAGGATTAAATACTTATAAAAATTTTATAATAGGATTCTATAATAAGAATCTTACTGTAGGACTCTATATATGAATATAATAGGATTAAATACTTATAAAAATCTTATAATAGAATTCTATAATAAGAATCTTACTGTAGGACTCTATAATAAGAATCTAATAGGATTCTATACTTATAAAAATTTTATAATAGAATTCTATAATAAGAATCTTACTGTAGGTCTCTATAATAAGAATCTAGTAGGATTAAATACTTATACAAATTTTATAATAGAATTCTATAATAAGAATCTTACTGTAGGTCTCTATAATAAGAATCTAGTAGGATTAAATACTTATACAAATTTTATAATAGAATTCTATAATAAGAATCTTACTGTAGGACTCTATATATGAATATAATAGGATTAAATACTTATAAAAATTTTATAATAGAATTCTATAATAAGAATCTTACTGTAGGACTCTATATATGAATATAATAGGATTAAATACTTATAAAAATTTTATAATAGTGTGCTATAATAAGAATCTTACTGTAGGACTCTATAATAAAAATCTAGTAGGATTAAATACTTATAAAAATTTTATAATAGAATTCTATAATAAGAATCTTATAGTAGGACTCTATATATGAATATAATAGGATTAAATACTTATAAAAATTTTATAATAGGATTCTATAATAAGAATCTTACTGTAGGACTCTATATATGAATATAATAGGATTAAATACTTATAAAAATCTTATAATAGAATTCTATAATAAGAATCTTACTGTAGGACTCTATAATAAGAATCTAATAGGATTCTATACTTATAAAAATTTTATAATAGAATTCTATAATAAGAATCTTACTGTAGGTCTCTATAATAAGAATCTAGTAGGATTAAATACTTATACAAATTTTATAATAGAATTCTATAATAAGAATCTTACTGTAGGACTCTATATATGAATATAATAGGATTAAATACTTATAAAAATTTTATAATAGAATTCTATAATAAGAATCTTACTGTAGGACTCTATATATGAATATAATAGGATTAAATACTTATAAAAATTTTATAATAGAATTCTATAATAAGAATCTTACTGTAGGACTCTATGATAAGAATCTATAGTAGGATTCAATACTTATAAAAATTTTATAATAGAATTCTATAATAAGAATCTTATAGTAGGACTCTATATATGAATATAATAGGATTAAATACTTATAAAAATTTTATAATAGAATTCTATAATAAGAATCTTACTGTAGGTCTCTATAATAAGAATCTAGTAGGATTAAATACTTATACAAATTTTATAATAGAATTCTATAATAAGAATCTTACTGTAGGACTCTATATATGAATATAATAGGATTAAATACTTATAAAAATTTTATAATAGAATTCTATAATAAGAATCTTAGTGTAGGACTCTATATATGAATATAATAGGATTAAATACTTATAAAAATTTTATAATAGAATTCTATAATAAGAATCTTACTGTAGGACTCTATATATGAATATAATAGGATTAAATACTTATAAAAATTTTATAATAGTGTGCTATAATAAGAATCTTATAGTAGGACTCTATATATGAATATAATAGGATTCTATACTTATAAAAATTTTATAATAGGATTCTATAATAAAAATCTTACTGTAGGACTCTATTATAAGAATCTATAGTAGGATTAAATACTTATAAAAATTTTATAATAGAATTCTATAATAAGAATCTTACTGTAGGACTCTATATATGAATATAATAGAATTCTATAATAAGAATCTTACTGTAGGACTCTATATATGAATATAATAGGATTAAATACTTATAAAAATTTTATAATAGTGTGCTATAATAAGAATCTTACTGTAGGACTCTATAATAAAAATCTAGTAGGATTAAATACTTATAAAAATTTTATAATAGAATTCTATAATAAGAATCTTATAGTAGGACTCTATATATGAATATAATAGGATTAAATACTTATAAAAATTTTATAATAGGATTCTATAATAAGAATCTTACTGTAGGACTCTATATATGAATATAATAGGATTAAATACTTATAAAAATCTTATAATAGAATTCTATAATAAGCATCTTACTGTAGGACTCTATAATAAGAATCTAATAGGATTCTATACTTATAAAAATTTTATAATAGAATTTTATAATAAGAATCTTACTGTAGGTCTCTATAATAAGAATCTAGTAGGATTAAATACTTATACAAATTTTATAATAGAATTCTATAATAAGAATCTTACTGTAGGACTCTATATATGAATATAATAGGATTAAATACTTATAAAAATTTTATAATAGAATTCTATAATAAGAATCTTACTGTAGGACTCTATATATGAATATAATAGGATTAAATACTTATAAAAATTTTATAATAGAATTCTATAATAAGAATCTTACTGTAGGACTCTATGATAAGAATCTATAGTAGGATTCAATACTTATAAAAATTTTATAATAGAATTCTATAATAAGAATCTTATAGTAGGACTCTATATATGAATATAATAGGATTAAATACTTATAAAAATTTTATAATAGAATTCTATAATAAGAATCTTACTGTAGGACTCTATATATGAATATAATAGGATTAAATACTTATAAAAATTTTATAATAGAATTCTATAATAAGAATCTTAGTGTAGGACTCTATATATGAATATAATAGGATTAAATACTTATAAAAATTTTATAACAGAATTCTATAATAAGAATCTTACTGTAGGACTCTATATATGAATATAATAGGATTAAATACTTATAAAAATTCTATAATAAAAATCTTACTGTAGGACTCTATAATAAGAATCTAATAGGATTAAATACTTATAAAAATTTTATAATAGAATTCTATAATAAGAATCTAGTAGGATTCAATACTTATAAAAATTTTATAATAGAATTCTATAATAAGAATCTAGTAGGATTAAATACTTTTAAAAATTTTATAATAGAATTCTATAATAATAATCAAATAATAACTTTATAAATTAATCTGATAATAGGACTTTATTTAATAATCTATAATAATAGGATTCTATACTTATAAACATTTTATAATAGAATTCTATAATAAGAATCTTACTGTAGGACTCTATATATGAATATAATAGGATTAAATACTTATAAAAATTTTATAATAGAATTCTATAATAAGAATCTTACTGTAGGACTCTATATATGAATATAATAGGATTAAATACTTATAAAAATTTTATAATAGTGTGCTATAATAAGAATCTTATAGTAGGACTCTATATATGAATATAATAGGATTCTATACTTATAAAAATTTTATAATAGAATTCTATGATAAGAATCTTATAGTAGGACTCTATAATAAGAATCTAATAGGATTAAATACTTATAAATATTTTATAGTAGAATTGTATTATAAGAATCTATAGTAGGACTCTCTATAATAAGAATCTAGTAGGATTAAATACTTATAAATATTTTATAATAGAATTCTATAATAAGAATCTATAGTAGGATTCAATACTTATAGAAATTTTATAATATAATTCTATAATAAAAATCTTACTGTAGGACTCTATAATAAGAATCTAATAGGATTAAATACTTATAAAAATTTTATAATAGAATTCTATAATAAGAATCTAGTAGGATTAAATATTTATAATAGTGTGCTATAATAAGAATCTTACTGTAGGACTCTATAATAAAAATCTAGTAGGATTAAATACTTATAAAAATTTTATAATAGAATTCTATAATAAGAATCTTATAGTAGGACTCTATATATGAATATAATAGGATTCTATACTTATAAAAATTTTATAATAGAATTCTATAATAAGAATCTTACTGTAGGACTCTATATATGAATATAATAGGATTCTATACTTATAAAAATTTTATAATAGAATTCTATAATAAGAATCTTACTGTAGGACTCTATATATGAATATAATAGGATTCTATACTTATAAAAATTTTATAATAGAATTCTATAATAAGAATCTTACTGTAGGACTCTATATATGAATATAATAGGATTAAATACTTATAAAAATTTTATAATAGGATTCTATAATAAGAATCTTACTGTAGGACTCTATATATGAATATAATAGGATTAAATACTTATAAAAATTTTATAATAGAATTCTATAATAAGAATCTAGTAGGATTAAATACTTATAAAAATTTTATAATAGTGTGCTATAATAAGAATCTTACTGTAGGACTCTATAATAAAAATCTAGTAGGATTAAATACTTATAAAAATTTTATAATAGAATTCTATAATAAGAATCTTACTGTACGACTCTATAATAAGAATCTAGTAGGATTAAATACTTATAAAAATTTTATAATAGAATTCTATAATAAGAATCTTACTGTAGGACTCTATATATGAATATAATAGGATTCTATACTTATAAAAATTTTATAATAGAATTCTATAATAAGAATCTTACTGTAGGACTCTACATATGAATATAATAGGATTAAATACTTATAAAAATTTTATAATAGGATTCTATAATAAGAATCTTACTGTAGGACTCTATATATGAATATAATAGGATTAAATACTTATAAAAATTTTATAATAGAATTCTATAATAAGAATCTAGTAGGATTAAATACTTATAAAAATTTTATAATAGTGTGCTATAATAAGAATCTTACTGTAGGACTCTATAATAAAAATCTAGTAGGATTAAATACTTATAAAAGTTTTATAATAGAATTCTATAATAAGAATCTTACTGTACGACTCTATAATAAGAATCTAGTAGGATTAAATACTTATAAAAATTTTATAATAGAATTCTATAATAAGAATCTTACTGTAGGACTCTATATATGAATATAATAGGATTAAATACTTATAAAAATTTTATAATAGAATTCTATAATAAGAATCTTAGTGTAGGACTCTATAATAAGAATCTAGTAGGATTAAATACTTATAAAAATTTTATAATAGAATTCTATAATAAGAATCTTACTGTAGGACTCTATATATGAATATAATAGGATTAAATACTTATAAAAATTTTATAATAGAATTCTATAATAAGAATCTAGTAGGATTAAATACTTATAAAAATTTTATAATAGAATTCTATAATAAGAATCTTACTGTAGGACTCTATATATGAATATAATAGGATTCTATACTTATAAAAATTTTATAATAGAATTCTATAATAAGAATCTTACTGTAGGACTCTATATATGAATATAATAGGATTCTATACTTATAAAAATTTTATAATAGGATTCTATAATAAAAATCTTACTGTAGGACTCTATTATAAGAATCTATAGTAGGATTAAATACTTATAAAAATGTTATAATAGAATTCTATAATAAGAATCTTAGTGTAGGACTCTATATATGAATATAATAGGATTAAATACTTATAAAAATTTTATAATAGAATTCTATAATAAGAATCTAGTAGGATTAAATATTTATAATAGTGTGCTATAATAAGAATCTTACTGTAGGACTCTATAATAAAAATCTAGTAGGATTAAATACTTATAAAAATTTTATAATAGGATTCTATAATAAGAATCTAATAGGATTCTATACTTATACAAATTTTATAATAGAATTCTATAATAAGAATCTTACTGTAGGACTCTATATATGAATATAATAGGATTAAATACTTATAAAAATTTTATAATAGAATTCTATAATAAGAATCTTACTGTAGGACTCTATATATGAATCTAATAGGATTAAATACTTATAAAATTTTTATAATAGAATTCTATAATAAGAATCTTACTGTAGGACTCTGTATATGAATCTAATAGGATTAAATACTTATAAAAATTTTATAATAGAATTCTATAATAAGAATCTTAGTGTAGGACTCTATAATAAGAATATAGTAGGATTCAATACTTATAGAAATTTTATAATAGAATTCTATAATAAGAATCTTATAGTAGGACTCTATTATAAGAATCTATAGTAGGATTCAATACTTATAAAAATTTTATAATAGGATTCTATAATAAGAATCTTATAGTAGGACTCTATTATAAGAATCTATAGTAGGATTCAATACTTATAAAAATTTTATGATAGGATTCTATAATAAGAATCTTACTGTAGGACTCTGTATATGAATATAATAGGATTAAATACTTATAAAATTTTTATAATAGAATTCTATAATAAGAATCTTATAGTAGGACTCTATATATGAATATAATAGGATTCTATACTTATAAAAATTTTATAATAGAATTCTATAATAAGAATCTTACTGTAGGACTCTATATATGAATATAATAGGATTAAATACTTATAAAAATTTTATAATAGAATTCTATAATAAGAATCTTACTGTAGGACTCTATAATAAGAATCTATAGTAGGATTTAATACTTATAAAAATTTTATAATAGAATTCTATAATAAGAATCTTACTGTATGACTCTATAATAAGAATCTATAGTAGGATTCAATACTTATAAAAATTTTATAATAGAATTCTATAATAAGAATCTTACTGTAGGACTCTATATATGAATATAATAGGATTAAATACTTATAAAAATTTTATAATAGGATTCTATAATAAGAATATAGTAGGATTAAATACTTATAAAAATTTTATAATAGAATTCTATAATAAGAATCTTACTGTAGGACTCTATAATAAGAATCTATAGTAGGATTCAATACTTATAAAAATTTTATGATAGGATTCTATAATAAGAATCTTACTGTAGGACTCTGTATATGAATATAATAGGATTAAATACTTATAAAATTTTTATAATAGAATTCTATAATAAGAATCTTATAGTAGGACTCTATATATGAATATAATAGGATTCTATACTTATAAAAATTTTATAATAGAATTCTATAATAAGAATCTTACTGTAGGACTCTATATATGAATATAATAGGATTAAATACTTATAAAAATTTTATAATAGAATTCTATAATAAGAATCTAGTAGGATTAAATACTTATAAAAATTTTATAATAGTGTGCTATAATAAGAATCTTACTGTAGGACTCTATAATAAAAATCTAGTAGGATTAAATACTTATAAAAGTTTTATAATAGAATTCTATAATAAGAATCTTACTGTACGACTCTATAATAAGAATCTAGTAGGATTAAATACTTATAAAAATTTTATAATAGAATTCTATAATAAGAATCTTACTGTAGGACTCTATATATGAATATAATAGGATTCTATAGTTATAAAAATTTTATAATAGGATTCTATAATAAAAATCTTACTGTAGGACTCTATTATAAGAATCTATAGTAGGATTAAATACTTATAAAAATGTTATAATAGAATTCTATAATAAGAATCTTAGTGTAGGACTCTATATATGAATATAATAGGATTAAATACTTATAAAAATTTTATAATAGAATTCTATAATAAGAATCTAGTAGGATTAAATATTTATAATAGTGTGCTATAATAAGAATCTTACTGTAGGACTCTATAATAAAAATCTAGTAGGATTAAATACTTATAAAAATTTTATAATAGAATTCTATAATAAGAATCTTACTGTAGGACTCTATTATAAGAATCTATAGTAGGATTAAATACTTATAAAAATGTTATAATAGAATTCTATAATAAGAATCTTAGTGTAGGACTCTATATATGAATATAATAGGATTAAATACTTATAAAAATTTTATAATAGAATTCTATAATAAGAATCTAGTAGGATTAAATATTTATAATAGTGTGCTATAATAAGAATCTTACTGTAGGACTCTATAATAAAAATCTAGTAGGATTAAATACTTATAAAAATTTTATAATAGAATTCTATAATAAGAATCTTATAGTAGGACTCTATATATGAATATAATAGGATTCTATACTTATAAAAATTTTATAATAGAATTCTATAATATGAATCTTACTGTAGGACTCTATATATGAATATAATAGGATTCTATACTTATAAAAATTTTGTAATAGAATTCTATAATAAGAATCTTACTGTAGGACTCTATATATGAATATAATAGGATTCTATACTTATAAAAATTTTATAATAGAATTCTATAATAAGAATCTTACTGTAGGACTCTATATATGAATATAATAGGATTAAATACTTATAAAAATTTTATAATAGGATTCTATAATAAGAATCTTACTGTAGGACTCTATATATGAATATAATAGGATTAAATACTTATAAAAATTTTATAATAGAATTCTATAATAAGAATCTAGTAGGATTAAATACTTATAAAAATTTTATAATAGTGTGCTATAATAAGAATCTTACTGTAGGACTCTATAATAAAAATCTAGTAGGATTAAATACTTATAAAAATTTTATAATAGAATTCTATAATAAGAATCTTAGTGTAGGACTCTATAATAAGAATCTAGTAGGATTAAATACTTATAAAAATTTTATAATAGAATTCTATAATAAGAATCTTACTGTAGGACTCTATATATGAATATAATAGGATTAAATACTTATAAAAATTTTATAATAGAATTCTATAATAAGAATCTAGTAGGATTAAATACTTATAAAAATTTTATAATAGAATTCTATAATAAGAATCTTACTGTAGGACTCTATATATGAATATAGTAGGATTAAATACTTATAAAAATTTTATAATAGAATTCTATAATAAGAATCTTACTGTAGGACTCTATATATGAATATAATAGGATTAAATACTTATAAAAATTTTATAATAGGATTCTATAATAAGAATCTTACTGTAGGACTCTATATATGAATATAATAGGATTAAATACTTATAAAAATCTTATAATAGAATTCTATAATAAGAATCTCACTGTAGGACTCTATATATGAATCTAGTAGGATTAAATACGTATAAAAATTTTATAATAGGATTCTATAATAAGAATCTTACTGTAGGACTCTATATATGAATATAATAGGATTAAATACTTATACAAATTTTATAATAGAATTCTATAATAAGAATCTTACTGTAGGACTCTATATATGAATATAATAGGATTAAATACTTATAAAAATTTTATAATAGAATTCTATAATAAGAATCTTACTGTAGGACTCTATAATAAGAATCTATAGTAGGATTAAATACTTATAAAAATTTTATAATAGAATTCTATAATAAGAATCTTACTGTAGGACTCTATAATAAGAATCTATAGTAGGATTCAATACTTATAAAAATTTTATAATAGAATTCTATAATAAGAATCTTATAGTAGGACTCTATATATGAATATAATAGGATTAAATACTTATAAAAATTTTATAATAGAATTCTATAATAAGAATCTTAGTGTAGGACTCTATATATGAATATAATAGGATTAAATACTTATAAAAATTTTATAACAGAATTCTATAATAAGAATCTTACTGTAGGACTCTATATATGAATATAATAGGATTAAATACTTATAAAAATTTTATAATAGAATTCTATAATAAGAATCTTATAGTAGGACTCTATTATAAGAATCTATAGTAGGATTCAATACTTATAAAAATTTTATAATAGGATTCTATAATAAGAATCTTACTGTAGGACTCTGTATATGAATATAATAGGATTAAATACTTATAAAAATCTTATAATAGAATTCTATAATAAGAATCTTACTGTAGGACTCTATAATAAGAATCTAATAGGATTAAATACTTATAAAAATTTTATAATAGGATTCTATAATAAGAATCTTACTGTAGGACTCTATTATAAGAATCTATAGTAGGATTCAATACTTATAAAAATTTTATAATAGAATTCTATAATAAGAATCTTATAGTAGGACTCTATATATGAATATAATAGGATTCTATACTTATAAAAATTTTATAATAGAATTCTATAATAAGAATCTCACTGTAGGACTCTATATATGAATCTAGTAGGATTAAATACGTATAAAAATTTTATAATAGGATTCTATAATAAGAATCTTACTGTAGGACTCTATATATGAATATAATAGGATTAAATACTTATACAAATTTTATAATAGAATTCTATAATAAGAATCTTACTGTAGGACTCTATATATGAATATAATAGGATTAAATACTTATAAAAATTTTATAATAGAATTCTATAATAAGAATCTTACTGTAGGACTCTATAATAAGAATCTATAGTAGGATTAAATACTTATAAAAATTTTATAATAGAATTCTATAATAAGAATCTTACTGTAGGACTCTATAATAAGAATCTATAGTAGGATTCAATACTTATAAAAATTTTATAATAGGATTCTATAATAAGAATCTTACTGTAGGACTCTATTATAAGAATCTATAGTAGGATTCAATACTTATACAAATTTTATAATAGAATTCTATAATAAGAATCTTACTGTAGGACTCTATAATAAGAATCTATAGTAGGATTAAATACTTATAAAATTTTTATAATAGAATTCTATAATAAGAATCTTATAGTAGGACTCTATATATGAATATAATAGGATTCTATACTTATAAAAATTCTATAATAAGAATCTAGTAGGATTAAATACTTATAAAAATCTTATAATAGGATTCTATAATAAGAATCTAATAGGATTAAATACTTATAAAAATTTTATAATAGAATTCTATAATAAGAATCTTACTGTAGGACTCTATATATGAATATAATAGGATTAAATACTTATAAAAATTTTATAATAGAATTCTGTAATAAGAATCTTATAGTAGGACTCTATATATGAATATAATAGGATTAAATACTTATAAAAATTTTATAATAGAATTCTATAATAAGAATCTAGTAGGATTAAATACTTATAAAAATTTTATAATAGGATTCTATAATAAGAATCTTAGTGTAGGACTCTATAATAAGAATCTAATAGGATTAAATACTTATAAAAATTTTATAATAGGATTCTATAATAAGAATCTGACTGTAGGACTCTATATATGAATATAATAGGATTAAATACTTATAAAAATTTTATAATAGAATTCTATAATAAGAATCTTACTGTAGGACTCTATAATAAGAATCTAGTAGGATTAAATACTTATAAAAATTTTATAATAGGATTCTATAATAAGAATCTGACTGTAGGACTCTATATATGAATATAATAGGATTCTATACTTATAAACATTTTATAATAGAATTCTATAATAAGAATCTTATAGTAGGACTCTATATATGAATATAATAGGATTCTATACTTATAAAAATTCTATAATAAGAATCTAGTAAGATTAAATACTTATAAAAATCTTATAATAGGATTCTATAATAAGAATCTAATAGGATTAAATACTTATAAAAATTTTATAATAGAATGCTATAATAACAATTGTACTGTAGGACTCTATATATGAATCTAATAGGATTAAATACTTATAAAAATTTTATAATAGGATTCTATAATAAGAATCTTACTGTAGGACTCTATTATAAGAATCTATAGTAGGATTCAATACTTATAAAAATTTTATAATAGAATTCTATAATAAGAATCTTATAGTAGGACTCTATATATGAATATAATAGGATTCTATACTTATAAAAATTTTATAATAGAATTCTATAATAAGAATCTCACTGTAGGACTCTATATATGAATCTAGTAGGATTAAATACGTATAAAAATTTTATAATAGGATTCTATAATAAGAATCTTACTGTAGGACTCTATATATGAATATAATAGGATTAAATACTTATACAAATTTTATAATAGAATTCTATAATAAGAATCTTACTGTAGGACTCTATATATGAATATAATAGGATTAAATACTTATAAAAATTTTATAATAGAATTCTATAATAAGAATCTTAGTGTAGGACTCTATATATGAATATAATAGGATTAAATACTTATAAAAATTTTATAATAGAATTCTATAATAAGAATCTGACTGTAGGACTCTATATATGAATATAATAGGATTCTATACTTATAAACATTTTATAATAGAATTCTATAATAAGAATCTTATAGTAGGACTCTATATATGAATATAATAGGATTCTATACTTATAAAAATTCTATAATAAGAATCTAGTAAGATTAAATACTTATAAAAATCTTATAATAGGATTCTATAATAAGAATCTAATAGGATTAAATACTTATAAAAATTTTATAATAGAATGCTATAATAACAATTGTACTGTAGGACTCTATATATGAATCTAATAGGATTAAATACTTATAAAAATTTTATAATAGGATTCTATAATAAGAATCTTACTGTAGGACTCTATTATAAGAATCTATAGTAGGATTCAATACTTATAAAAATTTTATAATAGAATTCTATAATAAGAATCTTATAGTAGGACTCTATATATGAATATAATAGGATTCTATACTTATAAAAATTTTATAATAGAATTCTATAATAAGAATCTCACTGTAGGACTCTATATATGAATCTAGTAGGATTAAATACGTATAAAAATTTTATAATAGGATTCTATAATAAGAATCTTACTGTAGGACTCTATATATGAATATAATAGGATTAAATACTTATACAAATTTTATAATAGAATTCTATAATAAGAATCTTACTGTAGGACTCTATATATGAATATAATAGGATTAAATACTTATAAAAATTTTATAATAGAATTCTATAATAAGAATCTTAGTGTAGGACTCTATATATGAATATAATAGGATTCTATACTTATAAACATTTTATAATAGAATTCTATAATAAGAATCTTAGTGTAGGACTCTATATATGAATATAATAGGATTAAATACTTATAAAAATTTTATAACAGAATTCTATAATAAGAATCTTACTGTAGGACTCTATATATGAATATAATAGGATTAAATACTTATAAAAATTTTATAATAGAATTCTATAATAAGAATCTTACTGTAGGACTCTATAATAAGAATCTATAGTAGGATTAAATACTTATAAAAATTTTATAATAGAATTCTATAATAAGAATCTTACTGTAGGACTCTATAATAAGAATCTAGTAGGATTAAATACTTATAAAAATTTTATAACAGAATTCTATAATAAGAATCTTACTGTAGGACTCTATATATGAATATAATAGGATTAAATACTTATAAAAATTTTATAATAGAATTCTATAATAAGAATCTTACTGTAGGACTCTATAATAAGAATCTATAGTAGGATTAAATACTTATAAAAATTTTATAATAGAATTCTATAATAAGAATCTAGTATGATTAAATACTTATAAAGATTTTATAATAGCATTCTATAATAAGAATCTAGTAGGATTAAATACTTATAAATATTTTATAATAGAATTCTATAATAAGAATCTCACTGTAGGACTCTATATATGAATCTAGTAGGATTAAATACGTATAAAAATTTTATAATAGGATTCTATAATAAGAATCTTACTGTAGGACTCTATATATGAATATAATAGGATTAAATACTTATACAAATTTTATAATAGAATTCTATAATAAGAATCTTACTGTAGGACTCTATGATAAGAATCTATAGTAGGATTCAATACTTATAAAAATTTTATAATAGGATTCTATAATAAGAATCTTAGTGTAGGACTCTATAATAAGAATCTAATAGGATTAAATACTTATAAAAATTTTATAATAGAATTCTATAATAAGAATCTTACTGTAGGACTCTATATATGAATATAATAGGATTAAATACTTATAAAAATTTTATAATAGAATTCTATAATAAGAATCTTACTGTAGGACTCTATATATGAATATAATAGGATTAAATACTTATAAAAATTTTATAATAGAATTCTATAATAAGAATCTTACTGTAGGACTCTATATATGAATATAATAGGATTCTATACTTATAAACATTTTATAATAGAATTCTATAATAAGAATCTTAGTGTAGGACTCTATATATGAATATAATAGGATTAAATACTTATAAAAATTTTATAACAGAATTCTATAATAAGAATCTTATAGTAGGACTCTATTATAAGAATCTATAGTAGGATTCAATACTTATAAAAATTTTATAATAGGATTCTATAATAAGAATCTTACTGTAGGACTCTATTATAAGAATCTATAGTAGGATTCAATACTTATACAAATTTTATAATAGGATTCTATAATAAGAATCTTACTGTAGGACTCTATTATAAGAATCTATAGTAGGATTCAATACTTATACAAATTTTATAATAGAATTCTATAATAAGAATCTTACTGTAGGACTCTATAATAAGAATCTATAGTAGGATTAAATACTTATAAAATTTTTATAATAGAATTCTATAATAAGAATCTTATAGTAGGACTCTATATATGAATATAATAGGATTAAATACTTATAAAAATTTTATAATAGAATTCTATAATAAGAATCTTAGTGTAGGACTCTATAATAAGAATCTAGTAGGATTAAATACTTATAAAAATTTTATAATAGGATTCTATAATAAGAATCTGACTGTAGGACTCTATATATGAATATAATAGGATTCTATACTTATAAACATTTTATAATAGAATTCTATAATAAGAATCTTATAGTAGGACTCTATATATGAATATAATAGGATTCTATACTTATAAAAATTCTATAATAAGAATCTAGTAGGATTAAATACTTATAAAAATCTTATAATAGGATTCTATAATAAGAATCTAATAGGATTAAATACTTATAAAAATTTTATAATAGAATTCTATAATAAGAATCTTACTGTAGGACTCTATATATGAATATAATAGGATTAAATACTTATAAAAATTTTATAATAGAATTCTGTAATAAGAATCTTATAGTAGGACTCTATATATGAATATAATAGGATTAAATACTTATAAAAATTTTATAATAGAATTCTATAATAAGAATCTAGTAGGATTAAATACTTTTAAAGATTTTATAATAGCATTCTATAATAAGAATCTAGTAGGATTAAATACTTATAAATATTTTATAATAGAATTCTATAATAAGAATCTATAGTAGGATTCAATACTTATAGAAATTTTATAATATAATTCTATAATAAGAATCTTACTGTAGGACTCTATATATGAATATAATAGGATTAAATACTTATAAAAATCTTATAATAGAATTCTATAATAAGAATCTTACTGTAGGACTCTATAATAAGAATCTAATAGGATTAAATACTTATAAAAATTTTATAATAGGATTCTATAATAAGAATCTTAGTGTAGGACTCTATAATAAGAATCTAATAGGATTAAATACTTATAAAAATTTTATAATAGAATTCTATAATAAGAATCTTACTGTAGGACTCTATATATGAATATAATAGGATTAAATACTTATAAAAATTTTATAATAGAATTCTATAATAAGAATCTTACTGTAGGACTCTATAATAAGAATCTAGTAGGATTCTATACTTATAAACATTTTATAATAGAATTCTATAATAAGAATCTTATAGTAGGACTCTATATATGAATATAATAGGATTCTATACTTATAAAAATTCTATAATAAGAATCTAGTAGGATTAAATACTTATAAAAATCTTATAATAGGATTCTATAATATGAATCTAATAGGATTAAATACTTATAAAAATTTTATAATAGGATTCTATAATAAGAATCTTACTGTAGGACTCTATTATAAGAATCTATAGTAGGATTCAATACTTATAAAAATTTTATAATAGAATTCTATAATAAGAATCTTAGTGTAGGACTCTATAATAAGAATCTATAGTAGGATTCAATACTTATAAAAATTTTATAATAGAATTCTATAATAAGAATCTTATAGTAGGACTCTATATATGAATATAATAGGATTAAATACTTATAAAAATTTTATAATAGAATTCTATAATAAGAATCTTATAGTAGGACTCTATTATAAGAATCTATAGTAGGATTCAATACTTATAAAAATTTTATAATAGGATTCTATAATAAGAATCTTACTGTAGGACTCTGTATATGAATATAATAGGATTAAATACTTATAAAAATTTTATAATAGGATTCTATAATAAGAATCTTACTGTAGGACTCTGTATATGAATATAATAGGATTAAATACTTATAAAAATTTTATAATAGGATTCTATAATAAGAATCTTACTGTAGGACTCTATATATGAATATAATAGGATTAAATACTTATAAAAATTTTATAATAGAATTCTATAATAAGAATCTATAGTAGGATTCAATACTTATACAAATTTTATAATAGAATTCTATAATAAGAATCTTACTGTAGGACTCTATATATGAATATAATAGGATTAAATACTTATAAAAATTTTATAATAGAATTCTATAATAAGAATCTATAGTAGGATTCAATACTTATACAAATTTTATAATAGAATTCTATAATAAGAATCTTACTGTAGGACTCTATGATAAGAATCTATAGTAGGATTCAATACTTATAAAAATTTTATAATAGGATTCTATAATAAGAATCTTACTGTAGGACTCTATGATAAGAATCTATAGTAGGATTCAATACTTATAAAAATTTTATAATAGAATTCTATAATAAGAATCTTAGTGTAGGACTCTATAATAAGAATCTATAGTAGGATTCAATACTTATAAAAATTTTATAATAGAATTCTATAATAAGAATCTTATAGTAGGACTCTATATATGAATATAATAGGATTAAATACTTATAAAAATTTTATAATAGAATTCTATAATAAGAATCTTATAGTAGGACTCTATTATAAGAATCTATAGTAGGATTCAATACTTATAAAAATTTTATAATAGGATTCTATAATAAGAATCTTACTGTAGGACTCTGTATATGAATATAATAGGATTAAATACTTATAAAAATTTTATAATAGGATTCTATAATAAGAATCTTACTGTAGGACTCTATTATAAGAATCTATAGTAGGATTCAATACTTATACAAATTTTATAATAGAATTCTATAATAAGAATCTTACTGTAGGACTCTATATATGAATATAATAGGATTAAATACTTATACAAATTTTATAATAGAATTCTGTAATAAGAATCTTATAGTAGGACTCTATATATGAATATAATAGGATTAAATACTTATAAAAATTTTATAATAGAATTCTATAATAAGAATCTATAGTAGGATTCAATACTTATAAAAATTTTATAATAGAATTCTATAATAAGAATCTTATAGTAGGACTCTATATATGAATATAATAGGATTAAATACTTGTAAAAATTTTGTAATAGAATTGTATAATAATAATCAAATAATAACTCTCTATAAATGAATCTGATAATAGCACTTTATTTAATAATCTAATAATAGGATTCTATACTTATAAACATTTTATAATAGAATTCTATAATAAGAATCTTATAGTAGGACTCTATATATGAATATAATAGGATTAAATACTTATAAAAATTTTATAATAGAATTCTATAATAAGAATCTTACTGTAGGACTCTATAATAAGAATCTATAGTAGGATTAAATACTTATAAAAATTTTATAATAGAATTCTATAATAAGAATCTTACTGTAGGACTCTATATATGAATATAATAGGATTAAATACTTATAAAAATTTTATAATAGAATTCTGTAATAAGAATCTTATAGTAGGACTCTATATATGAATATAATAGGATTAAATACTTATAAAAATTTTATAATAGAATTCTATAATAAGAATCTTACTGTAGGACTCTATATATGAATATAATAGGATTAAATACTTATAAAAATTTTATAATAGAATTCTATAATAAGAATCTATAGTAGGATTCAATACTTATAAAAATTTTATAATAGAATTCTATAATAAGAATCTTATAGTAGGACTCTATATATGAATATAATAGGATTAAATACTTGTAAAAATTTTGTAATAGAATTGTATAATAATAATCAAATAATAACTCTCTATAAATGAATCTGATAATAGCACTTTATTTAATAATCTAATAATAGGATTCTATACTTATAAACATTTTATAATAGAATTCTATAATAAGAATCTTATAGTAGGACTCTATATATGAATATAATAGGATTAAATACTTATAAAAATTTTATAATAGAATTCTATAATAAGAATCTTACTGTAGGACTCTATAATAAGAATCTATAGTAGGATTAAATACTTATAAAAATTTTATAATAGAATTCTATAATAAGAATCTTACTGTAGGACTCTATATATGAATATAATAGGATTAAATACTTATAAAAATTTTATAATAGAATTCTGTAATAAGAATCTTATAGTAGGACTCTATATATGAATATAATAGGATTAAATACTTATAAAAATTTTATAATAGAATTCTATAATAAGAATCTTACTGTAGGACTCTATATATGAATATAATAGGATTAAATACTTATAAAAATTTTATAATAGAATTCTATAATAAGAATCTTACTGTAGGACTCTATAATAAGAATCTATAGTAGGATTCAATACTTATAAAAATTTTATAATAGGATTCTATAATAAGAATCTTACTGTAGGACTCTATATATGAATATAATAGGATTAAATACTTATAAAAATTTTATAATAGAATTCTATAATAAGAATCTTACTGTAGGTCTCTATAATAAGAATCTAGTAGGATTAAATACTTATAAAAATTTTATAATAGAATTCTATAATAAGAATCTTACTGTAGGACTCTATATATGAATATAATAGGATTAAATACTTATAAAAATTTTATAATAGAATTCTATAATAAGAATCTTACTGTAGGACTCTATGATAAGAATCTATAGTAGGATTCAATACTTATAAAAATTTTATAATAGAATTCTATAATAAGAATCTTAGTGTAGGACTCTATATATGAATATAATAGGATTAAATACTTATAAAAATTTTATAACAGAATTCTATAATAAGAATCTTACTGTAGGACTCTATATATGAATATAATAGGATTAAATACTTATAAAAATTTTATAATAGAATTCTATAATAAGAATCTTAGTGTAGGACTCTATAATAAGAATCTAATAGGATTAAATACTTATAAAAATTTTATAATAGAATTCTATAATAAGAATCTAGTAGGATTAAATACTTATAAAAATTTTATAATAGAATTCTATAATAAGAATCTTACTGTAGGACTCTATATATGAATATAATAGGATTAAATACTTATAAAAATTTTATAATAGAATTCTATAATAAGAATCTTATAGTAGGACTCTATATATGAATATAATAGGATTAAATACTTATAAAAATTTTATAATAGGATTCTATAATAAGAATCTTACTGTAGGACTCTATATATGAATATAATAGGATTAAATACTTATAAAAATCTTATAATAGAATTCTATAATAAGAATCTTACTGTAGGACTCTATGATAAGAATCTATAGTAGGATTCAATACTTATAAAAATTTTATAATAGAATTCTATAATAAGAATCTTATAGTAGGACTCTATATATGAATATAATAGGATTAAATACTTATAAAAATTTTATAATAGAATTCTATAATAAGAATCTTACTGTAGGTCTCTATAATAAGAATCTAGTAGGATTAAATACTTATACAAATTTTATAATAGAATTCTATAATAAGAATCTTACTGTAGGACTCTATATATGAATATAATAGGATTAAATACTTATAAAAATTTTATAATAGAATTCTGTAATAAGAATCTTATAGTAGGACTCTATATATGAATATAATAGGATTAAATACTTATAAAAATTTTATAATAGAATTCTATAATAAGAATCTTACTGTAGGACTCTATATATGAATATAATAGGATTAAATACTTATAAAAATTTTATAATAGAATTCTATAATAAGAATCTTACTGTAGGACTCTATAATAAGAATCTATAGTAGGATTCAATACTTATAAAAATTTTATAATAGGATTCTATAATAAGAATCTTACTGTAGGACTCTATATATGAATATAATAGGATTAAATACTTATAAAAATTTTATAATAGAATTCTATAATAAGAATCTTACTGTAGGTCTCTATAATAAGAATCTAGTAGGATTAAATACTTATAAAAATTTTATAATAGAATTCTATAATAAGAATCTTACTGTAGGACTCTATATATGAATATAATAGGATTAAATACTTATAAAAATTTTATAATAGAATTCTATAATAAGAATCTTACTGTAGGACTCTATGATAAGAATCTATAGTAGGATTCAATACTTATAAAAATTTTATAATAGAATTCTATAATAAGAATCTTAGTGTAGGACTCTATATATGAATATAATAGGATTAAATACTTATAAAAATTTTATAACAGAATTCTATAATAAGAATCTTACTGTAGGACTCTATATATGAATATAATAGGATTAAATACTTATAAAAATTTTATAATAGAATTCTATAATAAGAATCTTAGTGTAGGACTCTATAATAAGAATCTAATAGGATTAAATACTTATAAAAATTTTATAATAGAATTCTATAATAAGAATCTAGTAGGATTAAATACTTATAAAAATTTTATAATAGAATTCTATAATAAGAATCTTACTGTAGGACTCTATATATGAATATAATAGGATTAAATACTTATAAAAATTTTATAATAGAATTCTATAATAAGAATCTTATAGTAGGACTCTATATATGAATATAATAGGATTAAATACTTATAAAAATTTTATAATAGAATTCTGTAATAAGAATCTTACTGTAGGACTCTATATATGAATATAATAGGATTAAATACTTATAACAATTTTATAATAGAATTCTATAATAAGAATCTTACTGTAGGACTCTATGATAAGAATCTATAGTAGGATTCAATACTTATAAAAATTTTATAATAGAATTCTATAATAAGAATCTTATAGTAGGACTCTATATATGAATATAATAGGATTAAATACTTATAAAAATTTTATAATAGAATTCTATAATAAGAATCTTACTGTAGGTCTCTATAATAAGAATCTAGTAGGATTAAATACTTATACAAATTTTATAATAGAATTCTATAATAAGAATCTTACTGTAGGACTCTATATATGAATATAATAGGATTAAATACTTATAAAAATTTTATAATAGAATTCTATAATAAGAATCTTACTGTAGGACTCTATATATGAATATAATAGGATTAAATACTTATAAAAATTTTATAATAGAATTCTATAATAAAAATCTTACTGTAGGACTCTATATATGAATCTAATAGGATTAAATACTTATAAAAATTTTATAATAGGATTCTATAATAAGAATCTATAGTAGGATTCAATACTTATAGAAATTTTATAATAGGATTCTATAATAAGAATCTTACTGTAGGACTCTATAATAAGAATCTAATAGGATTCTATACTTATAAAAATTTTATAATAGAATTTTATAATAAGAATCTTACTGTAGGTCTCTATAATAAGAATCTAGTAGGATTAAATACTTATACAAATTTTATAATAGAATTCTATAATAAGAATCTTACTGTAGGACTCTATATATGAATATAATAGGATTAAATACTTATAAAAATTTTATAATAGAATTCTATAATAAGAATCTAGTAGGATTCAATACTTGTAGAAATTTTATAATAGGATTCTATAATAAGAATCTTACTGTAGGACTCTATATATGAATATAATAGGATTAAATACTTATAAAAATTTTATAATAGAATTCTATAATAAGAATCTTACTGTAGGTCTCTATAATAAGAATCTAGTAGGATTAAATACTTATACAAATTTTATAATAGAATTCTATAATAAGAATCTTACTGTAGGACTCTATATATGAATATAATAGGATTAAATACTTATAAAAATTTTATAATAGAATTCTATAATAAGAATCTTACTGTAGGACTCTATATATGAATATAATAGGATTAAATACTTATAAAAATTTTATAATAGAATTCTATAATAAGAATCTTACTGTAGGACTCTATGATAAGAATCTATAGTAGGATTCAATACTTATAAAAATTTTATAATAGAATTCTATAATAAGAATCTTATAGTAGGACTCTATATATGAATATAATAGGATTAAATACTTATAAAAATTTTATAATAGAATTCTATAATAAGAATCTTACTGTAGGACTCTATATATGAATATAATAGGATTAAATACTTATAAAAATTTTATAATAGAATTCTATAATAAGAATCTTAGTGTAGGACTCTATATATGAATATAATAGGATTAAATACTTATAAAAATTTTATAACAGAATTCTATAATAAGAATCTTACTGTAGGACTCTATATATGAATATAATAGGATTAAATACTTATAAAAATTTTATAATAGAATTCTATAATAAGAATCTTAGTGTAGGACTCTATAATAAGAATCTAATAGGATTAAATACTTATAAAAATTTTATAATAGAATTCTATAATAAGAATCTAGTAGGATTAAATACTTATAAAAATTTTATAATAGAATTCTATAATAAGAATCTAGTAGGATTAAATACTTTTAAAAATTTTATAATAGAATTCTATAATAATAATCAAATAATAACTTTATAAATTAATCTGATAATAGGACTTTATTTAATAATCTATAATAATAGGATTCTATACTTATAAACATTTTATAATAGAATTCTATAATAAGAATCTTACTGTAGGACTCTATATATGAATATAATAGGATTAAATACTTATAAAAATTTTATAATAGAATTCTATAATAAGAATCTTACTGTAGGACTCTATATATGAATATAATAGGATTAAATACTTATAAAAATTTTATAATAGGATTCTATAATAAAAATCTAGTAGGATTAAATACTTATAAAAATTTTATAATAGAATTCTATAATAAGAATCTTACTGTAGGACTCTGTATATGAATATAATAGGATTAAATACTTATAAAAATTTTATAATAGAATTCTATAATAAGAATCTTACTGTAGGACTCTATGATAAGAATCTATAGTAGGATTCAATACTTATAAAAATTTTATAATAGAATTCTATAATAAGAATCTTATAGTAGGACTCTATATATGAATATAATAGGATTAAATACTTATAAAAATTTTATAATAGAATTCTATAATAAGAATCTTACTGTAGGACTCTATATATGAATATAATAGGATTAAATACTTATAAAAATTTTATAATAGAATTCTATAATAAGAATCTTAGTGTAGGACTCTATATATGAATATAATAGGATTAAATACTTATAAAAATTTTATAACAGAATTCTATAATAAGAATCTTACTGTAGGACTCTATATATGAATATAATAGGATTAAATACTTATAAAAATTTTATAATAGAATTCTATAATAAGAATCTTAGTGTAGGACTCTATATATGAATATAATAGGATTAAATACTTATAAAAATTTTATAATAGAATTCTATAATAAGAATCTAGTAGGATTAAATACTTATAAAAATTTTATAATAGAATTCTATAATAAGAATCTAGTAGGATTAAATACTTTTAAAAATTTTATAATAGAATTCTATAATAATAATCAAATAATAACTTTATAAATTAATCTGATAATAGGACTTTATTTAATAATCTATAATAATAGGATTCTATACTTATAAACATTTTATAATAGAATTCTATAATAAGAATCTTACTGTAGGACTCTATATATGAATATAATAGGATTAAATACTTATAAAAATTTTATAATAGGATTCTATAATAAGAATCTTACTGTAGGACTCTATATATGAATATAATAGGATTAAATACTTATAAAAATCTTATAATAGAATTCTATAATAAGAATCTCACTGTAGGACTCTATATATGAATCTAGTAGGATTAAATACGTATAAAAATTTTATAATAGGATTCTATAATAAGAATCTTACTGTAGGACTCTATATATGAATATAATAGGATTAAATACTTATACAAATTTTATAATAGAATTCTATAATAAGAATCTTACTGTAGGACTCTATATATGAATATAATAGGATTAAATACTTATAAAAATTTTATAATAGAATTCTATAATAAGAATCTTACTGTAGGACTCTATAATAAGAATCTATAGTAGGATTAAATACTTATAAAAATTTTATAATAGAATTCTATAATAAGAATCTTACTGTAGGACTCTATAATAAGAATCTATAGTAGGATTCAATACTTATAAAAATTTTATAATAGAATTCTATAATAAGAATCTTATAGTAGGACTCTATATATGAATATAATAGGATTAAATACTTATAAAAATTTTATAATAGAATTCTATAATAAGAATCTTAGTGTAGGACTCTATATATGAATATAATAGGATTAAATACTTATAAAAATTTTATAATAGAATTCTATAATAAGAATCTTATAGTAGGACTCTATTATAAGAATCTATAGTAGGATTCAATACTTATAAAAATTTTATAATAGGATTCTATAATAAGAATCTTACTGTAGGACTCTATTATAAGAATCTATAGTAGGATTCAATACTTATAAAAATTTTATAATAGAATTCTATAATAAGAATCTTATAGTAGGACTCTATATATGAATATAATAGGATTCTATACTTATAAAAATTTTATAATAGAATTCTATAATAAGAATCTCACTGTAGGACTCTATATATGAATCTAGTAGGATTAAATACGTATAAAAATTTTATAATAGGATTCTATAATAAGAATCTTACTGTAGGACTCTATATATGAATATAATAGGATTAAATACTTATACAAATTTTATAATAGAATTCTATAATAAGAATCTTACTGTAGGACTCTATAATAAGAATCTATAGTAGGATTAAATACTTATAAAAATTTTATAATAGAATTCTATAATAAGAATCTTACTGTAGGACTCTATAATAAGAATCTATAGTAGGATTCAATACTTATAAAAATTTTATAATAGGATTCTATAATAAGAATCTTACTGTAGGACTCTATTATAAGAATCTATAGTAGGATTCAATACTTATACAAATTTTATAATAGAATTCTATAATAAGAATCTTACTGTAGGACTCTATAATAAGAATCTATAGTAGGATTAAATACTTATAAAATTTTTATAATAGAATTCTATAATAAGAATCTTATAGTAGGACTCTATATATGAATATAATAGGATTCTATACTTATAAAAATTCTATAATAAGAATCTAGTAGGATTAAATACTTATAAAAATCTTATAATAGGATTCTATAATATGAATCTAATAGGATTAAATACTTATAAAAATTTTATAATAGGATTCTATAATAAGAATCTTACTGTAGGACTCTATTATAAGAATCTATAGTAGGATTCAATACTTATAAAAATTTTATAATAGAATTCTATAATAAGAATCTTAGTGTAGGACTCTATAATAAGAATCTATAGTAGGATTCAATACTTATAAAAATTTTATAATAGAATTCTATAATAAGAATCTTATAGTAGGACTCTATATATGAATATAATAGGATTAAATACTTATAAAAATTTTATAATAGAATTCTATAATAAGAATCTTATAGTAGGACTCTATTATAAGAATCTATAGTAGGATTCAATACTTATAAAAATTTTATAATAGGATTCTATAATAAGAATCTTACTGTAGGACTCTGTATATGAATATAATAGGATTAAATACTTATAAAAATTTTATAATAGGATTCTATAATAAGAATCTTACTGTAGGACTCTGTATATGAATATAATAGGATTAAATACTTATAAAAATTTTATAATAGGATTCTATAATAAGAATCTTACTGTAGGACTCTATATATGAATATAATAGGATTAAATACTTATAAAAATTTTATAATAGAATTCTATAATAAGAATCTATAGTAGGATTCAATACTTATACAAATTTTATAATAGAATTCTATAATAAGAATCTTACTGTAGGACTCTATATATGAATATAATAGGATTAAATACTTATAAAAATTTTATAATAGAATTCTATAATAAGAATCTATAGTAGGATTCAATACTTATACAAATTTTATAATAGAATTCTATAATAAGAATCTTACTGTAGGACTCTATGATAAGAATCTATAGTAGGATTCAATACTTATAAAAATTTTATAATAGGATTCTATAATAAGAATCTTACTGTAGGACTCTATGATAAGAATCTATAGTAGGATTCAATACTTATAAAAATTTTATAATAGAATTCTATAATAAGAATCTTAGTGTAGGACTCTATAATAAGAATCTATAGTAGGATTCAATACTTATAAAAATTTTATAATAGAATTCTATAATAAGAATCTTATAGTAGGACTCTATATATGAATATAATAGGATTAAATACTTATAAAAATTTTATAATAGAATTCTATAATAAGAATCTTATAGTAGGACTCTATTATAAGAATCTATAGTAGGATTCAATACTTATAAAAATTTTATAATAGGATTCTATAATAAGAATCTTACTGTAGGACTCTGTATATGAATATAATAGGATTAAATACTTATAAAAATTTTATAATAGGATTCTATAATAAGAATCTTACTGTAGGACTCTATTATAAGAATCTATAGTAGGATTCAATACTTATACAAATTTTATAATAGAATTCTATAATAAGAATCTTACTGTAGGACTCTATATATGAATATAATAGGATTAAATACTTATACAAATTTTATAATAGAATTCTGTAATAAGAATCTTATAGTAGGACTCTATATATGAATATAATAGGATTAAATACTTATAAAAATTTTATAATAGAATTCTATAATAAGAATCTATAGTAGGATTCAATACTTATAAAAATTTTATAATAGAATTCTATAATAAGAATCTTATAGTAGGACTCTATATATGAATATAATAGGATTAAATACTTGTAAAAATTTTGTAATAGAATTGTATAATAATAATCAAATAATAACTCTCTATAAATGAATCTGATAATAGCACTTTATTTAATAATCTAATAATAGGATTCTATACTTATAAACATTTTATAATAGAATTCTATAATAAGAATCTTATAGTAGGACTCTATATATGAATATAATAGGATTAAATACTTATAAAAATTTTATAATAGAATTCTATAATAAGAATCTTACTGTAGGACTCTATAATAAGAATCTATAGTAGGATTAAATACTTATAAAAATTTTATAATAGAATTCTATAATAAGAATCTTACTGTAGGACTCTATATATGAATATAATAGGATTAAATACTTATAAAAATTTTATAATAGAATTCTGTAATAAGAATCTTATAGTAGGACTCTATATATGAATATAATAGGATTAAATACTTATAAAAATTTTATAATAGAATTCTATAATAAGAATCTTACTGTAGGACTCTATATATGAATATAATAGGATTAAATACTTATAAAAATTTTATAATAGAATTCTATAATAAGAATCTTACTGTAGGACTCTATAATAAGAATCTATAGTAGGATTCAATACTTATAAAAATTTTATAATAGGATTCTATAATAAGAATCTTACTGTAGGACTCTATATATGAATATAATAGGATTAAATACTTATAAAAATTTTATAATAGAATTCTATAATAAGAATCTTACTGTAGGTCTCTATAATAAGAATCTAGTAGGATTAAATACTTATAAAAATTTTATAATAGAATTCTATAATAAGAATCTTACTGTAGGACTCTATATATGAATATAATAGGATTAAATACTTATAAAAATTTTATAATAGAATTCTATAATAAGAATCTTACTGTAGGACTCTATGATAAGAATCTATAGTAGGATTCAATACTTATAAAAATTTTATAATAGAATTCTATAATAAGAATCTTAGTGTAGGACTCTATATATGAATATAATAGGATTAAATACTTATAAAAATTTTATAACAGAATTCTATAATAAGAATCTTACTGTAGGACTCTATATATGAATATAATAGGATTAAATACTTATAAAAATTTTATAATAGAATTCTATAATAAGAATCTTAGTGTAGGACTCTATAATAAGAATCTAATAGGATTAAATACTTATAAAAATTTTATAATAGAATTCTATAATAAGAATCTAGTAGGATTAAATACTTATAAAAATTTTATAATAGAATTCTATAATAAGAATCTTACTGTAGGACTCTATATATGAATATAATAGGATTAAATACTTATAAAAATTTTATAATAGAATTCTATAATAAGAATCTTATAGTAGGACTCTATATATGAATATAATAGGATTAAATACTTATAAAAATTTTATAATAGGATTCTATAATAAGAATCTTACTGTAGGACTCTATATATGAATATAATAGGATTAAATACTTATAAAAATCTTATAATAGAATTCTATAATAAGAATCTTACTGTAGGACTCTATGATAAGAATCTATAGTAGGATTCAATACTTATAAAAATTTTATAATAGAATTCTATAATAAGAATCTTATAGTAGGACTCTATATATGAATATAATAGGATTAAATACTTATAAAAATTTTATAATAGAATTCTATAATAAGAATCTTACTGTAGGTCTCTATAATAAGAATCTAGTAGGATTAAATACTTATACAAATTTTATAATAGAATTCTATAATAAGAATCTTACTGTAGGACTCTATATATGAATATAATAGGATTAAATACTTATAAAAATTTTATAATAGAATTCTGTAATAAGAATCTTATAGTAGGACTCTATATATGAATATAATAGGATTAAATACTTATAAAAATTTTATAATAGAATTCTATAATAAGAATCTTACTGTAGGACTCTATATATGAATATAATAGGATTAAATACTTATAAAAATTTTATAATAGAATTCTATAATAAGAATCTTACTGTAGGACTCTATAATAAGAATCTATAGTAGGATTCAATACTTATAAAAATTTTATAATAGGATTCTATAATAAGAATCTTACTGTAGGACTCTATATATGAATATAATAGGATTAAATACTTATAAAAATTTTATAATAGAATTCTATAATAAGAATCTTACTGTAGGTCTCTATAATAAGAATCTAGTAGGATTAAATACTTATAAAAATTTTATAATAGAATTCTATAATAAGAATCTTACTGTAGGACTCTATATATGAATATAATAGGATTAAATACTTATAAAAATTTTATAATAGAATTCTATAATAAGAATCTTACTGTAGGACTCTATGATAAGAATCTATAGTAGGATTCAATACTTATAAAAATTTTATAATAGAATTCTATAATAAGAATCTTAGTGTAGGACTCTATATATGAATATAATAGGATTAAATACTTATAAAAATTTTATAACAGAATTCTATAATAAGAATCTTACTGTAGGACTCTATATATGAATATAATAGGATTAAATACTTATAAAAATTTTATAATAGAATTCTATAATAAGAATCTTAGTGTAGGACTCTATAATAAGAATCTAATAGGATTAAATACTTATAAAAATTTTATAATAGAATTCTATAATAAGAATCTAGTAGGATTAAATACTTATAAAAATTTTATAATAGAATTCTATAATAAGAATCTTACTGTAGGACTCTATATATGAATATAATAGGATTAAATACTTATAAAAATTTTATAATAGAATTCTATAATAAGAATCTTATAGTAGGACTCTATATATGAATATAATAGGATTAAATACTTATAAAAATTTTATAATAGAATTCTGTAATAAGAATCTTACTGTAGGACTCTATATATGAATATAATAGGATTAAATACTTATAACAATTTTATAATAGAATTCTATAATAAGAATCTTACTGTAGGACTCTATGATAAGAATCTATAGTAGGATTCAATACTTATAAAAATTTTATAATAGAATTCTATAATAAGAATCTTATAGTAGGACTCTATATATGAATATAATAGGATTAAATACTTATAAAAATTTTATAATAGAATTCTATAATAAGAATCTTACTGTAGGTCTCTATAATAAGAATCTAGTAGGATTAAATACTTATACAAATTTTATAATAGAATTCTATAATAAGAATCTTACTGTAGGACTCTATATATGAATATAATAGGATTAAATACTTATAAAAATTTTATAATAGAATTCTATAATAAGAATCTTACTGTAGGACTCTATATATGAATATAATAGGATTAAATACTTATAAAAATTTTATAATAGAATTCTATAATAAAAATCTTACTGTAGGACTCTATATATGAATCTAATAGGATTAAATACTTATAAAAATTTTATAATAGGATTCTATAATAAGAATCTATAGTAGGATTCAATACTTATAGAAATTTTATAATAGGATTCTATAATAAGAATCTTACTGTAGGACTCTATAATAAGAATCTAATAGGATTCTATACTTATAAAAATTTTATAATAGAATTTTATAATAAGAATCTTACTGTAGGTCTCTATAATAAGAATCTAGTAGGATTAAATACTTATACAAATTTTATAATAGAATTCTATAATAAGAATCTTACTGTAGGACTCTATATATGAATATAATAGGATTAAATACTTATAAAAATTTTATAATAGAATTCTATAATAAGAATCTAGTAGGATTCAATACTTGTAGAAATTTTATAATAGGATTCTATAATAAGAATCTTACTGTAGGACTCTATATATGAATATAATAGGATTAAATACTTATAAAAATTTTATAATAGAATTCTATAATAAGAATCTTACTGTAGGTCTCTATAATAAGAATCTAGTAGGATTAAATACTTATACAAATTTTATAATAGAATTCTATAATAAGAATCTTACTGTAGGACTCTATATATGAATATAATAGGATTAAATACTTATAAAAATTTTATAATAGAATTCTATAATAAGAATCTTACTGTAGGACTCTATATATGAATATAATAGGATTAAATACTTATAAAAATTTTATAATAGAATTCTATAATAAGAATCTTACTGTAGGACTCTATGATAAGAATCTATAGTAGGATTCAATACTTATAAAAATTTTATAATAGAATTCTATAATAAGAATCTTATAGTAGGACTCTATATATGAATATAATAGGATTAAATACTTATAAAAATTTTATAATAGAATTCTATAATAAGAATCTTACTGTAGGACTCTATATATGAATATAATAGGATTAAATACTTATAAAAATTTTATAATAGAATTCTATAATAAGAATCTTAGTGTAGGACTCTATATATGAATATAATAGGATTAAATACTTATAAAAATTTTATAACAGAATTCTATAATAAGAATCTTACTGTAGGACTCTATATATGAATATAATAGGATTAAATACTTATAAAAATTTTATAATAGAATTCTATAATAAGAATCTTAGTGTAGGACTCTATAATAAGAATCTAATAGGATTAAATACTTATAAAAATTTTATAATAGAATTCTATAATAAGAATCTAGTAGGATTAAATACTTATAAAAATTTTATAATAGAATTCTATAATAAGAATCTAGTAGGATTAAATACTTTTAAAAATTTTATAATAGAATTCTATAATAATAATCAAATAATAACTTTATAAATTAATCTGATAATAGGACTTTATTTAATAATCTATAATAATAGGATTCTATACTTATAAACATTTTATAATAGAATTCTATAATAAGAATCTTACTGTAGGACTCTATATATGAATATAATAGGATTAAATACTTATAAAAATTTTATAATAGAATTCTATAATAAGAATCTTACTGTAGGACTCTATATATGAATATAATAGGATTAAATACTTATAAAAATTTTATAATAGGATTCTATAATAAAAATCTAGTAGGATTAAATACTTATAAAAATTTTATAATAGAATTCTATAATAAGAATCTTACTGTAGGACTCTGTATATGAATATAATAGGATTAAATACTTATAAAAATTTTATAATAGAATTCTATAATAAGAATCTTACTGTAGGACTCTATGATAAGAATCTATAGTAGGATTCAATACTTATAAAAATTTTATAATAGAATTCTATAATAAGAATCTTATAGTAGGACTCTATATATGAATATAATAGGATTAAATACTTATAAAAATTTTATAATAGAATTCTATAATAAGAATCTTACTGTAGGACTCTATATATGAATATAATAGGATTAAATACTTATAAAAATTTTATAATAGAATTCTATAATAAGAATCTTAGTGTAGGACTCTATATATGAATATAATAGGATTAAATACTTATAAAAATTTTATAACAGAATTCTATAATAAGAATCTTACTGTAGGACTCTATATATGAATATAATAGGATTAAATACTTATAAAAATTTTATAATAGAATTCTATAATAAGAATCTTAGTGTAGGACTCTATATATGAATATAATAGGATTAAATACTTATAAAAATTTTATAATAGAATTCTATAATAAGAATCTAGTAGGATTAAATACTTATAAAAATTTTATAATAGAATTCTATAATAAGAATCTAGTAGGATTAAATACTTTTAAAAATTTTATAATAGAATTCTATAATAATAATCAAATAATAACTTTATAAATTAATCTGATAATAGGACTTTATTTAATAATCTATAATAATAGGATTCTATACTTATAAACATTTTATAATAGAATTCTATAATAAGAATCTTACTGTAGGACTCTATATATGAATATAATAGGATTAAATACTTATAAAAATTTTATAATAGGATTCTATAATAAGAATCTTACTGTAGGACTCTATATATGAATATAATAGGATTAAATACTTATAAAAATCTTATAATAGAATTCTATAATAAGAATCTCACTGTAGGACTCTATATATGAATCTAGTAGGATTAAATACGTATAAAAATTTTATAATAGGATTCTATAATAAGAATCTTACTGTAGGACTCTATATATGAATATAATAGGATTAAATACTTATACAAATTTTATAATAGAATTCTATAATAAGAATCTTACTGTAGGACTCTATATATGAATATAATAGGATTAAATACTTATAAAAATTTTATAATAGAATTCTATAATAAGAATCTTACTGTAGGACTCTATAATAAGAATCTATAGTAGGATTAAATACTTATAAAAATTTTATAATAGAATTCTATAATAAGAATCTTACTGTAGGACTCTATAATAAGAATCTATAGTAGGATTCAATACTTATAAAAATTTTATAATAGAATTCTATAATAAGAATCTTATAGTAGGACTCTATATATGAATATAATAGGATTAAATACTTATAAAAATTTTATAATAGAATTCTATAATAAGAATCTTAGTGTAGGACTCTATATATGAATATAATAGGATTAAATACTTATAAAAATTTTATAATAGAATTCTATAATAAGAATCTTATAGTAGGACTCTATTATAAGAATCTATAGTAGGATTCAATACTTATAAAAATTTTATAATAGGATTCTATAATAAGAATCTTACTGTAGGACTCTATTATAAGAATCTATAGTAGGATTCAATACTTATAAAAATTTTATAATAGAATTCTATAATAAGAATCTTATAGTAGGACTCTATATATGAATATAATAGGATTCTATACTTATAAAAATTTTATAATAGAATTCTATAATAAGAATCTCACTGTAGGACTCTATATATGAATCTAGTAGGATTAAATACGTATAAAAATTTTATAATAGGATTCTATAATAAGAATCTTACTGTAGGACTCTATATATGAATATAATAGGATTAAATACTTATACAAATTTTATAATAGAATTCTATAATAAGAATCTTACTGTAGGACTCTATAATAAGAATCTATAGTAGGATTAAATACTTATAAAAATTTTATAATAGAATTCTATAATAAGAATCTTACTGTAGGACTCTATAATAAGAATCTATAGTAGGATTCAATACTTATAAAAATTTTATAATAGGATTCTATAATAAGAATCTTACTGTAGGACTCTATTATAAGAATCTATAGTAGGATTCAATACTTATACAAATTTTATAATAGAATTCTATAATAAGAATCTTACTGTAGGACTCTATAATAAGAATCTATAGTAGGATTAAATACTTATAAAATTTTTATAATAGAATTCTATAATAAGAATCTTATAGTAGGACTCTATATATGAATATAATAGGATTCTATACTTATAAAAATTCTATAATAAGAATCTAGTAGGATTAAATACTTATAAAAATCTTATAATAGGATTCTATAATATGAATCTAATAGGATTAAATACTTATAAAAATTTTATAATAGGATTCTATAATAAGAATCTTACTGTAGGACTCTATTATAAGAATCTATAGTAGGATTCAATACTTATAAAAATTTTATAATAGAATTCTATAATAAGAATCTTAGTGTAGGACTCTATAATAAGAATCTATAGTAGGATTCAATACTTATAAAAATTTTATAATAGAATTCTATAATAAGAATCTTATAGTAGGACTCTATATATGAATATAATAGGATTAAATACTTATAAAAATTTTATAATAGAATTCTATAATAAGAATCTTATAGTAGGACTCTATTATAAGAATCTATAGTAGGATTCAATACTTATAAAAATTTTATAATAGGATTCTATAATAAGAATCTTACTGTAGGACTCTGTATATGAATATAATAGGATTAAATACTTATAAAAATTTTATAATAGGATTCTATAATAAGAATCTTACTGTAGGACTCTGTATATGAATATAATAGGATTAAATACTTATAAAAATTTTATAATAGGATTCTATAATAAGAATCTTACTGTAGGACTCTATATATGAATATAATAGGATTAAATACTTATAAAAATTTTATAATAGAATTCTATAATAAGAATCTATAGTAGGATTCAATACTTATACAAATTTTATAATAGAATTCTATAATAAGAATCTTACTGTAGGACTCTATATATGAATATAATAGGATTAAATACTTATAAAAATTTTATAATAGAATTCTATAATAAGAATCTATAGTAGGATTCAATACTTATACAAATTTTATAATAGAATTCTATAATAAGAATCTTACTGTAGGACTCTATGATAAGAATCTATAGTAGGATTCAATACTTATAAAAATTTTATAATAGGATTCTATAATAAGAATCTTACTGTAGGACTCTATGATAAGAATCTATAGTAGGATTCAATACTTATAAAAATTTTATAATAGAATTCTATAATAAGAATCTTAGTGTAGGACTCTATAATAAGAATCTATAGTAGGATTCAATACTTATAAAAATTTTATAATAGAATTCTATAATAAGAATCTTATAGTAGGACTCTATATATGAATATAATAGGATTAAATACTTATAAAAATTTTATAATAGAATTCTATAATAAGAATCTTATAGTAGGACTCTATTATAAGAATCTATAGTAGGATTCAATACTTATAAAAATTTTATAATAGGATTCTATAATAAGAATCTTACTGTAGGACTCTGTATATGAATATAATAGGATTAAATACTTATAAAAATTTTATAATAGGATTCTATAATAAGAATCTTACTGTAGGACTCTATTATAAGAATCTATAGTAGGATTCAATACTTATACAAATTTTATAATAGAATTCTATAATAAGAATCTTACTGTAGGACTCTATATATGAATATAATAGGATTAAATACTTATACAAATTTTATAATAGAATTCTGTAATAAGAATCTTATAGTAGGACTCTATATATGAATATAATAGGATTAAATACTTATAAAAATTTTATAATAGAATTCTATAATAAGAATCTATAGTAGGATTCAATACTTATAAAAATTTTATAATAGAATTCTATAATAAGAATCTTATAGTAGGACTCTATATATGAATATAATAGGATTAAATACTTGTAAAAATTTTGTAATAGAATTGTATAATAATAATCAAATAATAACTCTCTATAAATGAATCTGATAATAGCACTTTATTTAATAATCTAATAATAGGATTCTATACTTATAAACATTTTATAATAGAATTCTATAATAAGAATCTTATAGTAGGACTCTATATATGAATATAATAGGATTAAATACTTATAAAAATTTTATAATAGAATTCTATAATAAGAATCTTACTGTAGGACTCTATAATAAGAATCTATAGTAGGATTAAATACTTATAAAAATTTTATAATAGAATTCTATAATAAGAATCTTACTGTAGGACTCTATATATGAATATAATAGGATTAAATACTTATAAAAATTTTATAATAGAATTCTGTAATAAGAATCTTATAGTAGGACTCTATATATGAATATAATAGGATTAAATACTTATAAAAATTTTATAATAGAATTCTATAATAAGAATCTTACTGTAGGACTCTATATATGAATATAATAGGATTAAATACTTATAAAAATTTTATAATAGAATTCTATAATAAGAATCTTACTGTAGGACTCTATAATAAGAATCTATAGTAGGATTCAATACTTATAAAAATTTTATAATAGGATTCTATAATAAGAATCTTACTGTAGGACTCTATATATGAATATAATAGGATTAAATACTTATAAAAATTTTATAATAGAATTCTATAATAAGAATCTTACTGTAGGTCTCTATAATAAGAATCTAGTAGGATTAAATACTTATAAAAATTTTATAATAGAATTCTATAATAAGAATCTTACTGTAGGACTCTATATATGAATATAATAGGATTAAATACTTATAAAAATTTTATAATAGAATTCTATAATAAGAATCTTACTGTAGGACTCTATGATAAGAATCTATAGTAGGATTCAATACTTATAAAAATTTTATAATAGAATTCTATAATAAGAATCTTAGTGTAGGACTCTATATATGAATATAATAGGATTAAATACTTATAAAAATTTTATAACAGAATTCTATAATAAGAATCTTACTGTAGGACTCTATATATGAATATAATAGGATTAAATACTTATAAAAATTTTATAATAGAATTCTATAATAAGAATCTTAGTGTAGGACTCTATAATAAGAATCTAATAGGATTAAATACTTATAAAAATTTTATAATAGAATTCTATAATAAGAATCTAGTAGGATTAAATACTTATAAAAATTTTATAATAGAATTCTATAATAAGAATCTTACTGTAGGACTCTATATATGAATATAATAGGATTAAATACTTATAAAAATTTTATAATAGAATTCTATAATAAGAATCTTATAGTAGGACTCTATATATGAATATAATAGGATTAAATACTTATAAAAATTTTATAATAGGATTCTATAATAAGAATCTTACTGTAGGACTCTATGATAAGAATCTATAGTAGGATTCAATACTTATAAAAATTTTATAATAGAATTCTATAATAAGAATCTTATAGTAGGACTCTATATATGAATATAATAGGATTAAATACTTATAAAAATTTTATAATAGAATTCTATAATAAGAATCTTACTGTAGGTCTCTATAATAAGAATCTAGTAGGATTAAATACTTATACAAATTTTATAATAGAATTCTATAATAAGAATCTTACTGTAGGACTCTATATATGAATATAATAGGATTAAATACTTATAAAAATTTTATAATAGAATTCTATAATAAGAATCTTACTGTAGGACTCTATATATGAATATAATAGGATTAAATACTTATAAAAATTTTATAATAGAATTCTATAATAAAAATCTAGTAGGATTAAATACTTATAAAAATTTTATAATATAATTCTATAATAAGAATCTTACTGTAGGACTCTATATATGAATATAATAGGATTAAATACTTATAAAAATCTTATAATAGAATTCTATAATAAGAATCTTACTGTAGGACTCTATAATAAGAATCTAATAGGATTAAATACTTATAAAAATTTTATAATAGGATTCTATAATAAGAATCTTAGTGTAGGACTCTATAATAAGAATCTAATAGGATTAAATACTTATAAAAATTTTATAATAGAATTCTATAATAAGAATCTTACTGTAGGACTCTATATATGAATATAATAGGATTAAATACTTATAAAAATTTTATAATAGAATTCTATAATAAGAATCTTACTGTAGGACTCTATAATAAGAATCTAGTAGGATTCTATACTTATAAACATTTTATAATAGAATTCTATAATAAGAATCTTATAGTAGGACTCTATATATGAATATAATAGGATTCTATACTTATAAAAATTCTATAATAAGAATCTAGTAGGATTAAATACTTATAAAAATCTTATAATAGGATTCTATAATATGAATCTAATAGGATTAAATACTTATAAAAATTTTATAATAGGATTCTATAATAAGAATCTTACTGTAGGACTCTATTATAAGAATCTATAGTAGGATTCAATACTTATAAAAATTTTATAATAGAATTCTATAATAAGAATCTTAGTGTAGGACTCTATAATAAGAATCTATAGTAGGATTCAATACTTATAAAAATTTTATAATAGAATTCTATAATAAGAATCTTATAGTAGGACTCTATATATGAATATAATAGGATTAAATACTTATAAAAATTTTATAATAGAATTCTATAATAAGAATCTTATAGTAGGACTCTATTATAAGAATCTATAGTAGGATTCAATACTTATAAAAATTTTATAATAGGATTCTATAATAAGAATCTTACTGTAGGACTCTGTATATGAATATAATAGGATTAAATACTTATAAAAATTTTATAATAGGATTCTATAATAAGAATCTTACTGTAGGACTCTGTATATGAATATAATAGGATTAAATACTTATAAAAATTTTATAATAGGATTCTATAATAAGAATCTTACTGTAGGACTCTATATATGAATATAATAGGATTAAATACTTATAAAAATTTTATAATAGAATTCTATAATAAGAATCTATAGTAGGATTCAATACTTATACAAATTTTATAATAGAATTCTATAATAAGAATCTTACTGTAGGACTCTATATATGAATATAATAGGATTAAATACTTATAAAAATTTTATAATAGAATTCTATAATAAGAATCTATAGTAGGATTCAATACTTATACAAATTTTATAATAGAATTCTATAATAAGAATCTTACTGTAGGACTCTATGATAAGAATCTATAGTAGGATTCAATACTTATAAAAATTTTATAATAGGATTCTATAATAAGAATCTTACTGTAGGACTCTATGATAAGAATCTATAGTAGGATTCAATACTTATAAAAATTTTATAATAGAATTCTATAATAAGAATCTTAGTGTAGGACTCTATAATAAGAATCTATAGTAGGATTCAATACTTATAAAAATTTTATAATAGAATTCTATAATAAGAATCTTATAGTAGGACTCTATATATGAATATAATAGGATTAAATACTTATAAAAATTTTATAATAGAATTCTATAATAAGAATCTTATAGTAGGACTCTATTATAAGAATCTATAGTAGGATTCAATACTTATAAAAATTTTATAATAGGATTCTATAATAAGAATCTTACTGTAGGACTCTGTATATGAATATAATAGGATTAAATACTTATAAAAATTTTATAATAGGATTCTATAATAAGAATCTTACTGTAGGACTCTATTATAAGAATCTATAGTAGGATTCAATACTTATACAAATTTTATAATAGAATTCTATAATAAGAATCTTACTGTAGGACTCTATATATGAATATAATAGGATTAAATACTTATACAAATTTTATAATAGAATTCTGTAATAAGAATCTTATAGTAGGACTCTATATATGAATATAATAGGATTAAATACTTATAAAAATTTTATAATAGAATTCTATAATAAGAATCTATAGTAGGATTCAATACTTATAAAAATTTTATAATAGAATTCTATAATAAGAATCTTATAGTAGGACTCTATATATGAATATAATAGGATTAAATACTTGTAAAAATTTTGTAATAGAATTGTATAATAATAATCAAATAATAACTC
This sequence comes from Xiphydria camelus, assembly GCA_963678675.1. Taxonomy (NCBI): domain Eukaryota; kingdom Metazoa; phylum Arthropoda; class Insecta; order Hymenoptera; family Xiphydriidae; genus Xiphydria; species Xiphydria camelus. The sequence goes on from OY783197.1 coordinate 838,316, forward strand.
TCTATAAATGAATCTGATAATAGCACTTTATTTAATAATCTAATAATAGGATTCTATACTTATAAACATTTTATAATAGAATTCTATAATAAGAATCTTATAGTAGGACTCTATATATGAATATAATAGGATTAAATACTTATAAAAATTTTATAATAGAATTCTATAATAAGAATCTTACTGTAGGACTCTATAATAAGAATCTATAGTAGGATTAAATACTTATAAAAATTTTATAATAGAATTCTATAATAAGAATCTTACTGTAGGACTCTATATATGAATATAATAGGATTAAATACTTATAAAAATTTTATAATAGAATTCTGTAATAAGAATCTTATAGTAGGACTCTATATATGAATATAATAGGATTAAATACTTATAAAAATTTTATAATAGAATTCTATAATAAGAATCTTACTGTAGGACTCTATATATGAATATAATAGGATTAAATACTTATAAAAATTTTATAATAGAATTCTATAATAAGAATCTTACTGTAGGACTCTATAATAAGAATCTATAGTAGGATTCAATACTTATAAAAATTTTATAATAGGATTCTATAATAAGAATCTTACTGTAGGACTCTATATATGAATATAATAGGATTAAATACTTATAAAAATTTTATAATAGAATTCTATAATAAGAATCTTACTGTAGGTCTCTATAATAAGAATCTAGTAGGATTAAATACTTATAAAAATTTTATAATAGAATTCTATAATAAGAATCTTACTGTAGGACTCTATATATGAATATAATAGGATTAAATACTTATAAAAATTTTATAATAGAATTCTATAATAAGAATCTTACTGTAGGACTCTATGATAAGAATCTATAGTAGGATTCAATACTTATAAAAATTTTATAATAGAATTCTATAATAAGAATCTTAGTGTAGGACTCTATATATGAATATAATAGGATTAAATACTTATAAAAATTTTATAACAGAATTCTATAATAAGAATCTTACTGTAGGACTCTATATATGAATATAATAGGATTAAATACTTATAAAAATTTTATAATAGAATTCTATAATAAGAATCTTAGTGTAGGACTCTATAATAAGAATCTAATAGGATTAAATACTTATAAAAATTTTATAATAGAATTCTATAATAAGAATCTAGTAGGATTAAATACTTATAAAAATTTTATAATAGAATTCTATAATAAGAATCTTACTGTAGGACTCTATATATGAATATAATAGGATTAAATACTTATAAAAATTTTATAATAGAATTCTATAATAAGAATCTTATAGTAGGACTCTATATATGAATATAATAGGATTAAATACTTATAAAAATTTTATAATAGGATTCTATAATAAGAATCTTACTGTAGGACTCTATATATGAATATAATAGGATTAAATACTTATAAAAATCTTATAATAGAATTCTATAATAAGAATCTTACTGTAGGACTCTATAATAAGAATCTAATAGGATTCTATACTTATAAAAATTTTATAATAGAATTTTATAATAAGAATCTTACTGTAGGTCTCTATAATAAGAATCTAGTAGGATTAAATACTTATACAAATTTTATAATAGAATTCTATAATAAGAATCTTACTGTAGGACTCTATATATGAATATAATAGGATTAAATACTTATAAAAATTTTATAATAGAATTCTGTAATAAGAATCTTACTGTAGGACTCTATATATGAATATAATAGGATTAAATACTTATAACAATTTTATAATAGAATTCTATAATAAGAATCTTACTGTAGGACTCTATGATAAGAATCTATAGTAGGATTCAATACTTATAAAAATTTTATAATAGAATTCTATAATAAGAATCTTATAGTAGGACTCTATATATGAATATAATAGGATTAAATACTTATAAAAATTTTATAATAGAATTCTATAATAAGAATCTTACTGTAGGTCTCTATAATAAGAATCTAGTAGGATTAAATACTTATACAAATTTTATAATAGAATTCTATAATAAGAATCTTACTGTAGGACTCTATATATGAATATAATAGGATTAAATACTTATAAAAATTTTATAATAGAATTCTATAATAAGAATCTTACTGTAGGACTCTATATATGAATATAATAGGATTAAATACTTATAAAAATTTTATAATAGAATTCTATAATAAAAATCTTACTGTAGGACTCTATATATGAATCTAATAGGATTAAATACTTATAAAAATTTTATAATAGGATTCTATAATAAGAATCTATAGTAGGATTCAATACTTATAGAAATTTTATAATAGGATTCTATAATAAGAATCTTACTGTAGGACTCTATAATAAGAATCTAATAGGATTCTATACTTATAAAAATTTTATAATAGAATTTTATAATAAGAATCTTACTGTAGGTCTCTATAATAAGAATCTAGTAGGATTAAATACTTATACAAATTTTATAATAGAATTCTATAATAAGAATCTTACTGTAGGACTCTATATATGAATATAATAGGATTAAATACTTATAAAAATTTTATAATAGAATTCTATAATAAGAATCTTACTGTAGGACTCTATATATGAATATAATAGAATTCTATAATAAGAATCTTACTGTAGGACTCTATATATGAATATAATAGGATTAAATACTTATAAAAATCTTATAATAGAATTCTATAATAAGAATCTTACTGTAGGACTCTATAATAAGAATCTAATAGGATTCTATACTTATAAAAATTTTATAATAGAATTCTATAATAAGAATCTTACTGTAGGACTCTATAATAAGAATCTAATAGGATTCTATACTTATAAAAATTTTATAATAGAATTCTATAATAAGAATCTTACTGTAGGACTCTATATATGAATATAATAGAATTCTATAATAAGAATCTTACTGTAGGACTCTATATATGAATATAATAGGATTAAATACTTATAAAAGTTTTATAATAGGATTCTATAATAAAAATCTTACTGTAGGACTCTATTATAAGAATCTATAGTAGGATTAAATAATTATAAAAATTTTATAATAGAATTCTATAATAAGAATCTTACTGTAGGACTCTATATATGAATATAATAGGATTAAATACTTATAAAAATTTTATAATAGAATTCTATAATAAGAATCTTACTGTAGGACTCTATATATGAATATAATAGGATTAAATACTTATAAAAATTTTATAACAGAATTCTATAATAAGAATCTTACTGTAGGACTCTATATATGAATATAATAGGATTAAATACTTATAAAAATTTTATAATAGAATTCTATAATAAGAATCTTACTGTAGGACTCTATATATGAATATAATAGGATTAAATACTTATAAAAATTTTATAATAGAATTCTATAATAAGAATCTAGTAGGATTCAATACTTGTAGAAATTTTATAATAGGATTCTATAATAAGAATCTTACTGTAGGACTCTATATATGAATATAATAGGATTAAATACTTATAAAAATTTTATAATAGAATTCTATAATAAGAATCTTACTGTAGGTCTCTATAATAAGAATCTAGTAGGATTAAATACTTATACAAATTTTATAATAGAATTCTATAATAAGAATCTTACTGTAGGACTCTATATATGAATATAATAGGATTAAATACTTATAAAAATTTTATAATAGAATTCTATAATAAGAATCTTACTGTAGGACTCTATATATGAATATAATAGGATTAAATACTTATAAAAATTTTATAATAGAATTCTATAATAAGAATCTTACTGTAGGACTCTATGATAAGAATCTATAGTAGGATTCAATACTTATAAAAATTTTATAATAGAATTCTATAATAAGAATCTTATAGTAGGACTCTATATATGAATATAATAGGATTAAATACTTATAAAAATTTTATAATAGAATTCTATAATAAGAATCTTACTGTAGGACTCTATATATGAATATAATAGGATTAAATACTTATAAAAATTTTATAATAGAATTCTATAATAAGAATCTTAGTGTAGGACTCTATATATGAATATAATAGGATTAAATACTTATAAAAATTTTATAACAGAATTCTATAATAAGAATCTTACTGTAGGACTCTATATATGAATATAATAGGATTAAATACTTATAAAAATTTTATAATAGAATTCTATAATAAGAATCTTAGTGTAGGACTCTATAATAAGAATCTAATAGGATTAAATACTTATAAAAATTTTATAATAGAATTCTATAATAAGAATCTAGTAGGATTAAATACTTATAAAAATTTTATAATAGAATTCTATAATAAGAATCTAGTAGGATTAAATACTTTTAAAAATTTTATAATAGAATTCTATAATAATAATCAAATAATAACTTTATAAATTAATCTGATAATAGGACTTTATTTAATAATCTATAATAATAGGATTCTATACTTATAAACATTTTATAATAGAATTCTATAATAAGAATCTTACTGTAGGACTCTATATATGAATATAATAGGATTAAATACTTATAAAAATTTTATAATAGAATTCTATAATAAGAATCTTACTGTAGGACTCTATATATGAATATAATAGGATTAAATACTTATAAAAATTTTATAATAGGATTCTATAATAAAAATCTAGTAGGATTAAATACTTATAAAAATTTTATAATAGAATTCTATAATAAGAATCTTACTGTAGGACTCTGTATATGAATATAATAGGATTAAATACTTATAAAAATTTTATAATAGAATTCTATAATAAGAATCTTACTGTAGGACTCTATGATAAGAATCTATAGTAGGATTCAATACTTATAAAAATTTTATAATAGAATTCTATAATAAGAATCTTATAGTAGGACTCTATATATGAATATAATAGGATTAAATACTTATAAAAATTTTATAATAGAATTCTATAATAAGAATCTTACTGTAGGACTCTATATATGAATATAATAGGATTAAATACTTATAAAAATTTTATAATAGAATTCTATAATAAGAATCTTAGTGTAGGACTCTATATATGAATATAATAGGATTAAATACTTATAAAAATTTTATAACAGAATTCTATAATAAGAATCTTACTGTAGGACTCTATATATGAATATAATAGGATTAAATACTTATAAAAATTTTATAATAGAATTCTATAATAAGAATCTTAGTGTAGGACTCTATATATGAATATAATAGGATTAAATACTTATAAAAATTTTATAATAGAATTCTATAATAAGAATCTAGTAGGATTAAATACTTATAAAAATTTTATAATAGAATTCTATAATAAGAATCTAGTAGGATTAAATACTTTTAAAAATTTTATAATAGAATTCTATAATAATAATCAAATAATAACTTTATAAATTAATCTGATAATAGGACTTTATTTAATAATCTATAATAATAGGATTCTATACTTATAAACATTTTATAATAGAATTCTATAATAAGAATCTTACTGTAGGACTCTATATATGAATATAATAGGATTAAATACTTATAAAAATTTTATAATAGAATTCTATAATAAGAATCTTACTGTAGGACTCTATATATGAATATAATAGGATTAAATACTTATAAAAATTTTATAATAGTGTGCTATAATAAGAATCTTATAGTAGGACTCTATATATGAATATAATAGGATTCTATACTTATAAAAATTTTATAATAGGATTCTATAATAAGAATCTTACTGTAGGACTCTGTATATGAATATAATAGGATTAAATACTTATAAAAATTTTATAATAGGATTCTATAATAAAAATCTTACTGTAGGACTCTATTATAAGAATCTATAGTAGGATTAAATACTTATAAAAATTTTATAATAGAATTCTATAATAAGAATCTTACTGTAGGACTCTATATATGAATATAATAGAATTCTATAATAAGAATCTTACTGTAGGACTCTATATATGAATATAATAGGATTAAATACTTATAAAAATTTTATAATAGAATTCTATAATAAGAATCTTATAGTAGGACTCTATATATGAATATAATAGGATTAAATACTTATAAAAATTTTATAATAGGATTCTATAATAAGAATCTTACTGTAGGACTCTATATATGAATATAATAGGATTAAATACTTATAAAAATCTTATAATAGAATTCTATAATAAGAATCTTACTGTAGGACTCTATAATAAGAATCTAATAGGATTCTATACTTATAAAAATTTTATAATAGAATTTTATAATAAGAATCTTACTGTAGGTCTCTATAATAAGAATCTAGTAGGATTAAATACTTATACAAATTTTATAATAGAATTCTATAATAAGAATCTTACTGTAGGACTCTATATATGAATATAATAGGATTAAATACTTATAAAAATTTTATAATAGAATTCTGTAATAAGAATCTTACTGTAGGACTCTATATATGAATATAATAGGATTAAATACTTATAAAAATTTTATAATAGAATTCTATAATAAGAATCTTACTGTAGGACTCTATGATAAGAATCTATAGTAGGATTCAATACTTATAAAAATTTTATAATAGAATTCTATAATAAGAATCTTATAGTAGGACTCTATATATGAATATAATAGGATTAAATACTTATAAAAATTTTATAATAGAATTCTATAATAAGAATCTTACTGTAGGACTCTATATATGAATATAATAGGATTAAATACTTATAAAAATCTTATAATAGAATTCTATAATAAGAATCTTACTGTAGGACTCTATAATAAGAATCTAATAGGATTCTATACTTATAAAAATTTTATAATAGAATTCTATAATAAGAATCTTACTGTAGGACTCTATATATGAATATAATAGAATTCTATAATAAGAATCTTACTGTAGGACTCTATATATGAATATAATAGGATTAAATACTTATAAAAGTTTTATAATAGGATTCTATAATAAAAATCTTACTGTAGGACTCTATTATAAGAATCTATAGTAGGATTAAATAATTATAAAAATTTTATAATAGAATTCTATAATAAGAATCTTACTGTAGGACTCTGTATATGAATATAATAGGATTAAATACTTAGAAAAATTTTATAATAGAATTCTATAATAAGAATCTTACTGTAGGACTCTATATATGAATATAATAGGATTCTATAATAAGAATCTTACTGTAGGACTCTATATATGAATATAATAGGATTAAATACTTAGAAAAATTTTATAATAGAATTCTATAATAAGAATCTTACTGTAGGACTCTATATATGAATATAATAGGATTAAATACTTATAAAAATCTTATAATAGAATTCTATAATAAGAATCTTACTGTAGGACTCTATAATAAGAATCTAATAGGATTCTATACTTATAAAAATTTTATAATAGAATTCTATAATAAGAATCTTACTGTAGGACTCTATAATAAGAATCTAATAGGATTCTATACTTATAAAAATTTTATAATAGAATTCTATAATAAGAATCTTACTGTAGGACTCTATATATGAATATAATAGAATTCTATAATAAGAATCTTACTGTAGGACTCTATATATGAATATAATAGGATTAAATACTTATAAAAGTTTTATAATAGGATTCTATAATAAAAATCTTACTGTAGGACTCTATTATAAGAATCTATAGTAGGATTAAATAATTATAAAAATTTTATAATAGAATTCTATAATAAGAATCTTACTGTAGGACTCTATATATGAATATAATAGGATTAAATACTTATAAAAATTTTATAATAGAATTCTGTAATAAGAATCTTACTGTAGGACTCTATATATGAATATAATAGGATTAAATACTTATAAAAATTTTATAATAGAATTCTATAATAAGAATCTTACTGTAGGACTCTATGATAAGAATCTATAGTAGGATTCAATACTTATAAAAATTTTATAATAGAATTCTATAATAAGAATCTTACTGTAGGACTCTATGATAAGAATCTATAGTAGGATTCAATACTTATAAAAATTTTATAATAGAATTCTATAATAAGAATCTTATAGTAGGACTCTATATATGAATATAATAGGATTAAATACTTATAAAAATTTTATAATAGAATTCTATAATAAGAATCTTACTGTAGGACTCTATATATGAATATAATAGGATTAAATACTTATAAAAATTTTATAATAGAATTCTATAATAAGAATCTTAGTGTAGGACTCTATATATGAATATAATAGGATTCTATAATAAGAATCTTACTGTAGGACTCTATATATGAATATAATAGGATTAAATACTTAGAAAAATTTTATAATAGAATTCTATAATAAGAATCTTACTGTAGGACTCTATATATGAATATAATAGGATTAAATACTTATAAAAATCTTATAATAGAATTCTATAATAAGAATCTTACTGTAGGACTCTATAATAAGAATCTAATAGGATTCTATACTTATAAAAATTTTATAATAGAATTCTATAATAAGAATCTTACTGTAGGACTCTATAATAAGAATCTAATAGGATTCTATACTTATAAAAATTTTATAATAGAATTCTATAATAAGAATCTTACTGTAGGACTCTATATATGAATATAATAGAATTCTATAATAAGAATCTTACTGTAGGACTCTATATATGAATATAATAGGATTAAATACTTATAAAAGTTTTATAATAGGATTCTATAATAAAAATCTTACTGTAGGACTCTATTATAAGAATCTATAGTAGGATTAAATAATTATAAAAATTTTATAATAGAATTCTATAATAAGAATCTTACTGTAGGACTCTATATATGAATATAATAGGATTAAATACTTATAAAAATTTTATAATAGAATTCTGTAATAAGAATCTTACTGTAGGACTCTATATATGAATATAATAGGATTAAATACTTATAAAAATTTTATAATAGAATTCTATAATAAGAATCTTACTGTAGGACTCTATGATAAGAATCTATAGTAGGATTCAATACTTATAAAAATTTTATAATAGAATTCTATAATAAGAATCTTACTGTAGGACTCTATGATAAGAATCTATAGTAGGATTCAATACTTATAAAAATTTTATAATAGAATTCTATAATAAGAATCTTACTGTAGGACTCTATATATGAATATAATAGAATTCTATAATAAGAATCTTACTGTAGGACTCTATATATGAATATAATAGGATTAAATACTTATAAAAATTTTATAATAGAATTCTATAATAAGAATCTAGTAGGATTCAATACTTGTAGAAATTTTATAATAGGATTCTATAATAAGAATCTTACTGTAGGACTCTATATATGAATATAATAGGATTAAATACTTATAAAAATTTTATAATAGAATTCTATAATAAGAATCTTACTGTAGGACTCTATGATAAGAATCTATAGTAGGATTCAATACTTATAAAAATTTTATAATAGAATTCTATAATAAGAATCTTATAGTAGGACTCTATATATGAATATAATAGGATTAAATACTTATAAAAATTTTATAATAGAATTCTATAATAAGAATCTTACTGTAGGATTCTATATATGAATATAATAGGATTAAATACTTATAAAAATCTTATAATAGAATTCTATAATAAGAATCTTACTGTAGGACTCTATAATAAGAATCTAATAGGATTCTATACTTATAAAAATTTTATAATAGAATTCTATAATAATAATCTTACTGTAGGACTCTATAATAAGAATCTAATAGGATTCTATACTTATAAAAATTTTATAATAGAATTCTATAATAAGAATCTTACTGTAGGACTCTATAATAAGAATCTATAGTAGGATTAAATACTTATAAAAATTTTATAATAGAATTCTATAATAAGAATCTTACTGTAGGACTCTATATATGAATATAATAGGATTAAATACTTTTAAAAATTTTATAATAGAATTCTATAATAAGAATCTTACTGTAGGACTCTATATATGAATATAATAGGATTAAATACTTATAAAAATCTTATAATAGAATTCTATAATAAGAATCTTACTGTAGGACTCTATGATAAGAATCTATAGTAGGATTCAATACTTATAAAAATTTTATAATAGAATTCTATAATAAGAATCTTACTGTAGGACTCTATATATGAATATAATAGAATTCTATAATAAGAATCTTACTGTAGGACTCTATATATGAATATAATAGGATTAAATACTTATAAAAATTTTATAATAGAATTCTATAATAAGAATCTAGTAGGATTCAATACTTGTAGAAATTTTATAATAGGATTCTATAATAAGAATCTTACTGTAGGACTCTATATATGAATATAATAGGATTAAATACTTATAAAAATTTTATAATAGAATTCTATAATAAGAATCTTACTGTAGGACTCTATGATAAGAATCTATAGTAGGATTCAATACTTATAAAAATTTTATAATAGAATTCTATAATAAGAATCTTATAGTAGGACTCTATATATGAATATAATAGGATTAAATACTTATAAAAATTTTATAATAGAATTCTATAATAAGAATCTTATAGTAGGACTCTATATATGAATATAATAGGATTAAATACTTATAAAAATTTTATAATAGAATTCTATAATAAGAATCTTACTGTAGGACTCTATAATAAGAATCTATAGTAGGATTAAATACTTATAAAAATTTTATAATAGAATTCTATAATAAGAATCTTACTGTAGGACTCTATATATGAATATAATAGGATTAAATACTTTTAAAAATTTTATAATAGAATTCTATAATAAGAATCTTACTGTAGGACTCTATATATGAATATAATAGGATTAAATACTTATAAAAATCTTATAATAGAATTCTATAATAAGAATCTTACTGTAGGACTCTATAATAAGAATCTAATAGGATTCTATACTTATAAAAATTTTATAATAGAATTCTATAATAATAATCTTACTGTAGGACTCTATAATAAGAATCTAATAGGATTCTATACTTATAAAAATTTTATAATAGAATTCTATAATAAGAATCTTACTGTAGGACTCTATATATGAATATAATAGAATTCTATAATAAGAATCTTACTGTAGGACTCTATATATGAATATAATAGGATTAAATACTTATAAAAGTTTTATAATAGGATTCTATAATAAAAATCTTACTGTAGGACTCTATTATAAGAATCTATAGTAGGATTAAATAATTATAAAAATTTTATAATAGAATTCTATAATAAGAATCTTACTGTAGGACTCTATATATGAATATAATAGGATTAAATACTTATAAAAATTTTATAATAGAATTCTATAATAAGAATCTTAGTGTAGGACTCTATAATAAGAATCTAATAGGATTAAATACTTATAAAAATTTTATAATAGAATTCTATAATAAGAATCTAGTAGGATTAAATACTTATAAAAATTTTATAATAGAATTCTATAATAAGAATCTAGTAGGATTAAATACTTTTAAAAATTTTATAATAGAATTCTATAATAAGAATCTTACTGTAGGACTCTATATATGAATATAATAGGATTAAATACTTATAAAAATTTTATAATAGAATTCTATAATAAGAATCTTAGTGTAGGACTCTATATATGAATATAATAGGATTAAATACTTATAAAAATTTTATAACAGAATTCTATAATAAGAATCTTACTGTAGGACTCTATATATGAATATAATAGGATTAAATACTTATAAAAATTTTATAATAGAATTCTATAATAAGAATCTGGTAGGATTCAATACTTGTAAAAATTTTATAATAGGATTCTATAATAAGAATCTTACTGTAGGACTCTATATATGAATATAATAGGATTAAATACTTATAAAAATTTTATAATAGAATTCTATAATAAGAATCTTACTGTAGGTCTCTATAATAAGAATCTAGTAGGATTAAATACTTATACAAATTTTATAATAGAATTCTATAATAAGAATCTTACTGTAGGACTCTATATATGAATATAATAGGATTAAATACTTATAAAAATTTTATAATAGAATTCTATAATAAGAATCTTACTGTAGGACTCTATATATGAATATAATAGGATTAAATACTTATAAAAATTTTATAATAGAATTCTATAATAAGAATCTTACTGTAGGACTCTATATATGAATATAATAGGATTCTATAATAAGAATCTAGTAGGATTAAATACTTATACAAATTTTATAATAGAATTCTATAATAAGAATCTTACTGTAGGACTCTATATATGAATATAATAGGATTCTATAATAAGAATCTTACTGTAGGACTCTATATATGAATATAATAGAATTCTATAATAAGAATCTTACTGTAGGACTCTATATATGAATATAATAGGATTAAATACTTAGAAAAATTTTATAATAGAATTCTATAATAAGAATCTTACTGTAGGACTCTATATATGAATATAATAGGATTCTATAATAAGAATCTTACTGTAGGACTCTATATATGAATATAATAGGATTAAATACTTAGAAAAATTTTATAATAGAATTCTATAATAAGAATCTTACTGTAGGACTCTATATATGAATATAATAGGATTAAATACTTATAAAAATTTTATAATAGAATTCTATAATAAGAATCTTACTGTAGGTCTCTATAATAAGAATCTAGTAGGATTAAATACTTATACAAATTTTATAATAGAATTCTATAATAAGAATCTTACTGTAGGACTCTATATATGAATATAATAGGATTAAATACTTATAAAAATTTTATAATAGAATTCTATAATAAGAATCTTACTGTAGGACTCTATGATAAGAATCTATAGTAGGATTCAATACTTATAAAAATTTTATAATAGAATTCTATAATAAGAATCTTATAGTAGGACTCTATATATGAATATAATAGGATTAAATACTTATAAAAATTTTATAATAGAATTCTATAATAAGAATCTTACTGTAGGACTCTATATATGAATATAATAGGATTAAATACTTATAAAAATTTTATAATAGAATTCTATAATAAGAATCTTACTGTAGGACTCTATATATGAATATAATAGAATTCTATAATAAGAATCTTACTGTAGGACTCTATATATGAATATAATAGGATTAAATACTTATAAAAATCTTATAATAGAATTCTATAATAAGAATCTTACTGTAGGACTCTATAATAAGAATCTAATAGGATTCTATACTTATAAAAATTTTATAATAGAATTCTATAATAAGAATCTTACTGTAGGACTCTATAATAAGAATCTAATAGGATTCTATACTTATAAAAATTTTATAATAGAATTCTATAATAAGAATCTTACTGTAGGACTCTATATATGAATATAATAGAATTCTATAATAAGAGTCTTACTGTAGGACTCTATATATGAATATAATAGGATTAAATACTTATAAAAGTTTTATAATAGGATTCTATAATAAAAATCTTACTGTAGGACTCTATTATAAGAATCTATAGTAGGATTAAATAATTATAAAAATTTTATAATAGAATTCTATAATAAGAATCTTACTGTAGGACTCTATATATGAATATAATAGGATTCTATAATAAGAATCTTACTGTAGGACTCTATATATGAATATAATAGGATTAAATACTTAGAAAAATTTTATAATAGAATTCTATAATAAGAATCTTACTGTAGGACTCTATATATGAATATAATAGGATTAAATACTTATAAAAATCTTATAATAGAATTCTATAATAAGAATCTTACTGTAGGACTCTATAATAAGAATCTAATAGGATTCTATACTTATAAAAATTTTATAATAGAATTCTATAATAAGAATCTTACTGTAGGACTCTATAATAAGAATCTAATAGGATTCTATACTTATAAAAATTTTATAATAGAATTCTATAATAAGAATCTTACTGTAGGACTCTATATATGAATATAATAGAATTCTATAATAAGAATCTTACTGTAGGACTCTATATATGAATATAATAGGATTAAATACTTATAAAAGTTTTATAATAGGATTCTATAATAAAAATCTTACTGTAGGACTCTATTATAAGAATCTATAGTAGGATTAAATAATTATAAAAATTTTATAATAGAATTCTATAATAAGAATCTTACTGTAGGACTCTATATATGAATATAATAGGATTAAATACTTATAAAAATTTTATAATAGAATTCTATAATAAGAATCTAGTAGGATTCAATACTTGTAGAAATTTTATAATAGGATTCTATAATAAGAATCTTACTGTAGGACTCTATATATGAATATAATAGGATTAAATACTTATAAAAATTTTATAATAGAATTCTATAATAAGAATCTTACTGTAGGTCTCTATAATAAGAATCTAGTAGGATTAAATACTTATACAAATTTTATAATAGAATTCTATAATAAGAATCTTACTGTAGGACTCTATATATGAATATAATAGGATTAAATACTTATAAAAATTTTATAATAGAATTCTATAATAAGAATCTTACTGTAGGACTCTATATATGAATATAATAGGATTAAATACTTATAAAAATTTTATAATAGAATTCTATAATAAAAATCTTAGTGTAGGACTCTATTATAAGAATCTATAGTAGGATTAAATAATTATAAAAATTTTATAATAGAATTCTATAATAAGAATCTTACTGTAGGACTCTATATATGAATATAATAGGATTAAATACTTATAAAAATTTTATAATAGAATTCTATAATAAGAATCTAGTAGGATTAAATACTTATACAAATTTTATAATAGAATTCTATAATAAGAATCTTACTGTAGGACTCTATATATGAATATAATAGGATTAAATACTTATAAAAATTTTATAATAGAATTCTATAATAAGAATCTTACTGTAGGACTCTATATATGAATATAATAGGATTAAATACTTATAAAAATTTTATAATAGAATTCTATAATAAAAATCTTACTGTAGGACTCTATATATGAATCTAATAGGATTAAATACTTATAAAAATTTTATAATAGGATTCTATAATAAGAATCTATAGTAGGATTCAATACTTATAGAAATTTTATAATAGGATTCTATAATAAGAATCTTACTGTAGGACTCTATAATAAGAATCTAATAGGATTAAATACTTATAAAAATTTTATAATAGGATTCTATAATAAGAATCTATAGTAGGATTCAATACTTATAGAAATTTTATAATAGGATTCTATAATAAGAATCTAATAGGATTCTATACTTATAAAAATTTTATAATAGAATTTTATAATAATAATCTTACTGTAGGTCTCTATAATAAGAATCTAGTAGGATTAAATACTTATACAAATTTTATAATAGAATTCTATAATAAGAATCTTACTGTAGGACTCTATATATGAATATAATAGGATTAAATACTTATAAAAATTTTATAATAGAATTCTATAATAAGAATCTTACTGTAGGTCTCTATAATAAGAATCTAATAGGATTCTATACTTATAAAAATTTTATAATAGAATTCTATAATAAGAATCTTACTGTAGGACTCTATATATGAATATAATAGGATTCTATACTTATAAAAATTTTATAATAGAATTCTATAATAAGAATCTTATAGTAGGACTCTATATATGAATATAATAGGATTCTATACTTATAAAAATTTTATAATAGAATTCTATAATAAGAATCTTACTGTAGGACTCTATATATGAATATAATAGGATTAAATACTTATACAAATTTTATAATAGAATTCTATAATAAGAATCTTACTGTAGGACTCTATATATGAATATAATAGGATTCTATAATAAGAATCTTACTGTAGGACTCTATATATGAATATAATAGAATTCTATAATAAGAATCTTACTGTAGGACTCTATAAATGAATATAATAGGATTAAATACTTAGAAAAATTTTATAATAGAATTCTATAATAAGAATCTTACTGTAGGACTCTATATATGAATATAATAGGATTAAATACTTATAAAAATCTTATAATAGAATTCTATAATAAGAATCTTACTGTAGGACTCTATATATGAATATAATAGAATTCTATAATAAGAATCTTACTGTAGGACTCTATATATGAATATAATAGGATTAAATACTTATAAAAATCTTATAATAGAATTCTATAATAAGAATCTTACTGTAGGACTCTATATATGAATATAATAGGATTAAATACTTATAAAAATTTTATAATAGGATTCTATAATAAAAATCTTACTGTAGGACTCTATTATAAGAATCTATAGTAGGATTAAATAATTATAAAAATTTTATAATAGAATTCTATAATAAGAATCTTACTGTAGGACTCTATATATGAATATAATAGGATTAAATACTTATAAAAATTTTATAATAGAATTCTATAATAAGAATCTAGTAGGATTAAATACTTATAAAAATTTTATAATAGTGTGCTGTAATAAGAATCTTACTGTAGGACTCTATATATGAATATAATAGGATTCTATACTTATAAAAATTTTATAATAGAATTCTATAATAAGAATCTTACTGTAGGACTCTATATATGAATATAATAGAATTCTGTAATAAGAATCTTACTGTAGGACTCTATATATGAATATAATAGGATTAAATACTTATAAAAATTTTATAATAGGATTCTATAATAAAAATCTAGTAGGATTAAATACTTATAAAAATTTTATAATAGAATTTTATAATAAGAATCTTACTGTAGGTCTCTATAATAAGAATCTAGTAGGATTAAATACTTATACAAATTTTATAATAGAATTCTATAATAAGAATCTTACTGTAGGACTCTATATATGAATATAATAGGATTAAATACTTATAAAAATTTTATAATAGAATTCTATAATAAGAATCTTACTGTAGGTCTCTATAATAAGAATCTAATAGGATTCTATACTTATAAAAATTTTATAATAGAATTCTATAATAAGAATCTTACTGTAGGACTCTATATATGAATATAATAGAATTCTATAATAAGAATCTTACTGTAGGACTCTATATATGAATATAATAGGATTAAATACTTATAAAAATTTTATAATAGAATTCTATAATAAGAATCTTACTGTAGGACTCTATATATGAATATAATAGGATTAAATACTTATAAAAATTTTATAATAGAATTCTATAATAAAAATCTTACTGTAGGACTCTATATATGAATCTAATAGGATTAAATACTTATAAAAATTTTATAATAGGATTCTATAATAAGAATCTATAGTAGGACTCTATATATGAATATAATAGGATTCTATACTTATACAAATTTTATAATAGAATTCTATAATAAGAATCTAGTAGGATTAAATACTTATAAAAATTTTATAATAGTGTGCTATAATAAGAATCTTACTGTAGGACTCTATAATAAAAATCTAGTAGGATTAAATACATATAAAAATTTTATAATAGGATTCTATAATAAGAATCTTACTGTAGGACTCTATAATAAGAATCTATAGTAGGATTCAATACTTATAAAAATTTTATAATAGGATTCTATAATAAGAATCTATAGTAGGATTCAATACTTATAGAAATTTTATAATAGGATTCTATAATAAGAATCTTACTGTAGGACTCTATAATAAGAATCTAATAGGATTCTATACTTATAAAAATTTTATAATAGAATTTTATAATAAGAATCTTACTGTAGGTCTCTATAATAAGAATCTAGTAGGATTAAATACTTATACAAATTTTATAATAGAATTCTATAATAAGAATCTTACTGTAGGACTCTATATATGAATATAATAGGATTAAATACTTATAAAAATTTTATAATAGAATTCTATAATAAGAATCTTACTGTAGGACTCTATATATGAATATAATAGAATTCTATAATAAGAATCTTACTGTAGGACTCTATATATGAATATAATAGGATTAAATACTTATAAAAGTTTTATAATAGGATTCTATAATAAAAATCTTACTGTAGGACTCTATTATAAGAATCTATAGTAGGATTAAATAATTATAAAAATTTTATAATATAATTCTATAATAAGAATCTTACTGTAGGACTCTATATATGAATATAATAGGATTAAATACTTATAAAAATTTTATAATAGAATTCTATAATAAGAATCTAGTAGGATTCAATACTTGTAAAAATTTTATAATAGGATTCTATAATAAGAATCTTACTGTAGGACTCTATATATGAATATAATAGGATTAAATACTTATAAAAATTTTATAATAGAATTCTATAATAAGAATCTTACTGTAGGTCTCTATAATAAGAATCTAGTAGGATTAAATACTTATACAAATTTTATAATAGAATTCTATAATAAGAATCTTACTGTAGGACTCTATATATGAATATAATAGGATTAAATACTTATAAAAATTTTATAATAGAATTCTATAATAAGAATCTTACTGTAGGTCTCTATAATAAGAATCTAATAGGATTCTATACTTATAAAAATTTTATAATAGAATTCTATAATAAGAATCTTACTGTAGGACTCTATATATGAATATAATAGGATTAAATACTTATAAAAATTTTATAATAGGATTCTATAATAAAAATCTTACTGTAGGACTCTATTATAAGAATCTATAGTAGGATTAAATAATTATAAAAATTTTATAATAGAATTCTATAATAAGAATCTTACTGTAGGACTCTATATATGAATATAATAGGATTAAATACTTATAAAAATTTTATAATAGAATTCTATAATAAGAATCTAGTAGGATTAAATACTTATAAAAATTTTATAATAGTGTGCTGTAATAAGAATCTTACTGTAGGACTCTATATATGAATATAATAGGATTCTATACTTATAAAAATTTTATAATAGAATTCTATAATAAAAATCTTACTGTAGGACTCTATATATGAATCTAATAGGATTAAATACTTATAAAAATTTTATAATAGAATTCTATAATAAGAATCTTACTGTAGGACTCTATATATGAATATAATAGGATTCTATACTTATAAAAATTTTATAATAGAATTCTATAATAAGAATCTTACTGTAGGACTCTATAATAAGAATCTATAGTAGGATTCAATACTTATAGAAATTTTATAATAGAATTCTATAATAAAAATCTTACTGTAGGACTATATATGAATCTAATAGGATTAAATACTTATAAAAATTTTATAATAGGATTCTATAATAAGAATCTTAGTGTAGGACTCTATATATGAATCTAGTAGGATTAAATACTTATACAAATTTTATAATAGAATTCTATAATAAGAATCTTACTGTAGGACTCTATATATGAATATAATAGGATTAAATACTTATAAAAATTTTATAATAGAATTCTATAATAAGAATCTTACTGTAGGTCTCTATAATAAGAATCTAATAGGATTCTATACTTATAAAAATTTTATAATAGAATTCTATAATAAGAATCTTACTGTAGGACTCTATTATAAGGATCTATAGTAGGATTCAATACTTATAAAATTTTTATAATAGAATTCTATAATAAGAATCTTACTGTAGGACTCTATATATGAATCTAATAGGATTCTATACTTATAAAAATTTTATAATAGAATTCTATAATAAGAATCTTACTGTAGGACTCTGTATATGAATATAATAGGATTAAATACTTATAAAATTTTTATAATAGAATTCTATAATAAGAATCTTACTGTAGGACTCTATAATAAGAATCTATAGTAGGATTCAATACTTATAGAAATTTTATAATAGAATTCTATAATAAAAATCTTACTGTAGGACTATATATGAATCTAATAGGATTAAATACTTATAAAAATTTTATAATAGGATTCTATAATAAGAATCTTAGTGTAGGACTCTATATATGAATCTAATAGGATTAAATACTTATAAAAATTTTATAATAGGATTCTATAATAAGAATCTTACTGTATGACTCTATAATAAGAATCTATAGTAGGATTCAATACTTATAAAAATTTTATAATAGAATTCTATAATAAGAATCTTATAGTAGGACTCTATATATGAATATAATAGGATTAAATACTTATAACAGAATTCTATAATAAGAATCTTACTGTAGGACTCTATAATAAGAATCTATAGTAGGATTCAATACTTATAAAAATTTTATAATAGAATTCTATAATAAGAATCTTATAGTAGGACTCTATATATGAATATAATAGGATTAAATACTTATAACAGAATTCTATAATAAGAATCTTACTGTAGGACTCTATATATGAATCTAATAGGATTAAATACTTAGAAAAATTTTATAATAGGATTCTATAATAAAAATCTTACTGTAGGACTCTATATATGAATATAATAGGATTCTATAATAAGAATCTTACTGTAGGACTCTATATATGAATATAATAGGATTAAATACTTATAAAAATTTTATAATAGAATTCTATAATAAGAATCTTACTGTAGGACTCTGTATATGAATATAATAGGATTAAATACTTATAAAAATTTTATAATAGAATTCTATAATAAGAATCTTACTGTAGGACTCTATATATGAATATAATAGGATTCTATACTTATAAAAATTTTATAATAGAATTCTATAATAAAAATCTTACTGTAGGACTCTATTATAAGAATCTATAGTAGGATTAAATACTTATAAAAATTTTATAATAGGATTCTATAATAAGAATCTTATAGTAGGACTCTATATATGAATATAATAGGATTCTATACTTATACAAATTTTATAATAGAATTCTATAATAAGAATCTAGTAGGATTAAATACTTATAAAAATTTTATAATAGTGTGCTATAATAAGAATCTTACTGTAGGACTCTATAATAAAAATCTAGTAGGATTAAATACATATAAAAATTTTATAATAGGATTCTATAATAAGAATCTTACTGTAGGACTCTATAATAAGAATCTATAGTAGGATTCAATACTTATAAAAATTTTATAATAGGATTCTATAATAAGAATCTATAGTAGGATTCAATACTTATAGAAATTTTATAATAGGATTCTATAATAAGAATCTTACTGTAGGACTCTATAATAAGAATCTAATAGGATTCTATACTTATAAAAATTTTATAATAGAATTTTATAATAAGAATCTTACTGTAGGTCTCTATAATAAGAATCTAGTAGGATTAAATACTTATACAAATTTTATAATAGAATTCTATAATAAGAATCTTACTGTAGGACTCTATATATGAATATAATAGGATTAAATACTTATAAAAATTTTATAATAGAATTCTATAATAAGAATCTTACTGTAGGACTCTATATATGAATATAATAGAATTCTATAATAAGAATCTTACTGTAGGACTCTATATATGAATATAATAGGATTAAATACTTATAAAAGTTTTATAATAGGATTCTATAATAAAAATCTTACTGTAGGACTCTATTATAAGAATCTATAGTAGGATTAAATAATTATAAAAATTTTATAATATAATTCTATAATAAGAATCTTACTGTAGGACTCTATATATGAATATAATAGGATTAAATACTTATAAAAATTTTATAATAGAATTCTATAATAAGAATCTAGTAGGATTCAATACTTGTAAAAATTTTATAATAGGATTCTATAATAAGAATCTTACTGTAGGACTCTATATATGAATATAATAGGATTAAATACTTATAAAAATTTTATAATAGAATTCTATAATAAGAATCTTACTGTAGGTCTCTATAATAAGAATCTAGTAGGATTAAATACTTATACAAATTTTATAATAGAATTCTATAATAAGAATCTTACTGTAGGACTCTATATATGAATATAATAGGATTAAATACTTATAAAAATTTTATAATAGAATTCTATAATAAGAATCTTACTGTAGGTCTCTATAATAAGAATCTAATAGGATTCTATACTTATAAAAATTTTATAATAGAATTCTATAATAAGAATCTTACTGTAGGACTCTATATATGAATATAATAGGATTAAATACTTATAAAAATTTTATAATAGGATTCTATAATAAAAATCTTACTGTAGGACTCTATTATAAGAATCTATAGTAGGATTAAATAATTATAAAAATTTTATAATAGAATTCTATAATAAGAATCTTACTGTAGGACTCTATATATGAATATAATAGGATTAAATACTTATAAAAATTTTATAATAGAATTCTATAATAAGAATCTAGTAGGATTAAATACTTATAAAAATTTTATAATAGTGTGCTGTAATAAGAATCTTACTGTAGGACTCTATATATGAATATAATAGGATTCTATACTTATAAAAATTTTATAATAGAATTCTATAATAAAAATCTTACTGTAGGACTCTATATATGAATCTAATAGGATTAAATACTTATAAAAATTTTATAATAGAATTCTATAATAAGAATCTTACTGTAGGACTCTATATATGAATATAATAGGATTCTATACTTATAAAAATTTTATAATAGAATTCTATAATAAGAATCTTACTGTAGGACTCTATAATAAGAATCTATAGTAGGATTCAATACTTATAGAAATTTTATAATAGAATTCTATAATAAAAATCTTACTGTAGGGCTATATATGAATCTAATAGGATTAAATACTTATAAAAATTTTATAATAGGATTCTATAATAAGAATCTTAGTGTAGGACTCTATATATGAATCTAGTAGGATTAAATACTTATACAAATTTTATAATAGAATTCTATAATAAGAATCTTACTGTAGGACTCTATATATGAATATAATAGGATTAAATACTTATAAAAATTTTATAATAGAATTCTATAATAAGAATCTTACTGTAGGTCTCTATAATAAGAATCTAATAGGATTCTATACTTATAAAAATTTTATAATAGAATTCTATAATAAGAATCTTACTGTAGGACTCTATATATGAATATAATAGAATTCTATAATAAGAATCTTACTGTAGGACTCTATATATGAATATAATAGGATTAAATACTTAAAAAAATTTTATAATAGGATTCTATAATAAAAATCTTACTGTAGGACTCTATTATAAGAATCTATAGTAGGATTAAATAATTATAAAAATTTTATAATAGAATTCTATAATAAGAATCTTACTGTAGGACTCTATATATGAATATAATAGGATTAAATACTTATAAAAATTTTATAATAGAATTCTATAATAAGAATCTAGTAGGATTAAATACTTATAAAAATTTTATAATAGTGTGCTGTAATAAGAATCTTACTGTAGGACTCTATATATGAATATAATAGGATTAAATACTTATAAAAATTTTATAATAGAATTCTATAATAAGAATCTTACTGTAGGTCTCTATAATAAGAATCTAGTAGGATTAAATACTTATACAAATTTTATAATAGAATTCTATAATAAGAATCTTACTGTAGGACTCTATATATGAATATAATAGGATTAAATACTTATAAAAATTTTATAATAGAATTCTATAATAAGAATCTTACTGTAGGACTCTATATATGAATATAATAGGATTAAATACTTATAAAAATTTTATAATAGAATTCTATAATAAAAATCTTACTGTAGGACTCTATATATGAATCTAATAGGATTAAATACTTATAAAAATTTTATAATAGGATTCTATAATAAGAATCTATAGTAGGATTCAATACTTATAGAAATTTTATAATAGGATTCTATAATAAGAATCTAATAGGATTCTATACTTATAAAAATTTTATAATAGAATTTTATAATAATAATCTTACTGTAGGTCTCTATAATAAGAATCTAGTAGGATTAAATACTTATACAAATTTTATAATAGAATTCTATAATAAGAATCTTACTGTAGGACTCTATATATTTATCTAATAGTATTAAATACTTATAAAAATTTTATAATAGAATTCTATAATAAGAATCTAGTAGGATTAAATACTTATAAAAATTTTATAATAGTGTGCTATAATAAGAATCTAGTAGGATTAAATACTTATACAAATTTTATAATAGAATTCTATAATAAGAATCTTACTGTAGGACTATATATGAATATAATAGGATTAGAAGTATGCTGGGGCTTTAAAGTAAGTACTAGCTATGATTAGGATGTACTGGGATTTTAAAAGAAGCATGATTATGCTGCAGTTTTACAAAACGTATAAGGGATGCAGAAGGTGTATCAGGGGTTTGTATTAGTGATGTGGAGGGTATATTAGGGATTCAGGAGGAATATTAGGAATGCGAAGGGTATGCTAGGGGTTTAGAAGATATATAAGGGATATCGGAGTTGTGTTGGGGCTTTAGAAGGAGTGTGGAGAGTGTGCTGGAAGTTTAGAAGGTATATAAGGGATGTTAGAAGTATGCTGGGGCTTTAAAGTAAGTACTAGCTATGATTAGGATGTACTGGGAATTTAAAAGAAGTATTAGGGTTGAAGGGATTATGCTGCAGTTTTACAAAACGTATAAGGGATGCAGAAGGTGTGTCAGGGGTTTGTATTAGAGATGTGGAGCGTATATTAGGGATTCAGGAGGAATATTAGGAATGCGAAGCGTATGCTAGGGGTTTAGAAGATATATACGGGATATCGGAGTTGTGTTGGGGCTTTAGAAGGAGTATTAGGAATGGGGAGGGTATGTTGGAAGTTTAGAAGATATATAAGGGATGTTAGAAGTATGCTGGGGCTTTAAAGTAAGTACTAGCTATGAGGAGGATATACTGATAATTTAAAAGAATTATTAGGGTTGAAGGGATTATGTCGGAGTTTTAGAAAACGTATAAGGGATGCAGAAGGAATGTCAGGGGTTTGAAATATGAACTAGGGAAGACGAGAATGAGTTTAGATTCCCGATGAGAAGGGCGTATTTAAGCTTTCAATCAAGTATTAGGAAGATGGAAGGTATATTGGTGCTTTAAAAGAAGTTGTCGGGGTATTGAAGATGCATTAGGGTTTAGAAGACATATAATGAATATAGAAAGTGTGTAGGGGTTTTAGAAGAATTACTTAGGAATGAAGGAGATGTGTTGGGATTTTCGAGCAAGTATTAGGAATGTGGAAAGTATGTTGAAGCTAATAAAGAGGTATTAAAAATATTAAGGATGCTTTGGAGGAAGTATATTAGTGATGTGGATGATGCATTGGGGCTCTCTCGAAAAAGTATTAAGAATGATACGTTGGTATGTTGGGGCTTTCGAACAATTATTAGGAACGTGAAAGGTATATTGGAGCTTTCGAGCAAGTATTAGAGATAAGGGAGGATGCGTTGGGGTTCCTGAACGAATATTAGGGATGTGGGAGTGTGCATTGGGGTTCTCGAACACGTATTAGGGATATGAAGAATGAGTCGGGGTTTTTAAATAAGTATTAAACATATGTAGAGTGCGTTGGAGTTGCTGAAAATGTATCAGGAATGTCAGTAACGAACTCGGTGAAATTTAGTGTTAAAAATACGATCGAGGTATCAGGAACATATCGACACCTTTTTGCCAAAGTATTGTAAATGACACTTCCAAGAAAGTCTTTATTTATATATAAAATTTCAGTTCCATATGTTCCCCACTTAGTTCTAAGTTTCGATTCTTATTTATTCCAAGTATTAAAACTCCTTAATTAGGAGTTTTGATACTTAGGATATTGGAATGAAAACTTAGGACTAATTACGGAATATATGGGGATGAAGTCATATATAGGAACGGAGAAGACTTAAGAAATAGGAGGACTGGATACTAATACTATGGGGTAGGGAACTTAATTTTATAAGTAATGGAGAGAAGATCTTATGTGGGTATCGGAGGTGGGAAACGTGGAAGGAGGAATTATGATACATTCGACATAGGAATAGGAACTTGGACTTTGGGAAGGAAGTTGAAATTATTTAAAAATCATCGAGTCGATTCCGCAGTGGCATACAAGTCCTATAAGAAGAAAGTAAATTTCCTGAGGAGCATCCTTGGTGGCCAGTATATTAAAAATGGATAAAATTGTGCGATTTTCTTACCGATCGTTACTGATCGACAGTCGAACGGAATCTGAGGGAATGGTCTAGATGGATCGTCCTTATATACCTATAGCCTGCGCAAGAATGCTGCGCGTCTGCGCACTTCAAATTCTGTGGATACTTTTGAAAAGGTATTTGATATTTTAATACAGAGAGAGTACTGCTAAATGCGACGGGCTACTACAGTTCAAGGTAGAAGAATATAACTTATTCTTAACGATCCTTACGAGACGAGAGTCGAAGCTGTACTGAAAGTAGAGCCGGGAAAGGTATTGTTATATAGCCTATAGGAGCCATGCAAAACAGGAAAGTGAAAGAGAGTGTATAATAAAGATGAAGAGAGAGATATGTATGTATATAATAGAATTCTATAATAAGAATGTAATAATAACTCTATAAAAGAATCTGATAATAGGATTCTATACATATATAAGAATTTTATAATAGGATTCTATAATAAGAATCTTATTGTAGCACTCTATATAAGAACCTAATAGGGTTCAATACTTATAAAAATTTTATAATAGAACTCTATAATAAGAATCTGATAATAGGACTTTATTTAATAATATAATAATAGGATTCTATACTTATAAGAATTTTATAATAGGATTCTATAATAAGAATCTTATTGTAGGACTCTATATAAGAATCTGATAGGATTCAATACTTAGAAGAATCTTATTATAGGACTCTATATAAGAATCTAATAGGATTCAATACTTAGAAGAATTTTTTAATAGAATTTTATAATAAGAATCTTATTGTAGGACTCTATATAAGAATCTAATAGGATTCAATACTTATAAAAATTTTATAATAGAACTCTATAATAAGAATCTAATAATAACTCTATAAAAGGATTTGATAATAGGACTTAAGAAAGAAGGACTTATAAGAAACTCTTAGTAGGATTCTATATAATATAAGAAACTATTAGTTCTGTATAGGAATCTGAATAGAAATCTAATAATGGGATTCTGTA
The DNA here is from genome assembly GCA_963678675.1 of Xiphydria camelus. Lineage (NCBI taxonomy): Eukaryota > Metazoa > Arthropoda > Insecta > Hymenoptera > Xiphydriidae > Xiphydria > Xiphydria camelus. The sequence goes on from OY783197.1 coordinate 865,215, forward strand.
TAGGAATTTGTATAGAAATCTGATTCTAGGAATTTGTATAGGAATCTGAATAGAAATCTAATAATGGGATTCTGTATAGGAATCTGATAATAGGAATCTGTATAGAAATCTGATAGTACGTTTCTGTATAGGAATCTATCACCGTGTAAATTATGTATCAACATAGCCTGTAACAAATTTACTAACCAACCTCGAGGGAGTGACTACCGGGTGGAGTACCGACCCACCGTTGAGAGAGAACCCACTGCGCCGCCACCGACTTACGCCCAGTCCGCGGATCCGTTAATCCGACCGGTTAACCAGGAGTAAGAGTTCGCAAGTAAGAACTTCCAGGAGGAAGTTCAATCTACTCCGGGGAGTGTTAAGCGTAGATAGGCACCCCCTTATCTCACCACGAGTGACCTATATAAGCCGGCCTAAATACCTAGGGCGGCAGTTCTGCTTCGAGAGTTCTCCTCTTCACAACACAACATACGTGCCATATTGTGACAGACTCCTAGAAATAGTGATAATATTGTACTTAGTAAAAGAGAAGAAATAAAGTAGCACTGACTATACTCAGGTATAGCCAGTGCCTCCCTTTTTAAAAAGTCAACTGAAACTATTTCCCCGTAACAATCATCATGAGGCAATAGTGGGTCATAAAGGGTTCGCTGTTTCTTTTTCGATATCAATGCGAAATTATAAGACACTAATCGAACATTACCCGAGTGCAATTGGAGCGTTATTCATTTACCGCTGCTTTTAATTAAAAAAATATATATACATGCCTTCAGTGCTTGGACATGACGGAGGACGTAGCTTACGATTCGGGATGTTTGAGAAGTACCCTGCTCTTACTGAAGTCGCACGTCCACTCGGTTGCCGTATCGACGTTCGTCATCTCCGTGGCATTGGTAAGCCGTCAGTTGCACCTTCATTTCCAAATAGTAATTACCAATGCACGCGCGTGAATTGTGCAGCTCGTGGGACTACTCCTTGCCTGTGGAATACGCGGGAGGAACAAGACGCCGCGTCGCTCGACGTCGGATCGGGCGGCAAGATGAGCAGAGTGCGCGAGTCGAAATTGAAGTATACCGTGGAAGTTGAACGTTTTTCCTTTTTTTTATTATCATATATAGATCATATATTTTCTGAAAACACTTAATATATTATACTTATAATAATAATATTGTAAGTTATTGGACATGCTGGTTGGGTCGTGATTCTGGCCTGCCGCGCGCGGCAACGGTTCGATGGATGGTGCTTCCGAGGAGATTCGAATTACACACCTCCCGCTCACCGCGATATATTCCAAGTTCAATGAGAAAATACACATATCAAAATCATTCGCGGCTGTCGTTCGCTCTCGACATCGAGCAGCGATCTGACGCGCGTTGGTGATATATTCATTGTTTAGCTAATATACGAAATATTGACATTTGGTACTTCGACGAACAATACATACACGCGTCCGTATCATTGCTGCATTCACACGTAGGTGTGTATGCGTGTGTCCGTGTATCATGTGCGTAGGTATGTCGTAGCTGCGAAGGACAGGGACTGGGCGCAGTTTTCAGGCAGATTCCATCCAGTTACAGATATATTATATCATAGCAAACATCGTGACTATTTACAATAAATACAGTTGATTAGATTATATAAATAAAATATATCGTATTATTAGTTTAGGTTTACAGCAACACGTGACAGTAAACAATTAGATCAGCGGCAAAATAGCGTAGTCTACCTAGGTAGTGGTCGTAGCTATAGCGTGGCTGGCTGAGCTCGGCTCGTATTCGGCTCTCTCTTATCGTTATATCTTTTCCTTTTATTCGTTTAATTCGTTAATTCGATAATCGAGTATACGTGGACCAGGGTCTAGCTAGTAGGCCACCCTATATTTTTTCTGTTTGTGCAATCCTAAGATCGTTGAGAGAATCAGCGGGAAATATAATCCTTCTCCGCATCGTGAACGAACCGACGAAACGGATATAAAACGAACTCGTAGAAACGAGAGATGAAACTTCACGGAAGTTAGAAATCGATCGAATATTTTTTTTCCTTTTCATTAGCATTATATCTCGGAAGTAGGGCCCCGGGTGAAGTCTGGCGGGTCCCTCTCTACTAGCGCGACGACTTCGCTACGTATAATTTGACACTCGATATTTAAAAATAGTCGATGCTTTATAAACGCCGTTATCGATCCTGCGGTGGTAAGATAAGAGGGATTGTTCAGATCTTCGCGGATCCGCGGATTACGTTTTCTCGTGGAGCAAGAGAGAGAAGAGGAGAGACGAATCGTTTCGGACACGGAGACGCGCGCTAAGGGGATCGCGGACTTTGCCGTTGGACGTTTTCGTCGCGCCGTGCGATTGCGACGTTTCCTCGTTCGGAATCCAACGCGAGTCTGTGAGCGAGAGGGTTTTGGACTCTCTCTCCCTCTCTTTCTCTTTCTCTCGAGTCCTATACCCTCTCGATCCGAGCACTCGAGTCGGAAATGCACAACAAAGCTCCTCTAACTCTATTCGTACATTTAACGGTAGGAGTTAATTATCTATCCGCGGACAGTTGTGGTTTCGCGCCGCTGTCCTTTTCGCGATAACGCCGTTATCCGCGACAAGCTCTGCCGACTCTTCGATGCGGGCAAATAAACGTGTGGGAGGTGCTAATGCGAACGCGCACGCGTCCGACGCGGTGATCGCTACCGACTCGGATCGTAATTCAGACGCACTCTCGGTAGTTCCTTTCCGCGATGAAACATATATCCCTTGTTACTTTAATATCCAGCAAGCACAAATATGTATGTGTATATACGTATTATACCGATAGAATTATCTTTAATAGCCATTCGCACGTTCGACGCCTCCTGCTATGTATAGCTACTTAATCGTTGGTATTTAAATATACGATACGATACCTTAAACGTGGACGCTAGGCGCTAGGGTACGACACATCCATGTTAAAAATATGTTGTCAGCTCCACTAATCTTCATTGTCACCTCACTCGTCGCTTCGGCATTGCACCGAATCTTCACTCGGAAAAAAGCACCACTATGATACACACGCCTCGGCTCGTCGCGCGCTTAAAATCGTAAGTTTTCAGACGGCTCGTGAGAATCGTGATAACCACGTCCATTCGCGACGTCCTTCGTCCGGGGGGGCCATTCATTGTCGAGTGGCACGTCCGCTTCGCGTCCTCCTCCGCTGCTACCGATCGCGCGCGTTGTGCTTCCGCCGTCCCCGAAATATCACTCGAACGACGATCTCGCGACGAAGGGCTTCGGCGGGAAGAGGATCGATCGCGTTTCGTCGTTTCCTTACCTGCTACAATGTCAATGTAAAGCTATATATTGACTAGTTTCTCTCGTACGATTCGCCACTCAACGACGAATGGCCGCACACTCGTCTCTCTCAACGCTTTACCCCAATTATCTCAACGCAGGCGTCTTTATGTTTGACATATAACGGTTGCCTCGCAATCCGCTTTAAACTATACGTACGTACACCCGATCAACCTTCCGTTACGAGTGGGCCCGTCGCGCCGCTTCCGGTATCCCAGGAACGCCTTCCCGTCGTACCACCGAGCGTCACGGTGCCGCGGGGTAATGGATAAATCTCAGTCATTTTTTTGTTTCCCTCGCGGACCTCTCCGCGCGGTCCGCGCGATCCTTAAACCCTTACCACTACACCCTAGTTACGGTATTATAACGTTAGTGTTTGGCATCTTTGAAATACACAAATAGACTTTGGTATAAAACTTTTGATAGTGTTCGGTGTGTTTGCGTGTGTGTATGTATGTGTGTTGTATCGTGTGCATAGAACGCCGAGCGCGCACACAGCGGCTTATCTCTCTTCTCTCCACGCCGCACAGCCACCATCTTTGTGCTTCTCGTCGTCTCTCAACCGTCCATCGGTCAGCGAGTACCGCCGGTGGCGGTCTCCTCTCTCGTCTAGCAAAACTTGTCCAACCACCCGATTTTACACACCGACGATGCGCCTCTCCTCCTGCGTCTCTTCTTGCTCGACGACGGATCGACGGCCTTCTTCACGAAGCGGATGTTGTACGGATCCTCGGCCAGCTCCGGGTAGACCTGCGCGTCGTGGATGTACTCCCCCTCGTAGTTCGAGGCGAGCCCGGCCTTCAGTATCTCGTCCTGCTCGGCGACCATCCACTCGACCGTCGTCGGCGTGTTGCCCTTGAGCGCTTCCCTTTCGCGGTGCCACGCTTTGCGCACGGCCGTGGCCTTCGCGTGGTGCAGCAGCCGCTGCTTCTCCTTCTCCGCGGTGGTGCCGTATCGCAGGTTCACCACGGCGTTCGCGCCGTGAATCTTCACATCGATCAGGGAGCCGCTGCCGTTTCCGTTCTCGTGGAAGGTCGTGTTCACCTGACCGCCGAGGCGCTTCAGCTGGCCCCGATCCTCGGTGGCTCGCCAGACGTCCTCCTTCACGAAGTAGAAGGCGTCCTGTTGAGCGCTGTGCACGACGAACGTGAACGGCAGGAAGTGCGATCTATTGAATACGGAGGTAAAGACGTCTTTGTAAATGGCGTTCGCCGCGGGTACACTGGACACGACCGCTATTCCATCGGCGGTTCGAGACACAAGTATTCCCTTGCCGAAGGGGGGATCCGAGGCGGCGCCGAGGCGATTGGGCAGCAGCTCGCTCGTGTCCTTCTTCAGGGCAGATCTGGGCGGCGCTGACAATCCGACGGCGTCGCCGGAGTGCCTCTGCGCTATGTAAGCCAGGAACCCGGACTGGACTCCGAGGTTTCTCATCCTGTCCTTCTCGCTGAGGATGGAGGTGCCGGGGCCCAGGGAGGGCGGGATGAGAGCTTCCGGGAGTTCGACGGGGAACAATTGTGGTGCCAGGCTTCTCAAGTCGTACCCGAGGTGCGATAACCACGATATGTGATCTGCGAAGAATAGTTGTACGGTTGGAAATAAAGAGCGATAAATTTGTAGATATTTTTTGGACTTGCTTCCTCTAATTATATCGATAGAATAATATTTAAGAGACGTATTAATCTATGTGTGAGTATGAAATAATACATTTTCCCTGTGATCACTACGAGCATATATTCAATATGGAGTCTAGCACGCCGCTATCGAAAAGATCTCATAGATCCTCATGGACAATTTCTATGGGAATCTTATGTGCTTTCGGACACAACAATTCCGTATATCCAGTAGAAAAATTTGAGAAGGACGAATAGGCATTCATTCGATGCTATTTCCGTGTTTCGGAATTTTAAATAGGGGATGTTGTAATTATTACGAGGTCCACACGGACAAAGTGGCCGATTAGAAAACGGAGAGACTCACCGGTTGGTTGATTCTGTCGATCGGCGTGTCGAACGTCTATCGGATCGTTTCCATTGAATCTGTAGAGGTGCAGGTGAGTCGGAGTGTTCACCCGATCGAGGACGCTCTCCCACAAGGGAGACATCCATTGTCCTATCAGAGGATCGTAGACTTTTCCGTTGGGCATGTGCACCAGTGTCGTTACCTATCGAGAGAATAGAAGGAACATTACGGAATGTTCATGAGCTTCGCGCGGAGATCGACAACTGCGGCCCGTAAAAACGCGTCTACTCACCTGATCCAAGAGTCCGCCGCAGAAATCGACGGGCAGATACAGGTAAGGATTCGAGTCGTAAACGATGTGCCCGTAGGGCGACCTCATGATCTCCCTGATTCCCTCGCCGTACTGATTGAAGATCATTATCGGCGTGCCGCACTGATCGGTCGCTATGTAGAATTTATGTCGATACACCTGGGCGTATATGAGGTGTCCCCTGTCGTCGTAAACGAGGGACATGAGTTTGCCGTCCCGCGGGCTGTATATCTGGCTGACTTCGCGGGGCCTCTGCTGGTTGTTGTAGAAGAACTGGGTGACGTTGCCGTAGTTGTCCTTCCTGGTGGCGAGGCGATCGAGATGATCGTAATAGTAGCGCACGTCGAAACGCCCCCTCTTCGTCGCGCGGACCAGGAGTCCCTTCGCGTTGTAGTTGAATCTCTCCTCGCGGGCGTTCTGCACGACCAGGCCTCTATTGTCGTACTTGTAGAGGCCCTCGCCGAATTTCACTATTCGATCCATGGCGTTGTACTCCATGGGTATCGTGTTTCCCCGATAAGTCAGGGACAGCATGTTCCCGTTGTCGTCGTACTTGAAGCCCCACGGTTCCTGCGCCTCCACGCCGGTCAGCTGACCGTCGCAGTCCCACGTGTAGTTCTTCACGTTCGTGTAGGTGTTAACGCCGACGTTGCGAGTGTACGTGCGGGTCTGATTGATGCGACCCTGAGAGTCGTGGGTGAACTCCATCCTGAAGACCTCCATGCGATGAATCGTCACGGTGACTTGGGTCTCCAGGAATCTGCCGTCCGTCGTGCGGGAGAAGATCGCCGTGCCGTCGAACACCGTCGTCTCGTTCGGCTGGGGTCGCGCCACTTTGAACTGCCCCACCTGTTCGAGGGTGCCCGTCGTGGGATTGTAAGCCATCGCGTGCGGCGGTAAATTCTGACCGCCGATTCTGCCCTGAACGGCGATCACGCGGAAGTTCGAGTCGTAGTCGAAGGTGAACTTGGCGTTGCTCAGGCCCGTCTTGGCGCCGAAGTCTATGCGCTCCTCCACGAGGAGACTCGCGCTGTACTGACAGTCCCACTTGTACTCGACGTCGCGCTCCGTGTGTATCACCTCGGAGAGCAATCCGCTCTCGGTGTACCTGATCTCGCTCTTGCCGTCGCCGTGTACGACTTCGGCTATCTGGCCGGACGTGTGGTACCTGTAGACGATGCGGGCGCCGTCGCCGGGGAAAACGGTCTGCAGCAGGTTGCCGTCGTGGCTGTAATGCTGGAGGTACGAGCGGGAACTACCGGGCGGGGTGTACGTTACCCTGAGAAAACCGAGGGACGCCTGACAGGAGAACGAGTGCTTCGTTCTGGACGGGAGTATGATGTGGCGCAGTCCGCCGTCGTCGTCGTACTGCAGAGAGAAGCTTCGATTGCTCGCCAATGTGATCTTCGAGAGCACGTTGAAGTCGTTGTAGGTGTAGCGCTTGGTGCCGTCTTGGCTGTTTGTTATCTCCGCCAGTTGTCCGTGGTGATCGTAGCTGTACGACTCGTCGGAGACGCCCCACTTCCAGCTTTCGATGCGATTGAATCTGTCGTACGTCAGGGTGAGATTGTGGCCGTGTTGGTACGGCTGCCAATTCAGCGGCAAACCGGCAGGGTCGAAGGTCACGCTCAGCAGCGGATTTCTGGCCCTGTCGTAGAAAGTCTCGCGACTGAAGGCCTGCTCGAATTCGACGCCTATCACCCTCGTGTCGTTCACCCATATCTCTCGGTTCAGGGTCTGCTGCAGGTGGCTGACATCGCCGACGAGACTGTAGGTCGTGGTCATCGCGTTGGTCAGCTCCCCGAGCGTCATCACTTGGTAGCTCCACATCGGCAACATCTCCGCTTCCACGGGTAGCGCAGCCTCCAGGAGCGGGTGTCTCGCCGTGGCGGCGCTCAACAGCTTCCCACCTCCCGGGAGGTAGACTTCTAAACTGCTGTTGTTGAAGGCGGTTGCCTTTTTGACTTCGGTTCCTGGAGAATGTGAATAAATCTTTCATTTGATGCAGATGGAAAGACGCAAGAGTTGCGGATGTATATGTGGACCAGATTCTGCTCAGGATGAGAGAGATGCGCTGTGTGTGGAAGGTATTTAAGAAATACTCACCGTCGGTAATGGCGAGCGTCTTCGACCTTCCGTTCTTCATCGTGAGCTCCATGAACCTCTGCTCGTCGCCCTTCGTCAAGGCTTGAAGCGGTGCGGATACTTTGACGGACAAGCCTTCCTCTTTGGACAAATCGGACGTCAGTTGCAATTTCTCTCCGGTCGGCAGAATGACGTCCGTCACTCTACCCAGACCGTCGTAATTGTATATATAAGTCTCGCCGCCCTGGAAAGATGTGTACGCGTATGATTACGAAAAATGTTTTAAAATGCGTTTTTTGGAAAAAAAATCTCGCAGAGAGAATAAATGTTTTGTTCCGTTGTGCTCTTATGAATAAATGTTCCGTTTATGCAGCTAAACTTGATTTTTTTCCCTCTTCCTAGAAGCCTTCAATGCTCATTCACTTTAATACAGCATGAAGTCATTTGCGGTTAACGGTTGCGCGAAAATGTCAAGCGAAACGGTTACGAGATAAGTCGTAGTCGCCATCCTAGTCAGGAATTAAGGAAAGCAAACGAGGGAAAAAGAGAGAGAGAGAGAGAGAGAGAGAGAGAGAGAGAGAGAAAATGCTGCTTACTCCCGATCTACTGGTCAGCAAACCCGTCGAGCTGTCGTAGTCGAGCGCGATTTCCGACCTGCCCCTCTCCGACAGCTTCACCAGGAACCCGACGCCGGATATCTTCAGCTCGGACTTGTGATCCTGCGTGTTTTCTATGGAGCTAACGACGTTACTGTAGTCCCTCCAGAACTGAATCTTATTGCCAGCGCTGTCAGTAACGGTGGAGAGTTTGCCGAAGCTCGTGTTCTTGCTGTAGAGGAAAGAGTATCGCGTCTTCCCGGAGGTGAGATCCTTCGTCGCGACGTGCTGGCCGTATCGATTGAACACGTAGACCTCATTCGACGGGGGAAACGGAATGTGAAACTCCCCGCTCTCGTCGTGATTCGGCAGATAGGGCTGCAGCGCGAGGATGTGCAGGCTGCCCTGATCGGCGATGTGCAAGACGTCGTCGGGCGAAACGGCGAGGGCGGAAATGGCCGTAAACTTCGCGTTGGACGACAGGAGAGTCTCGGTGCTGCTGGTGTCGTCGGTGCACGTGCAAGACTCGGGCTCGGGCTTGGTCCTCGGCGTGGTGTTGTTGCACTCGCACTGACCGTGGAGCCTCTCCTGCGGCTGCCGTCCGGCAAAGTGCGACATCTTACCGGAAGAGTCGACGACCCGGATGGAGTTAACACGATGAGAATCGCTGTCGGCGATGTACAGTTCGCCGGTGGGGCTGAAGCTGACGGCCAATACCGAGCCCAAAACTTCGTCGGGTTTCTTGCCGGCGACGCCGATCGAAGAGTTCGTCTTGGACATCTCGACGTTGTTCGCGTTGCTCGTGCAGTGCAACGGAGTGCCGGCTACCACTCGAACTTTGAGGTCACTGGTCAACTTCAGAACGAGTCTGTCGTCGATGAAGTGCAACGAGCCGTCCAAGGGACTGAGGGTTAAACCGGTCGGCCACTGCAGCTGAGCCTGGTGAGCCGGGATGGCTCCCACGCAGGGTGCGGGTGACCAGTGGTTGTGATGGCCGTGGTGACCCACTAAAGTGTGTATGACGCCGTGGGGGTCGACTGCTCGAATGTTAGTGCCGTCGGCGATGTACATGGTCTTGTCAGCGGCAATGGCGATGCCTGTACAAATTAATCCATTAGTAATCGGTGTCATTTTCAGTTGCCAAATAATTGTTGTCCGCGGATATTCAATTAATCGTTTCTGCGACAGGGCAATAAAATTTCTAGAAAAAAAAAAGATACTAAAAGTTGCTTGTGATCCGATGTTTCGACCAAGGAATTGCTCGGTAACTAAAGTAGCCAGCGAGTATTAATGGGCTAATTAGCGCGATCGATAAAGGCAACGTTAGAAACGCGGAGAACATTGCTCCAATTAGAACCGTGCGACGCTTACCTTTCGGATGTGCGAGCTTGGCGCGAATCGCCGGGCCCTCGTCGCCGCAGTGTCCCTCGTCGCCGGGAATGCATCGTTCCCCGCTTCCGACGACCGCTTCCACATTAATGCTCGGATCCTGAACTTGCTCCAGCGATAGAGCTTTAAGGATTTGATGTTTCTCGGGGTCGCTGATGTACAAGTGTCCGTCCGCCGGAGAGACGCACAGATAATACTGATAAGCAACTTGCGTCGCGCTGCAGAGAACGTTAAAAAATATATATCACTTTGTCCCCCGTACGAGTGGAACGCTTGCGGAAGCTGTACACTTACTTCAGGATCAACACCGTATACACATTTCCCTCCGGCGTAATTCTGCGCACGAGATTAAAGTCGCCCACGTAGATGCTTCCGTCGGGACCGCTCGTCAGGGCGACCGGCGTCAACAGCCTCGCGTCTTTGGCAAGGCCGTCGCAATTTTCGCAGACCAGCGGTCTCTGGAGTCCCGTGCCCATGACCACTTTAACGGTGCGCGGATACTGCCTGAAGTGCAGCGTGGAACCGTCGCCCTTCTGCAGGATTCCCTCGTGAAAGTTGTAGTGATGGTGAATATCGAGTCCCCAGCCGCCCACGTCGGAGATGTCGACGTCGAAGCCCTGTAGCGTCGCCGTCTGCGTCTCCCAGACTACCGAGGGGCACGTCGAGTGTTGATAGCCGATGGAGATCCTGGCCTGGGCGACGCCGTAGACCTTTTGCTTGTAGACGTTCCTCTTGTTCCAAGCGAAGGTGTGCGTCAGATTGGGATCCGCCTCGTACGTCTTGGTGTGGAGCGAGCCCTCGACTTCCACGTGGACGTAAACGTGCGTCAGAGACTTCGGTATGAAGGGTCCGGTCAGCTGCATTCGCACCGTCGACAGGTAACCCGCCGCTTGGCTGCTCTGGTACATGAGGTGAAGATTCGAGCCGGGGATAGCGATGCTCTCTTGGACGATCTGCAAGGAAATGTGGAGGACCCCGGATGCAATACGGTTATCCGCGCAGTCGATGACATTTCGAACCGTACCTGACTCTCGGCGAAGACTAAACTTTTCCCCGGAAGTCCGCCGACCTTTTCCGGCATCCACGTGCCGACGAGGATGGGTCGCAGGGTTTCGTGGTCGTGCTCCATGCACGGCCCGTGTTCTCCGAGGAGACCCATTGACGATATCCCTGGGAAGCCTATTATATTTTATGCAATAAATAATAGGAAACTCAAACATGTAACATTTACGAACGGACCAGGGACAACGCGAGTGGACGTTGGACACTTGGATGCAGATGAGGAAGGACGACAACACGTTGTTTCCTTACTGAATCACGATTAATATCGCGAGACGAGAGGATCTCCTCGATTGTTCAGTAATGCAGGCTTCGCAACTCTACTCATTTCCATCTCATATGAAATAGGGATAATTCGTGCAAAAAATAATCGAAACAATTTTGATTAAAAAAGGAAATCTAACAGAAATTTTAGAAAAGTAGTGATTTTAAGAAAAATAATTTTTAATATGTACAATGGAATAGCAATATTTGTCAAGTGAATGATGTTCATGTAACTTGAAAATTTATATTTCATATGAAGTAACTTAATTCTGAGTATCGCAATTTGATTTAGAGAAACGGGAATCTAATTTTCGGTAAGAAACCTTAATTAAACCAGGTTTTTATATTTTATAAATGAAATATCGATGCAGTTAGAATAAAGAGTAGGGGCTATAGAACTGTATCATTAAGAAGAAAAAAAAGAAAAATTAATTAATCATTTTGATCGATTCTACGTAATCCGAAATGATGAAAAGACGAACTCAACTGAGAAACTGAATAATAGAGGTAGCTTTAGGAAAAATGTTGAATTATAGAGGAAGAAGGGAAAAATTACGAGTCCTAAGCTGAAAAAGGACAAACTTGAAAAAATAGGGCAAAAAGAGGAATAGGGGATGGATACATTGTAAAGCCCAATAATGAGATCATCGTTCGACAAGTACATCTAAATGTAGGAAAATATGATTCCTCCTCTTCTCTGAAGTCGGAAACGGTTCAGCCAATGAATCTTACGTACGTTTGATATCCGTTTAAGTGTAAATTAGGGAAGTGCACTCGTGCGGATGCCGAAGGGGTCGTTAAACGATCTCGTGGCAGACGCGTCCCCCGGACAACCGAATAAAACGACTTAAGAGTTTCCCGGTACTCACCGACGGCGGGACTTGGCGGCTGGTTAGATTTATACAACTTGCTCTCCTCGCTGAGCGTCATCGCCACGGGTGGTAAGACCACGATTTGATTCCACGGTACGAAGACCGTCCTCGTGAGTGGCTTGAAGGGGCTGCGCTGGAACTGAAGCGTCACCGCACCTCCGCCGTTGACGAGAACGTCGAACCTGATAGGAAGCACATCGCAGGATCAGCATCGCTTGCGGTACACTCGCTGGAATGCTCGATTTTCAGCAGAGATATTTCAATTCGGCTTTAACAATAATTTTTAATTCTTTTTCGCTTGTTATTGAGTATGTATACGGATCACAAAAAAAGAAATATGAACATTCTTTTTACGTTAAGACCGAATTCATACATCTGAAACATTCTGAAAGTACGATAAACATCAACGAGAGCAACTCTCGGCGGGAACGATAATTTTCCCGCCGTTTTAACTTCCTGTACAAGCAAATGCATATCGCGGAAGCAGACCTGTTCAAAAGCCAGGCACGACGATACCATTATATTCCTCTCAAAACGCGTTACGGACCTTCGCTCCAACCGTTCTTGCCGTAGTCATAATTGTATTAAACGGCGTATCCCAAGGGTGTTATTAGTTGCCTAATTCGCTCTTAGTTCGCGCGGTCTTTGCGGGCGGACGAAGCTGCGTAAAAACGAATTTCCAACCAGCGGGTACGAGGAAACGTTCGAAAAAGCACGGTGAGTTAACTTGGTTTTGCGTAAGAGTTGAAACATCTGAGCTAAGGGGCGAGTTAATTTAATCTACCTTCTAGCGTCCGATGACTCAAAGCGGATTAATAAGCATTTCACGAATTAACTGTACAAATATTTTCCGAGCGAATGTTAAGACGGATGTACACTCGACGCTCCACGATATTTCTGTAATTTTTTTTTGTAACTTAATACCAGTAAATTAAATTCACAAATAAAATAGCAAAGGTCGCTTCTATTGCGTTTACACCGAGAGAAATTATTTCCGGCATCGGGAAAATGTTTTCTCCATTCGAAAACATGGTATAATTCCAGGATCAAGCTACGGTTTTCTTCGTGCAAGAAAATATTTGATACGTTTGAGTAATTATTTGTTTGCACAGGAAGAATTTTTTATTTCTTAAAAATCAAGGATATAAATACATATATAAGATTCCTTTGAAGAATCTGTATTCTCAAATATTTTTAAGATTATACGTTCTGGATTCGAGAAATATTTTGTAGACACCAGCAATTGTTTCTCTCGATGTATCTTCTCATTTATAAATTATACACCCGACGCTACCCCGCGCCCTGTAACTATGTGTAGGCGCGCGCAAATGAGCTTAAGGGGTTCGCGGCGCACCTGACACGTACCATTACAGCAAATTTACGAGGATCAACGGACCATTGTGAAGTACAAGTCCCGGGTCCAGTGCTTGATATATCGCGTGAATATTTAAACCGGGAGTCGAAGGGGGGCGCACGAGGAAGCTATCGAGGAGGACGAGGAGAAGGAGATGGCAGAGGTCAGACTAATCCTACAGGTTTGCACGGAGTAATTAGCGCGCTTCCAACGTCATTAGCCTGGGCTTTGATGTGGTCTACTGTCACTGTCCTCTGCTCTTGCAATCCCCCCAGCATTGCAGGATTATCTCCTTCAGGCGCTCTACGTACCTGTCTGACATACCGTACCCTCCGATCCCCCCCTTCATTAGAATTCAAGCCCGATCCTATTATGACGCGTATACGGCTACGGTCTTACGTTTACCACGATTACAAAATGTACAGACTGGACCAGAGATGCTGTCCTAAAAGTAGACTGAAAAATAAAAATAGAAATTAATCATTACACTGAGAACACCGTTTATTTGTAGTTAATAAATGTTATTTCAAATGCGGAGCAATGAATATTTCGTTAGGACAAGATAATATATGCTAATTATTGTTAGCACAATCGTATCTAACAATTCCTTCCTATCTTTATTTCAATCTACTTTTAGGACAGCATTTCTGGTCCAGGCTGTCTTATAATAATACCTACCTATATCGACGCCGTATGTAAAAAGGTTCATCATGGCAGGCCCACTTGCGCGCGGCACGAGCGTCACTTATCACGCGGGGCGAGTAATTCGATTTAAATTCAATTTAAATTTTCGCTACCGTGCCTAATCGAATCATCACGCGGCGTATCTCCCCTTCGTTTACCTTTTCGGAGAGTCGCGTTTCGCTCGCGATATATCCGTCGTCGTCTCGTTACAACGCCGCGCTGCGAAATTCAACGTAACGAGATATAATGTAGGACCCGCGAGCGAGCGACGAAACGCTCGTATTCGCCCCGTGTAACATCTGCTATACGTTCGGCGGAATTTTTCGCAGACCTATCCGGACGTTTTCCCGTTAGAATTTTCGCGATGCAAAAAATTCTTCGCGAAACGATGCAGCTGCGCTCGGCGAACTGTAAACGATTGCACCCTGGGATTCGTTATACACCGAGAGAAATAATTATTACCCTGTTAAAGAGATTTATAAATTGACTGTGCGCTTTCCATACAAAAATATTATAAAATGAAAAATTAGGCGTAATGATGTGTATCATTATGAATTATTTGCAATTTTCAAAGAGAGATTTGAATTTCAAAATTTCTGCTGGAAAGCATGCTCCTTGGTCGAGGAATATAATATTCTTGACTCGAGAATACCTTTGTTGGGACGAGAAATTTTTCCTGCGGGAAAAAAATAATTAATCGAGCCAACGAAATCTTTTCTCGCGTGAAGAAAACCATGGCTTGATCCTGGAACCAAGAAATGATTTTTTTGGCACTAGCAATTATTTCTCTCAGTGTTGATGTTCAAAAATATTGAGAGTAATAAAAGCGCCCTTTAAACATGATTCAAACTGGGAACATTCATACTGTAATTTATCAGAAATTTAATATCAAATCTCTATCGTACCATGTTTCGAAAGCACGCTTTCGCGCTCGATATAATAAAATATTGTAATTGGTCGCACAAAGCGTTATACTCACCATCCACCGGCCCTCGTCAGGGTGAAGCCGAAGCGTGAGTCCCTGTCGACGGACACCCGGATGCCTACTATCCCAAGCCCTTGTTCCGTTACCACTTGGCCCCGCATCACCGCAACTCGGCTGTTTTACAAAGTACACGTATGACGGGGAATTCAGGTACCGCGCGGAACTTCAAGGAACCGACGATTCCGGGGAAGCCGATTCGTCGTACGTGCCCCGCGGACGGGAGAGCGAGGAGACGCGCCATCGAACGCTCCGGGATACAAAGCGAATGCGTTTCAGCAGCCGCAATTTTAACGCGAGCATTTCCGTCGATTGGACCCCGAAGATAATGGAGCGGCAGGATTATCCGGCCCGCCGGGTGTGTTCAATTGATACGGTCTACCAAATCGGCTTCCCCGTTCATCGGTTCGGTGCGATCCAATATCCTCGATTCGCTGCCAATGCAATCTGCAACTCCGTTTAAGCGGTCGTACTGCAGTTGGTACGAGGAACCAACGTCCGCTGACCCCTGGCTTCCGCGATCGACAGCGGTTACCGGTTTGCGGGGTCACCCGGTTCTCCTCCGAACGACCAGAGTTGCCACACATTTGGAATGAAAAATTTCCCGACTCTTCCAGGTTTTCCAAAGAAAAAATCGCATTTTTCCGTGCCACTCGATCAACATGTAAAAATATTTCGGAAGAGTAAATGAAATATTTGTTAACCGTCTGGAATATAATACAATATAAAAGAGCATGAGCTCAAAGAAGGCGCGAATATGACAGAGGCTATACAAAATCTAACAAGTTAATAGAGCATATTCTCCGCATGCACAAATCAACAAAAAGAAGGTATTAAATGCGAATCACATATTTTAGCAAAATGTAAACTACAGTCCCTAGTTATGTTCGTATTAGACGCACCTACATTTTTTTTTATTTCCGAGGACTGATCTGTTATCGTTATAATCAATGAAATTATGTTATAGAATTTCTGTAGCATAAAAGGAACTAATTTTTCATGACGTTATTTGATTAGATTGTTGGAATAATCTTGAATAAGTACGAAAATCCGTCAGTTGCGTTATTGATAATAACGAGAGCAGATGTATTCCGAGTGCGTATTATTGAAATTTAGTTTCGTACGAGCATGCATTAATACGAGTATTCAAATGCGAATCAAAGCTTTTACAGACGCCGAAAGTAAATGGATGTATGATTATTATTACGAATACCGCGTGTTTTATTATTCTTCAACGTTTAAAGACGTTAAATGTTTTGTTTTAGACGTATAGAAGTAAAATTAGTACCTTTTCTTTTCTCCTCCAAACATGTATTCTATGTTAAAAGATCAAGGTGCGTCTGATAATATGGCCAGGGACCTGTATATTAATGCTCGTATTGCAAAAGTATCAGAAGTTGTATGCATATTTAAGCTATCCCGGGAAGCTATAATCATATATGATCAGACAAAATTAGATATAATTAAATCCAAAATGATCGACTCTGTTCAGATCTAAATATATGTAATCATATCTGATCATATACGCGCTTATATATAAATATTTTTTTCCCGGGATGTCGCAAAACATTGGTTAAATATTCCTTAGGAATAATGCCTTGAAAATTAATATCACACCGATAGATTAAAATAAATAGCTTAAAGTTCTCCTTTCAAGAGATTTTATCGAATTCCCTGATTTTTCCAGATTTTCCGTACCCTGCAAACGTTGTTTGGCCTTTCCCGGTTTTTCAGGTCTGTGGCAACCCTGGTGTACGGTTTCGTTTCGCAGGGTGTCGGCTACACCGTCACCCTGGCGCGTGGTAGCATCGCGCATCGGCAGAAGAACGAGGCGATGATCCCTCCCCGAGATAGATCGCACGACGCATTCGTCCCGTGGCATGTACAGGGATCAATGAAGTATAGAACGCATGCAGATATCACGTAGGTATGTATAGACGTAAACGTGTATAGTATAAATTTATAGGATTGGATTCTGCGATAAATATAATATTGGAATATGTTGAAGCAGAATATCGTATAAGCGATCGTGTGTGTGCTGAATATAATGAAAATTAATGTCGATCGACGGTGTTTTACGGTCTGTTTATATATATGTACATATGGACGTATACCAGATGTATATGTCTATGTATATACGCGTCGTGCGACATTCCGCGGCTGGCATATACATAAATATATACGCATGTCGGATCAGTCCCTAAGGAACTGCGTGTAAGGAGGATAATGGTGTTTCTTGGAGGATCGCCCCCTTCTTCGAGCCTCGCGCCAAAGACCTCCCCGAGCGGTCGAGCGAGCCTCGATGAAGACGCGCCGACGATCGTGGACCCGGGAGAACGTCGGCGGGAGGGGGCCGGCGATCCTCCAAGCACGAGCACAGCAAGGTGGCAGGCACTGTCGTCACTACTATAAATTCAAACCATAATAACGGTAAAATAATTCTCAAACACATTGAGATCTTAAGGCAGACACCAACCTAGAAATAATGCAAAAACGAAAGGAGAAACTGTCGGGTGGTGCCCTCGGTTATCGAGCAATCGTCGGGCACGAGTTGTCCGAGACTTCGACCCGTGCCTCGGTCAGCTTCGAGACTGGCATTTTTCTTGTCTTCTCGATCACTCTCTCCCTCTCTCTCTCTCTCTCTCTCTCTCCCTTTCTCTCCCACACGTTCTCACCCGTTATCCCTTTTCTCATCCGCGCGAGGGACGACGTCAGTTCGTATGTGCAAGCGCCGGGACGGAAAACGGCGATCGAGTACAGTTGTTTCGAAAGAAAATCATATCGACCGGCTGGACGTGCTTTCTCTTTGATTCTCTTTCTCTCTTCCCGACATTTCTTTCATTCCTCCTTTCGCTCTTTCCCCATCTCTTTCTCTCTCTCTCTCTCTCTCTCTCATTCTCTCTCTTTCCCACGTTCTCTCTCAATTTTGAAATGCGGAGAAAAGACTTTCCTTGCGGATGGAGATGGCGTATAGATGACAGCGGGGGACGGGGGTGGATGCGACGGAGGGGTGCTCGGGTGGGTGTGGGATCCGGGTGACGGGGGTGGGGGTGGGGGAGGGGGCTCGTTAGCGGATCGGAGGAAAGACAGACACAGGGCTTCGGTTGCGAGGTGTGAGGGGGTTTGGTACTGGCACATGGCAGACAGTGATACACAGACGCAGACAAGGGATGGGGAAACCGGGTGGGGGGCCTCTTCCGGGGGTCGCATATTCGATGGCTTAACGTTACGTAATCGATTCTTTCCTTCTCCCCCACTTTCTATCGACTTCCCGCAGCAAAAATGAGAGCGAGTCTCATCGACTGCGTGGTTGTAATCGCCGGCGTTGGTTCTTTCTCTTTTACGTATCGCACACATATATATATCGTAAAGAAAGGAAATGAACGAGTACTCTGGTACGTAATAAAGTCAGCGGTGTACAATGCTAGGACGTTCACTATCAGACAATTTCGACAGGGTTTGTACAAGTGCAAGCCTGGCAACACAAACGACACAAGACCAGGTTAAAAAACATGATAACAGACTAATTTCGAGGGGGACTAAAGTGTTACTAAGGGACAAGAAGACAAGACAGAACGGAAAACAATCTGACGACATATCACAGATACCACAGAGACAGCTTTGTACGATTGTTCTTTATGTACACGCGATGCTCGCGAGTCACGGTTGCGTCGTCGATGAGGGGCAACCCCTCTTTCGTGCTTCGGTTTCTCTGAAAAGCATCCCACGTGCGCGAAGCTCTTCGCGCGTTCAACCTTTCGGGACGCAACCGTGGCTCGCGAAATGAAAAGAGTACGAAGGAGCAACGACGATCGGAAAGAAGAAAAGTACCCAGGAGGGCGAAGGCTGAGGGGCGGAAGATCGAAAAAAAAAAAACGAGAAAAGGAAACAAGCACAGACGATGAAACTCGGCAACGCACCGGAGAACGGTCGACCGATGCGGGGAGAAAACTGGAGAACGGAAAAAATGGGGGGACGACTAAAACGGGTACGAGTCATACGAAACATGTAAGAGATGGTGTGATGTACGAGCGACGAGCATAGATGGTTTTCGGACATGAACGATTTAGCGAGAGCTGAGCTGCAACTTACCGCGCTGTAAAGGAACTCCAGAACGCACTACGTGTGGGAAAACCAACGAGAAGAAAGGGCGTTACCACGGTCACAGAACCCGCGCGTTGCGGGCAAAACGATGCGCGTACGCAACATTGCACGCGTGCTATGCGTCGCGTTCCCTCGCCTGCCTCGAGGAGGGACGTCCGGAGGATCGGGGGGCGACGGTAGTCGCCCGTCCGTTGGCGTCGTACTCGTTGCAATGTTCCGTACGGCATTACAGAAACAATAGACGTAGACACACACTAATCAAGCGTACCCACCGAACGCGCGACCAGTCACGCACATGAACGCAGACACTCGCAGAACCATTCAACATATAGTGGTACATATGACGGACACAAGTTGGAAACTACGCAACATACATATAATAGCTAGGCGCATCGAACCAACTGACCATATCAATTCGCGCGGTTTTCTTTGGGGGGCGGCGGGGCGAGGGATGTCGCGCGCGCTTGCCGGGTGAGCCACCCCCACCTCGCGCGGTGGACTCGCCCGTCAATTCGAGTGGGTTTAGGTCGCGAAAGGAGAGAGCCTCTCGATCGCGTTTGGATATTGATCGCCGTTCGATCGCCTGATTGTGAGACCTTGTTCGCTATGGTTTCCTGTAATTTCGTGCTAATCCCGGAAAGCCAAGATCCGAACCAAATGGAACTATAATTCCGGAAAATAACAGGAATCTCATTAATGATTTCAGTGACAGCTGTTCCAATACAGTTTCAATGCTCGTTGGCGTTTTTTTTTTTCGAATAATGAAAAGAAATGCACCGAGAAAAATAATTGCCGATGCGGAAACAATGTTTTCTTCGATCAACGACATGATATAATTCCAAGATCAAGCTGTGGTTTTCTTCGCGCGAAAAAATATTCGATAGGCTCGAGTGATTGTTTTTTTTTCACGCAGAAAGAATTTCTTGTTCCAACGAAGACATTCTTGAATACACAATTCTTCTTAGACGAATCTGTATTTTTTAAAATTTGTAAGATAATGTGTGCTCCATTCAAGACATTTCTTTGACACTAGCAATTATTTCTCTCGGTGTAAACGTAAGCTGTGTCATTTGGTTCGGATCTTGACTACCCGGTATTACCACGAAATTACAAGAAACTGTAGCAGTTTGCAGGCTCCGTCGAAATTAGTATTAATACAAAAAATCAGAGTGCTTTCTCGAACGAGTTAACAGGAGTTGAGAGAATTCAAGTCGAGCTCTATTTAGTAAATAATCCTTAATTCCGGTTGCCAATGTTCTCTTCAATGTATTACACGAGGTTAAACTTGCTCGACAGGAGAGAAACTTGAATTGCTGTTCTCTCATTATCTATGAGCTTTTGACTCATGTTTATGTAATACTTTTTTAGAGAGTACATTTTTATCTACCAAAAAGTCTTATATCGATGTAGGCCAAAAGTTCATCGATAATGAGATAATAGCGATTGAAGTGTCTTTCCCGACCGGCAAGTCTGACCTCATACGGTATAATCTACTTTGAAAGATTTTCATTATGCTCATCGTTTCAGCTTGACCTCAACCCTAATTTCACTTGTAATTCCCATGTAGCTCGTACTTGATCGTTCGTTTGCTAAGACTCGTACAGCCAATCATTTGCAAACTAAATTGTAATAACAATTAAAGTCAGCATTGAGACCACTGCTTGTTAAACCAGCTATTTCCAAACTTCCGCGTTTCGGCCTCGGCACGTGTATGCTATGTATGGTCATATCCTACAGTGTGGTATCATTATTCGAGCCTGAAGAACGGAGTTAATCAAAGCCACAATTGCTCACAAGTTGGAGACACATGTACATGCGTAAATAGCCGCTGATGGAATCCCGTTAAAAGATTCACAACTCAGCGTTCCAAATTCCCGTACAGACAATAATGAATTGATCGCGACACGCGACACAGCGATACCCATGGAAATAATTGACGAGCAACATCGAGACCCTTTCAACGCGAATATAATTGACACTGCAACGAATGGACGTAACCGCGACGTCTCGAGGTACGCGCGTGGACATCGGAAATGATATTACGAGGGTGAAGTGAAAACGGGATGCGACGTCGTTGGAAAGCATGACCATACGCGTATAGACAATTGGCGAGCCGCGGAAAACGCGGACGTCAAAGGGGCGGCGACTATTACCAGGGAACGGCAATCAATATCGGGCGCGACGAGGCAACAGGCAGCGCGGACGGTTGAATTTTTTTCCGCCTTCTCCTTCCCTCGGTTCCTCCTCCTTTTCTCTCGCTTTTCCGGCCTCTCACCCTGCGACTACATGTACACGCATAACACCTCGATACGCTATGAAAAAAAGAAACCGAATCTGAGTATTTCAAACTTGTGTCTACCATACCGAAAGTACCCGGTTTCAGAACGGATCACGACAGGGGCTTGAAAGATTGATTCAGTTTTATCCTCGATCGATCGGGGCTCCCGGAAGCACCCCTCCCCGTCGTCATCGCCGATGTGGTGATCCGATCGCTGTGGTAATTTTACCATGTGATCTCCGTAATTACTTATTAAAACGACGAATGGCCCGCAAATTCTGGATAATTTTGAAAATGTCAAGTTCTCTCCTCTTTTTTCCTCCCTCTTTCTCTCTCTAGGTTATCGACAATAATCGGAGACATATATGTATATATATTTGGCGGATCGCAGTTGCGATCGCATCGAGAATTAATATGATCGACGCGTTGCTAACGATGAAGTAAGGAGCTGAGAAACTAATGACGAGTCTATTTGTGAGTATATATGTGTACATATACGTATATATCTCCGCACATGAAATCGACCTAATACTCGTTAGAGCGGAGCCACTTCGGGGCTCGGCTACGGGTGAGTGATGTTCTGGTGGTGGTGGTGGTGGTAGGGTACACACAGAGGGTCAACACTAGACAAAATACACGAATCCCCCGAACGCGTTTGGCTGAACTCGCCCACCTTGCACGCGTCTCACGTCAGTGCCGAACGAATGAATGCCTCTCCGAATTAATCGTCATCTACTGTACACGCCGATTTATGGAATAATTGTCTCTGCGTTGGACTGACAAATACGAGAAATATCCCAGAGAACACAGCTTATAGAAGACGTATGCTAGCCACGTTGTTTTTGTAAAATTAAAACCGTATGAGGCTAAACTAACTCGCCAGGAAAGAAATTTTAAGCACTATTGTCTCATTATTTATGAACTTTTGGCCTACATTGATATAATGCTTTGTTGTAGGTAAGAATGTAATCTTCACAAAAGTATTATATGTACTTATAAATATGAGCCAAAAGCTCGTGGATAATGAGATAATAGCGATTGAAGTTTCTTGATTTACACAGCTGCTATAAATTACATTCCCTGGGATACTTCAACGCTGCGTAAACATTTCATATTTGTCGCGAAAGAAGCTGAGATGTTTTCGGCACATTTTCGAAACGAATTCGGGAAAATGTTTACCGCGTTTCAAGTTTATCGCGTACATATTCATGAGTATGCATCGCAGCGAGCGAAAGCCAACAAAAACACCGCGACTCAGCTCGCGATTTAGCCAACGTTTATCCAAGGTTTATTAAATAGCGCGTCCACGAGAGCGAATAGCGTTTAGCTCGCGGCTGTGGAGCGTTGCAGAGACGACGGAGCAAACGGAGCCAGTAGAAACTCCCCCCGAACGTTTGTCCGCGCAAAACACTTTCACGGTGAGTGCGTTTGCCGGAAAAATATCGCGGAAAACGAACGGATGGACGATCCGCGCAAATAAAACCGGTCTGAGTGGAATGGAATTTGGTGTTTGCGCGGCGCACGCGATGGGAGCTTGCGAATAACGCGGGCGCGGAAAGGGGAAAAAATTAATAACTACAAATAGCCGCGCGTCGAAGGGATCCGCAGCTCGATTTTTGTCGTCGGGGAGACGGTTCTTCGTTCGGCAGCATCCCCGAGGCGGTCATCGGTGTCGCTGACATTCGGGGGAGGGAAGGGGTGTAACACAAGGAAAAGGAGGGTCAGAGGGTGGCGAGAGGTTTGTCACCCACCGGAGCGGGAGCTCTTCTGACGAGACGGTTGTCGTCACCGGTATCTCGGGTGGCCTGGTCTGACGATAAATAAGCGGTAGTAATCCGAGGAAAACGTCTTTGGCATCCGACCGCGGCTCACGACGGAAACACCCACTTCTCGCGCGACCGCCATCGTAACTCATTAGTGCTCGCTAGAAACCTTAGTTGCCGAGTCATTCCTTGTTTGAGATATTGAATTAAGCATTTTCGTGTTGCTTAAAAATTGTCTTCGAAGGCTTAATTAAAAAAAAAAAAGAAAGAGTACAATTTCTCGAACCAATTTCTAAACATTGCATGATATGATTAATATTGGATATCCGCAAACAAAAGTGACTTGGCAACTGAAAGTTACATTGAGCACTGATGGATTGAGGACAACAGTTCTTATTTGGGAAGAAGGAGGACTCTGACTATTTTCGATCCACTTCGTCGGATTTCTGGAAATCTCAGTCGCGAAATTTATGAAACGATATTGCGTTCGATTAATTTACATCACAATGAAATTATTGCCCCGTAATATTCGCGACCGCGAATCTCTGTATTTTCGATCGATCGTCGCATTTCGACGGTGGTTATCGGCTCTGCCGCCTTTGAAACGGGAAAACGAAGCGCGTGGAGAGTTCCGGCCGGATAGCTGCTTCGATAATCGTGCGAATCGCTCCGGTTCGCTGAATGCGGTAGAACGATTCGATAAGTCCGATGTACGCGCGTATAAGCGATGCTTCATTTGGTCACGCCAGTCGATGATTGACGAATTTAGCGAGAGCATAAATTTATTTCATCCACACCAAGAGAAGAGTTTATTTGTAGTTACTAAATGTATACTTGTTTATGGCGAAAGAAATATATGTTAATTATATATTGGAATGCCCCTCTTTCATTCAAATAGAAATTCACGGTGGATGGCAAAATGTGAGAAAGAAATTCCCTGACTTTTTCAAGTTTTCCAGTCTGAAATAGCCCATTTTCCCTGACTGCTATGGTATCAATTATTTGTCGCCGAATGAACAAATTACATTCATAGAACGGGTTATGACGACTGAGAAATAAACATTAAAATAATTTAATTTTGCCAAATTACATCATTTAATGGCTTTTTTTATATTTGTTCGACTGAAAGAAATATTTGTTTCCTCATAATCGAATGTACGTGTATTAACTATAAAAAACTGTTTTCTCAGTGCATGTAACGGACTTGTTAGAGACACCGACGGAGTGTAATTATTGTTTTACGTTCGCCGCAACTCGTGATAAAGGAACACGAGCAAGTTGCCGGACTTCTCAATTTACCATTGCGAATAACGATACAAGTTTCCTTTGACGCGTGCACGATATCGCTCGAAGTGGATCGAAAGACGCGCCTCGCGTGATCTCATCGTGATTCCGTCGCGAGCGATTGCCCACCAGTGGGCAGAAATAAAGAAAAAAGACGAACACTACGCGAACTGATCTTCTCCGCCGTTCTTCCGTGAAAGACCGAACAAGATCCGAGCAACGCGAAAAGCGTCGCTCCGTCCGCGAATCAACGACGCTGCTGGGAGGCAGGAAAATCACGTACGTATAACTCGATTATCGACAAACAACCAATTGCGTTCCAGCGAAAGTAACACGCGTTCACTCGACAATCGTAACAGGCCAGTAGCATACGTATGCAGCTACGCTACCGTCCACATCGTTAGTGACCGCATCGGTCAACTTACCGAGCCGGACGACGCGTCGTGTCAATCGCGGCGAACCCTTCGGCTCGCCCCTCGACGCGCGTTCCCTTCACTGAATTCATTTTTGCCTTTCGACGAAGAGAGACGACGCGTCGTCCGGCTTACTGGGCGGTGCTATACTCTCACTCTCTCGTAGTCGCTCCTCATCGCGATCTTAAATGCAGATTTCGTTGAATCGGGGATCACCTACCTCTCACTGTACTCGTCCTGGTGCGCGTAGCTCTGTACGCTGTTCTCTTCGATGAGAAACTTGACGCGCTGATAGAACGACGCGGTCACGCTGGGCGGCTGCTTCCTCAGCAGGACCTCCACGGGGTCGTTGCTGGCAAGGCACATGAGGTGTTCCGTGCAAGACGCGTGCGAGCAACACTCGCTGTCGAAACAGTCGAGCATGCCATCTACGCAAATCGACAGCGTCGGTTTCCGGTGTTCAAACGGGAGCGAGGTCCGAAGTTTGAGGCTCGTCGGGAGAGGGGTTTCGAGTATTTTTTTAGGGGTAGTTGCAGAAAGGCCTCGAGCATTCTCCGGTGCGCTGCATGTTGCGTATATTTCGAAAGTAGGATGGAGTATCAGATCGTAAAGAAGGTTCCGAGTTCTGATCTAGCCACCCCTACGGCATATGGGCATTTCTGTTTAAACCATCTCTAGTCGAGCGACATTTCGGTATTACAGTAGGATAGATCAGGGTGAATCGTCGGATCATAGATCCATATTTCTTAAATCGCGTTGAAAATGAGGACTTCGATCGTTCGTATTACTTCCCTTAGGGATTATTTTAAAATTTAATTCAATTTTCCTATATAGGTATATATAACTAAAATTTCATTGATTTATCATGATTTTAAAATTGAAATAAATTTCTCTATATATAATCCAAATTATATCGGTAGGAACACATACCGCAAAGTTTGTGGACATCTTGCGTATGTACTCTGTCTATCAGACGCCTTGCGTTAGACTTGAGTGAGATTATCTGCATCTGCAAGATCTCGCATAAGATCAACAGTCACATACGAAAGTAGGCCACTATGGGATCACAAAAGCAGACAGCTGGTGCACTGCAGCGGAATGTTACCGGGGTTCATTCCTCTTTAAGGAAGTAATGCAAACAATCGAAATGCTTATTTTCGGATCTATGATCCGATTCGCCTCGGTTTACCCTACAAATTTATAAGAGGAACTCAACCGTGGTAATTTCCCTACCCGATCTCAACTCAATCTTTAATACATCACCACTTGATGTCGAGTATACCAGAAGGAAATATTTCCACTGTGACATCTCTGTCAAGACATTACTTATAGGTTACAGAGTGAAGAGATTTCTTTCTGGCAGACTTTTCGTCAGATGATGTATTGTATTAAAGCTTGAGTTTTGAGACCAGAGAGGGAAATAATAGCGATTGAGTGAGTCTCTCTCATAGACTTTTACTACGATAGAAATGTTGCTTGGGTAGGGATGATTTGAGTAGAGATGCCCTAATATCGGATGACTCATCTTACTCCGATGTACACTACTGAGAGAAATAATTGCTGGTGCCAACAAAATTTATTTTCTTCTTTTCTTTCAATCAAAAACACAATATAATTCCAGGATCAAGCCATGGTTTTCTTCGTGCGAGAAAATATTTGATAGGCTCGAGTAATTGTTTTTTCGCGCAGAAAGAATTTCTTGTTCCAACGAAGGTATCAGGAATATAGGTATATTTTTCGACCAAGAATCTGTATTCTTAAAAACTTGCAGGATCATGTGTTCTTGATTCAATACATATTCTTTTGACACTAGCAATTATTTCTCCCTTTTGTACATTCTAGGGCGGCTGGCGTATACGATGAAGCGTCGCACCGGTGAATAACTCTAGACCGAATAACGTTACCGCTAACGACTTAAGGGGGATGTCTGACTCGTTGAAATCTTGAAAATTTCACGCCCTGTTCGCTTACTCGCAGAGTAAGCAAGAAATAGAGCGACGTTTCCAGACTCATCCCGATATTCTCGTACAACTTGAATTTACCTTGGGACGTGAGACGATCGACGAAGGGTAGCTTTTATTTTCGACAATCACGTACAGCGTTGCTTCCGCCGCGTACGAGAACGAGGATGCAAAGAAACGATCGAGAGGAACGGCGAATATCATTCTCCGAGATTTACCTTCATCGTTGTCGACCTCGTCGTTGCACTCCATTTCCAGCCGAATGCTGCAGTCCCTGCCCGCCCAACCGGTGGAGCACTCGCAGCTGTACTCCCCGTCCTGCAGCGTGCACAGTCCGTGACGACTGCATCCATTCTGGCATCCGGCTGTCGAAGCAATGTTATTTCGTCCGAGGGTGCAGAGTAATCGCTAAGCGTTGTCGCGCCTCGCGGGGATGATCGATACGGGGGTAAATTGTACGAGGTTCCCAGTCGAACGCGCGCGCTCGTCCCACCGACGTGCGGAGCCACTAGCTAGCTATGCACGCCTAACGACTTGGAATAATAAAACTTACGCAATGTACAGTGCCTGCCGTTCCAGCCCTGACTGCATACGCAGGTTCCGTTCTTGCACTGGCCGTGCTCGGCGCAACGGGCGTCGCATGGCTTCTGGTCGCACTCCTTTCCGGTCCAGTCGTCGTGGCATCTAAAACGATACGCGAGGATTGACGAGCTTCTTGGGGGAAGCGTTGCTGATTCTTTTTTTTTTTTGGAAACGGAGAATTTTCTGTACTTTAGTTACAAGTAAGAATTGTAAAGGAGCGTTGAATTTTAATGCTCCATTTACGGACATAAATTTAAAAACAATGACAAATGCAACGAGAAATGATCTTGATGTTTTATTAATCTCTGAGAAATTTATTCGCTATGCTAAACAGATGCCAGAAGACAATCGAAATTGTTATTTGTGAAAGGCAAATAAATTTTATTTCTACAAAGCAACGGTTTTTTTTAAACTTTACTCTACTATATACACCGAATGTGCATATCAGTCTGATTACAAATTAATATAGGATTCTTTCAGAATCCGGAATCGCATGAATTAATGGAGAACGGGATTAATTGCGATACGAATGGTAAATTATAGACAATAGCGTAGCTAATTTTAATTCATTCAAATCGAAAAGAATAAATTTGTCGTTCATTTAAGGAGGGGGGGGGGGGGAGAGAAAGCCTTCGTCATGAATGCGTTGATAGAGTTTCATTTCATTATCAGAAGAAGAGACTATCACCTTTACACATATGTAGATCTATTTCTCTATAGACACGACATCCACGACAAGATGGCATGAATTTTATATCGACCGCAAGAGGTAAATTAATTACACCCCGGATATATACTAACTTGCATCGTCCCTGTTCGCAAGAACCATGAGGACCGCAGTCCAGACCGCAGCTCGGCTGGGAGCAATCACTCCCGGTCCAGTGTTCCTCGCAGACGCAGGAAGCGGTCTCTAGATCGTACGTGCCGTGATCCGAACACCCCGGTAAACATTGATACACCTGTTGGTCGACTTGGTTGCACCGTTCACCCTGCCAGCCGGCTTTGCAGTAGCACTTACCCGCTACGCAAGCACCGTGGCCATTGCAGCTGGGATCGGGGCAGTCGGCTGGAACGATATCGTCGGATTATTTGTAAAATCTCGTCGACGATCGAGGGATTTTCTTTTTAACTATTGAGACGATCTCGCGTTTTGAACCACTCCTTGTTATGGGTACGACGTAGTTTCGGTTTTTATGAAGATGTATATTCCTAAAAGTGTGAGTGAAAGATAGTACGTTTGTTCCTCCCTATCACTGTTGTTTAATGATTAAAGGGCGTATTGCAATTCCGGGAATTTTTCAGGTGAAAGTTAGTCAAGGAACACCGATTCATGAGATGAAAATCGCTCAATCTGTACGAGTATTCATCAATCCTCATTGAATACTATAATAATATAATACTATTGAATGGTATTTAATGTCATTCAATAAATATCGAATTCTCACTGAGTAACTACGTCTGCTGAACTAATACCGTGCTTTGAATAAAACGAAATACTTCCTAAAGGTCGAAAAATCGAAAATACGCCACATATGTGTCACGCGGCTCGTAATAACTCGATAAAGAAAATAAATAATTATTGCATTGAATTCAGCGAAATAATTTACGGGTTGCTATCGAGTCCAAATTTGCTGTAAGTACACGATAAAACTAATATTGTTCGAATTATTATTCCTGTCAGATCTAACTAAAATCACGTTAGCACTCATCATGTTCATCGCTTGCGATTTTTGAAATTGAATGATAAATTTTTAAACTGTCAAGTCAAGAAAACCACACGATAGCAATACGTAAATAATTAAATAAGACCGATTAAAATAGATTTTAATGGATTCAAGTAAGCAGAGACGAAAGATATATTACGAGCCTACACTAATTGGAGTCAATTCTACCAACTTCCAACAACGCTAAAAGACGCACCTAAAAGTCTATTAATTAAAGAGCACCGGATGCGATAGTCATTTTCTCGGGTGATTAGAATGCGAGCGATTGTATAAACCTGCAACAACTTATTTACCTCGGCGCGAATCTGGGCCAAAGTGACGTCTACGATGGTGTTCGTGGTCTGAATTAATTATTTTCCATCGACCAGAGATTGCAAGAATGTAAACGAGTATATATCCCACTATGCACCGCAGGAATTGTTAATTGCACCACTGCACCGTAGTTAATAAACGTGTATTTAAATGTGGCAAAATGCATCCGAGTTAAAATTTTAACAGAGCACCAGTACGTGTTACGATCGTCTTCTTGGCGTCCCGATAGCTCGGTGTAGTCCTGCTGGCTTGGCTGCATCGTCGTTGCATCGTCGCTGTACTTACTGCGAATAGTGCAATGTCTGGATGCCAGCGTTGTTGGCCTCAGGTGTATTGCTGCCGTGTCACACACGTACTGGCTCTTAAAATTTCAACCGGGTAAAACGTTTCATTGTAGCAAAAGAAATATTAATTAATTATTACAATATTTAATTGTATCGAGACACTATGTATTCCAAAACTCTCGTTTGATACAACTAAGTACTGCAATAGTTACCAAATATTATCTTTCCCTTCAATAAAACATTTACTTCGCCACATTAAAA
The DNA here is from genome assembly GCA_963678675.1 of Xiphydria camelus. Classification (NCBI taxonomy): domain Eukaryota; kingdom Metazoa; phylum Arthropoda; class Insecta; order Hymenoptera; family Xiphydriidae; genus Xiphydria; species Xiphydria camelus. Next base: position 895,061 of record OY783197.1, read on the forward strand.
TTAACGTTTATTATTTAATTATTATAAACTATTTCCTTGGTGAACTGGAATTGGTGCTATTGAAACAGTCCAATAACTACGTTATTAAATTCACGATAAATTAGATTTCTCGAGCTTCGTCAATTGAATTACCGTTAAAAGTGTCAAATTATTAATATATAACGAGAGAAAAATAGCGAGACGCGTGTGGCCAGTTCCAGCGCTTGACGATTACTGCGAGCGGATCAATAATTGAGAGGTAGCGCTGAGGTAGCTCGCGGCGGCACAACACGCTCGAGTTTATAGTTTTTGCGACTCAACCGTGAAACTTCGAACTTGGCCCTACGTGTACCGGTACACGTATATGATACACATATCCAGGTATATATAGTATTTGGAAATGCGTATATTATAGGAATAAAGGGAATCGCGTACGATAAAATTTCACATGAAAAATTATGAAATAAAATATCGACGTGGCGCGTAAGACCTGACTGCGTTTCAATTAGAAGAGTGTACACTCGGAGAAATAATTATTGGTGGTAAACGCGCAACAAAGCGAATTTCTCGTTCGCGAATTTATTTCCAGCAATAATTTCCCCATCGTCGAGCATCGTCGTGCAAGTCGTCGAGTTCGCGAAGCAGCTCGTTGCAGTCGTATGTAAATGTCACCGAACGCTGCCGTGTAATTAAGTCCATCGATTATTATCCTAATAGTAATTGCGCTCGCATGCGGCGCATAAATAAATATTAACGCTCTCGCGTTGGAGAAAAGTGACAACGCGGGCACCCTCCGACTGTCTCGTACGGCCGTTTGCGCGAATTCTGCTGATTTCGCGACGGGCGAAGGGGTCAAAGGTCGGCGCAGTACGCACACGCAGCGCACGGTGCGAGGTAAATATTGAACGCGGGTTCAGCGCTTGACACGAATTCGCGCGTTTTAACATATGCAAATGTGGCGTACGAAGAACGCCCCACGTGGATTAATTATAGGACGGTACTGAGGCCGCCGGTACAACCGCGCTACTTTACCGTGATATCTCGAATCTGAACCGCGTACGGCGGCACAGGACGTACGGATGAGTTATGAGAAAATTAATGGCGCCGTGACAAATGCGAATAAATAATATCCGGCGTATAGAAATAGCATTTGAGGTAAATGATCGCGAGCTGCGGCTAGTCGAGCGCGCGCGGGACGCGCGGCGGTCGGGCTTGCTCGTCATTTTTGTCTTACAATTCCGTCGTACCCGGATTCGAACGTCGGCTCCGAGAGGAAGCGGTTAATTAAGCGTCGTCGAGTGGTTCCGAGGCTCTGCTCGTCCTCCCCGGTACGCCCCGCGTCCCTCTCGTCGCACCGCGCGCGACGACGCCTCGGCCTTTGAAATCGAAGTCCGCGGAAGTAAGAAAGAGCGATCGGAACACGGGGTGTGACGCAAAATTCCTTCGCGAACGAATGAATTTCAATTTTAGTTCCGCGACGCCGCCTCCCTTTCTTCCTCCCGGTGAGAATCGATCGACGTCCCCCCCGGAAGACGAACGACGGCGCGGCGTCAGTCGCACTCTTCTTCATAAGTCTCGAGGAATCCGCGGGGTCTTTCGACGTCCTCTTCCGCGCCGCTGATCCTGTTTCCCGTGGATTTTTGCCTCCTCGCGAGGAGAGAAGCGAGAGGCGACGCGGGGGGGCGCGAGGAACTCTCGCAGGGAGGAAAATACCGTCGGAGCTCGCGTGTTCGCCATTCCGGAGAATTCGCCCCCGGCTCTCCGAGCGTTCGTGGTGTACTGCAGCTGATACGACTCGTCTTATCGTCGAACGGCGTTCCGCGCTCGTGGTGTAAAGATCCGAGTGGGTCACTCGCTGAACTCGCGAGAGACTCACTCGACGTGTCCCCCTGTTGCGAGGAAGGGGTGACACGGAAGCGAGAGGGAAGCTTTTCTACGCTCAATTGGCGCGACGGGAAAAGTTTAGCCTTTGGTCGGTGGATAAATGAGTGGGACGTCGCTCTGTTCTAATTAGCGGAGAATACACTGAGAGAAGTAATTGCTGGTGTCAACAAAAATGTCTCGAAGTAAAAATATATGATTTTCTACATTTTTAAGAATACGGATTCTTGGTCGTTGAATATAACATATGAGGCTAGACTTACTCACTAGGAAAACAAAACTGTAATCACTATTATCTTAATATTTACGAACTTTTGGTCTGCGCATCGATGTAAGATTTTGTTGTAAATGAAAACCTTCAAAATGTTGTAAATTAATGATCATCAGAAAAAAATTATACAAACATGAGCCAAAAGCTGACAGATAATGAGATAGGTAACAGTGATTCAAGTATTTTTCCTGGCGAGTAAATTTATCTTCCTGTGTGAAAAAAGAAACAATTACTCGAGCCTATCAAATATTTTCTCGCGCGAAGATAACCATGACTTCATCCTGAAATTGTATCGTGTTTCTGATTGCAGAAGATATTTTTCTGCCACCAGCAATTAAATTTCTCTCAGTGAACGCCGGCGCTCAGAGGTGGTTGGTTCAAACGCCCTTCCGCTGCACTGTGGACGCGAGTCTAAATAAACTCGCAGAGAAGAGAACTCACGTTCATCGCAGAAAGCTCCCTTCCAGCCGGAATTGCAGACGCACGAGCCGCGCACGCACTGCCCGTGTTGGTTGCAATCCGGGACCTGACAGTCGCCGAGCGGTATGTCGCACTCGGCGCCTTTCCAGCCGTCTTCGCAGTGACAGAGACCACCGCCGTATTGACCGTGAGAGGAGCACAGCACGGGACACACGCTCTTGCTGCAATCGGCACCCTGCGTAGATCGAATGGACAGAAGAGATATAAGATTTCCATCGTCGAAGGTTCAAGAGTTGAACTTTCAATCTGTATATAATTCCAGCAATAAAAATGCGTTCGTTGAATATTATTTGATAAGAATCAACAGGGGAGAGTAGTTTACGTTGAGACAGTGCATACATAGATTGAGACAATCAAAGTTATTTAAAGATGGTTGCTACAAAAATTCTAAAAAAAATTACATCAATATCGTATCATCGTGATACACGGATGACTAAGTATTCATTGTATACTACAATTCATTATTCTTTGAATTAAAAATAAAAGTTACTCTTGCGAGATACGTTCGAGTAAAATTTAGTGGCTTCTTTGTAAGTGAATTTATTGCATTTTAGTTTGATACTTTCTTACTAAAATAAATTCGAATTAGTAGCTCGTTTTACACTGAATAATGATCCCTGATCACAAAATTGAATCGATTCATATTCTCTGGAGAAAATATTGATTTTTCATAAGTATGGAGAGTATTGTCATTATAATTCTGATACTCAGAAGGTCGTCAGCCCTGATGGAGCAAATTGCGATGTTTGCGAAATATCGGCAAATTAGTAATTTTGGGATGTGCATTACCACCCCAAAAGCCAAGAGTAATAATACTCATAGCTATAACAATAATTGCTTAATAAAATGAATAATTATTTAATGGAATCAATAATAGCAATTATTGCTCATCTTATCGCCGTTCGGAAACCCCGTACTTCAAAAAAATATCGAGTTTCCCACGCAATCTCACCTGGTACCCATCGATGCAGTCGCACTTGCCGAGGTAGCAAGAGCCACGACCGGAGCAATCGTTGAGACACGTCGTGGACACCCCTTCGGCCTCGGTGACCACCAGAGTGACCTTGTAGGGCTGCAGCTCGTCGTTGTACACCGAGAGAAACCACCGACCGGTGTCCAGGTACTGCAGCAGGCTCACGTTCACCAGCATCGGCTCCATCGCGGAGCGCTTGACCAGCAGCACGTGCTGGAAGATCGTCGAGTCGTCGCGTTCGCGCGGCGCCGCGGGCTCCACTTGGACGCTGGACTGGGTGTCCTTCATGAAACTGACGGCTTCCGCGGCGACGCTCCGCTTGAGCCTGTGGTCGACCCGACCGCCCTTCACGAACTCGACGAAGTCGTACTGCGTGACGCTGGGGGCTACGTTGCGCCGTCCGTACACGGCAAAGTTCGCCCCCCACGGCAGCGTGAGGTTCAGCCGTATGAAGGCGGGCTGTTTGTTCCGGAACTCGGAGTTCCAGAAGTGGTACGGCGGTATCATCGCGGAGTGAGCCACGTTGTACGCTTGCAGCTCGAGAACGGCCGGCCATTGCTGCTGGGCGGACTGCTGGATCTGCGGATCGCTCTGCTGATCGCCGGCGTTGTCCGCCGCGTTCGAGTGCTCCACGGTGCTCGTCGGCAGCGACTCTGCGGTGGAGCGGTACCGTTTAAGCGACGGGGTCGTCGCTGGCGGGGGTGGAAAAGGCGACTTTTTATTCGGCAACTCACCTTCCGTTGGCAACTGCGTCGATATCGGATCGCGGACGTGGGAATTCTCGTGCGTGACGGCCTTGACGTCTTGGACTAGGATGCAATTGGTACTGTCCATCGGTCGCATTGAACTGACGGCTGAAATCGTGAAAATGACAACGGAAATTACTAGAGGTGAGGGTGCGAATGGTGGTCGTACTTATGTGGCTACTGGCTTTTCATCCGCGTTGATCTCGAAATAAATAGAAATTCCCGTGCAAATTTTCATCCCATATTCAATCTTCTTAAGGGATAAATTCCCAAAATTCCTGAAACACATGTTTCTTCATTTCTAACCGAAAGACCAAATACCGATTATTATGAATCGAATTTCAAAAGTGACGGATTTTCATGTAAACTCACATCCCTTATTTTACCACCTCAGGGGAAGAATTTCGTAAAATCCTTTCTTTTTGTGAGTGCTTACGTCACAAAAGAAACCTGCTGTTCAAATTTCATGTAATTAGCTTCAGCGGTTTCGACTTGGCATTGATGAATGTCAGTCAGTCAGGACATACAAGTTCCCACTGAAAACACCAAGTAGTAAAATCCGTTCGCACAGACCGACGTGTGTATTTTCATACGAGTATTCTATTCCGGTTTAGGCCAAAGAATACAGTCGAATCGTACGTAGGCACCTGATTTCCTACATTCCGATCTTTCGATAAGGACTTTCATCTTAGATTTTCCCAAGGATCACCCGCTGCGTCAGTAGCGAGTCCCGTAAGTACCAGACACTATACAGTCGACAATATGACGTTAGAATGGTTCTTCGACAACTCCCGGTTTTCCAGGTCTGTAGCCACCCTGGAAGCACACCCCAAGGTGTTACGACGATCGCGCTTCGTCGACTCGACTCGGCGCCCCTTTTCCTCGCCCGTGCGTTAATTGCTCGTCCGATCTCCGGACGCGGTCTACCAGAAGCGACGGCGGAGCGAGAACAGGTGCGGCCGGGAGGCAAGGAAAATACCGAGACAAATGAAGGCGAGATAAAAATGTTAAATGACTTCGGAGGGGGTTAGAGAGATTAGCGTTCGGCCTGATGGATGGCGAAGGGTGGGCGGAGTCGCGGTTTCGGCTCACGACCCGCTGCCCCGCTACGCCGCGACTGCTCCCGGATCTTGACGGATCATTGCTAATTTGGAAGGCCGATAGGATTTTCTGCCGACTGCGAGTTATTAGCGTACGGGCCTGCGGGGGTGGTGGTGGTGGTGGTGGTGGCCCTCGACCACCCCCGCGGGATCCGGATGCATTCTTTCGACCCTCTCGATGCCAGATTTTTTTTCGACTCTTGTCACCCTCTTGCACTGTCGTATAGAGATACACGGAGAGATATAATTAGTTAGATCTCTATTGATAATTACTTACGGGGTCGCAAGTAATTATCAATTTATATCAATTAAATCGTTTAATACGTCAATTAGATACCTCTTTCTTACAATCATGTAGAATAGTATGTGATTGCAGGGAAGAAATATCTAATTAATGTGTGAAAAAAGACTTCATTGATGTAAACTGATAATTACTTGCGACCTTGAAAGTAATTTTCAGTAGATTCAACTAATTCTTTTTCTCTGTGTACCATATATACGTAACGATACTAATTGTTCGTTAAATTGTTGAATTGTCGCAGCGTTTTAGCGGCGAGAAGGTATCGCGAAATTATTTGACAAATCAAGGGACGAGCTCTTAAAAATAATTACTATTAATGTTTTTTAAAGATAACAATTACTCTTCTGAAAAAAAATGACCAAGTTGGAACCCTGTATACGTATATTAATGTTTTTCTTCCGCGATTGAAGATATTTCGAGCGAGTTTATCCGACGAGTGTTAGACTCGAGGATTCGAATAATATTTAAAAGTGTAGGAAGGGGTGTCGATTGAGCAATCGTGAGATCCTCTGAGTCCTTCCACTCTTAGTATGCATAACGCACGCTCGTGTGGAAACTCGATGTACACTTCGGCGCGGATTTCCGTTCGAAGGGATGCACGTCGCACCCCGTTACATGTAGGTAACCATCGCTGAAATTGAGTTGCTGTGAACTGCGAATGACCCTATTTCGCAGGCGTTGAATTTCCACGCGTCTCTCGGATCGTCGCTCGTAATTTCTTCCTCGTCTCTACACATGTATACGTACGCGTCGCGCGCGCGTCCGAAATTAAATATACAATATATATACCGACGCAGGTCGGAGTTGGGTATTGAAAATACGGATATTCGAAATGTCCGTAATGCGATTGCGTCTGTCCTCCGTCGCGCTTCGCTTCCCCGGGGAGAAAGATAGGTATATATAGATGGAGAAGAGCCGGAAAGACGAATGCCAAGTCGAACGAAACAACTTTTTCAATTATGCTCACTTCGGATCGATATGTGGTACAGGGAAATCTCGTTCTCTCCCCCGAGAATTACTCGCGGATTATTGCGAGTTCTTCGCCGATATTCGTCACGTAGTCGACGGGAGGGTCGACGCGGTAAAATCGAAGTTAAGCATCCGCAAGCGCGAAGCGATGGGAGACGATGCTCGTCATTTCGTCTCGAGGAGATGGGATCTCGTTACGACGGAAAAGAAAGAGTGCAGCGATCGTATTGGCAATCGTCTGCGAAATCTCCTTCCCTCTCAGTGCAGGGTAGAGGTATAGGTATACATATATCTCTGTGCTATGCATAGCCCACGCAACCCCTTCGCGCGTTATTCCGCATCGACTGGCAAAAAAAAACGGTGGCGCGGAAGGGAAACCTCCCGGCGGAGCTCGGAGAGAGGGTTGCGCGAGAACAAACAGATAGATTGGATTCTCGACTCGATTTACCGGAATGCAGAAATAACAGCCGCGAGATCTCTCCGCCGTAGGAGCTGCAAGCGCGTGCAACTCGCCCCTTCGTCGACCCGAACAGCAGCTGCCCTGGTAACCAAAGTCTGCTGCAAGTTATCCGCGCAAAGCACTAATCCGGTCTCACGAAAGCTTCTTCCAAAAAATTGCTACCAGAGGGTGGTTTTCTACTTCTTGGTGGTTACCATTTAGGGCAATTTAAGGGTAGAGTCGCGCCTCGGAAGAAAAACTCCCCACAAGATAGAAAAAGAGTTTTCCGGCGAGCTTCATTATCAATTATATTAATAAATATTCAATATTTATCGTCGTTATCGGTCTTTACGCGGACCGCGACGATTCCGGATGGTCCTCGGAGGTGCGCGGAGGGAGAGTCGAGGGGGGGAAAGAAATGATCAATACTCCGCCGTCGGGACGAGCCTACCCAGCATCTCCGGTGCCGTCCGTGATAATTTATCGGGAGAGTTTCGATATCAGAGCGCCGTGCACCCCTCGAACCTCGAGTTCCACGTTGACATAATCGCACGGTAATCGATTTCCGCGTGCGGGATGCGTTAAGATCTCCTCCCAGAATCCCGGTCCACGCGCGTCTCTTCCTCTCCTCCTCCTCCTCTCGCCACACTCGACTCGTCCCTCGCTCGCGCAACAGCGGCAAGGCACTTCCTCGACCCTAACGAAACGAGGACGAACACTCCATGTCGCACGAGCCATTAGCGATGTATTACAACGGTCCCTTTTGCTCCTCGCGTGTACACGACGCACACGTATGTGGATTCATGGGGCACCGTCGTCACGACATCCTCCACCTGTGTAGGTGTTGCGGCTCACATACATCTGGCTGGGTATTGTTTTGCGAGCGAGATACGGCTGAGTACCACTTAATAGGTACGTGTCGTCGAGTGTGGCAAGGCCGCTCGGTGAACTCCTCCACGAAGAGCGGTCGCTTTATCCGCGGCGTCGACGTCGTCCTCGAGAAAATGTGTAAACGTCTCGCGCTCCGATGCGAGGGCGCGACGAGAGGAGTGCTCGGTTAGCCACTCTTTTGGGTCTGAAAGAATAGTACTCCGGATGTGAAGGTGAGGCTGAGCGAGGCGGATCAGAATTGGGTCTCATCGTGAGTACTTACGCCTGACTCGAGCTAGACGTAATCTTCGTATTTTCAGATCTACGACAATTTTCGCTGGCTTCATTGATTATGCGTCATTTGAAGCTGATGATGTCACTAATTATCATTCGAGAATAAAACCTCTGAGAATCGTAACGGAACTAGGTCTGCGCGTGTCACGAACTTGGTCTAGTCATAAATTAGACTCGGGATGTCCGGTTCTAATCCGGACACATTCGATTGAAAAAATATACGCTAGACTCTGGCTAAATGAATGTGGATTTGAATTGTCTAGTTTCAGCTGCATAAAACATTATGCTCTTGCGTCAATTTAAAGTAACAAAGGACAATGACGAGCACAACGAAGCAATGATTACAATGCATTAAAATAATTAAATATGTAACGATGCAAATTCTCCCTCCCACGTGGAAAATCCGAGCAACATATGTATGTGTGTAAGTTAAGTCATATAAGCTATTGTTTTTGCGTGTCACTTGCATTTGAGTTGAAATCGTGAGTGGTTGTCGGGGCGATCGATTCGGTGCGGTAGTAGGGATTCGTCTAATCGTGAACTGCAACTTCGACCATGTCGCAAATTCAGGAATTCTACGCTGGCCAAAATGTCTTTATCACAGGTATGTAAGAAGTCCCAAAGTATGCTCGAAAATACTCGCGTATTGTACGATACACGGAATTGAGTCGTGACGAAAAAAGGGGGTACCAACTAAATCCCTTCCCGCTTTCTCCAGGCGGAACGGGATTCATCGGGAAGATTCTCGTCGAGAAATTGCTTCGAAGTTGTCCCGGAATCGAAACCATGTACCTCCTGATACGACCCAAAAAGGGGAAGAATGCGAATGAGCGGCTTGCCGAGCTGCTATCGAATCCCGTAATAACGAGATGCGAGAGTACGCCATGTATCAGATATCCCGTAATACTTATCACGCGCGAAACGCGTTTTAGATTTACGACGGTGTGAAGAAGACGCTCCCCGATTTCGAGAGCAAAATCCGTGTGATTAAAGGCGACGCGGCAGCCGAGGGCTTGGGATTATCGGCGGAAGATCGAACTTTGCTCGCGAACAAGGTACCTTCATCATATTACTCGTAACAGGCTTCACAGTCCCTATTTATAGAATTTTAGAGGAAATAGGGGAAATTTGAGCGAAAAAAGGGGGACAATTTTGATTAAAAGAGGAGAATTATCAGAAATTAGAAACGTGCAGTGGTTTTTAAAAATACGAATTATTAGTATTCATTAAGCGAATAAAAGACGTTTTTGTAACTTGAAAGTTTATATCTCACATCAAGTAAATTAAACGTGCTTCAAACACATGGAAAGAAACTGCATTGAAGTCTGCGCCTATGAGCAGGCAACCGCAAATTCTTTTTATGCGAAGCATATCGGGTCACCTCAGTACAGGGGCGTGCCCTAAATATTAGGAGGTTGCATTGAAAGCCACTGTTCTCCTGCAGATTGCTCTAACCATTTATGTCGTGCGCAGTGACTAATACTTCTCGTATTACTCAAAAATATTGACATTTCTCATTAAGATTCAGTCATTAAGCTGCCATTTCTGGTTATAATGCAAGTCTATGTCTATAACCTGAGAAAATGGAACGCGACAAGTTGTACTTCTACACTACTCAGATTTTGAAAAAAGTGCTGTTGCAGCTCATCAATTACTCGTGCAAACTTACGCTGAATCTGCTCCATCGGAAACAGTATGTGGAGAGACTGGTTTCATTGCTTCAAAAGTGGAAACTGTGATGTTCACGACAAGCAACGGCCAGGTCCAACAAAAAAGTTCGAAGATGAACAACTGCAAGCTCTATTGGAAGAAAACCCTACTGAAACGCTCTAAGAATTGGCTCAACAGCTTAAAGTCGATATGAATCTACAATTTCACGACGTCAACATGCCATGGGAAAGATTTGAAAAGAAGGAGAGTGACTGCCACATGAATTGACCGAAAATGCCATTGCTGGTCGTCTGAACATCTCGATTTCTTTGCTTGCAAAGCATTGAAAGAAAGGTTTTTTATCGCGTATCATAACCGGTCTTAAAACAAGAAAAAAAACAGCGGCTTTCAATGCAATCCCCTAATAGAATTGGATGGAATTTGATATAATCAGATCTAAAACTTTCAACTTTGTTCAGATCTAAATATATATAATCATATTTGATTATGTATGACCATACATAATTTTTCATATATGATCATATAGAGACAAATTACTGTTTGATTATATCTAATTATGCATGATCATATATCATTATATATGACCATTTTTTCCCGGAAAACGATGAAAAAATAAACTCAGTCCTAAGGCTGAATAATAGATGGTTTTAGGGAAAATTGTTGAATTATAGAAGAAAAGGGGGTAAAATCGCGAATTTTAAGGTGAAAAAGGGCAGGATTTAAAAAATAAGAGAATGGGGAACACACTGTGAAGCCTGTATTAATAACTCTTCTTAAGGAGGTTCACTCGATAATAGAATTAACAGAACGATTTTGACCAAATTCGGTAAATTGACAAATATAAGTATTAGGACCCTTCGGTCAAATATTTATGACGATTCACTAACTTGTATGACACGTGTAATATAAAAAAATTAATGCCCATTTGACATGGAATCTTATGAGAAGCAACACATTTATTTATGTTATTTTTGAATCGATAGATAATATGTGTTGGGACCCCTTTAGTAAAATGTTTATGATGATTTCTTAACTATACCTACATTTATTTTCCATTTATATTATGCAAGGTAGTGAATCATCACAAAAATTTAACCGGAGGATTCTAACACTCATATCTATCGATTTATCGAATTTAATAAAAATCGCTCTGTTAATTCTACCATCGATAGAACCTCCTTAAGATAGTGAGCGCGATTTTTTCCCTGCATACTTTCAGGTCTCCATTATATTTCACGTAGCGGCTTCGGTACTATTCAACCAACCGTTGTACGTCCTCGCCGCCAATAATGTGAAGAGCGTGAAAAGCGTGATCGACTTGAGCCGAGAGTGCAAGAACTTGAAGGTGGGAAAGTTTGTTGCGATTGCCAAGCGCAATCTCTTGCAATGGAAACGAAAACTCTTTAAACTCGTCTAGGTCGCGGTGTACGTATCAACTGCGTATAGTAACTCCAACCGGAAGTACATTGAAGAAAAGATCTACGATGCACCCTTGACGTACAGCGAATGCAACGCTCTGGTCGATCTGATGAGGAAGCAAAATTTGCCCGAAAAGAATACACAGATCGTCACGAAGAAGTAAGCGCGACTCGAGGCATTGCGATACGTACGAAACAATCGCAGTGAACTCTAATACCGTCCAACGTTGTGCGTTTCAAGCTTCATCGGGCAGTGGCCCAATGCATACACGTTCACTAAAGCGATAGCGGAGGGTACGGTAGCGGAATACGCCAAAGATCTTCCCTTCAGTATTTTCCGACCTTCTGTCGGTAAGTAAAAGTAGATTTCACACGGTTGTGAGCGCCGTATTTGCAGTCAAATTTCGATAACTGAAACGATTATTCGGCATCACGCGATGAAATTTGGAGAGCCACAAAGTTTTCGCTTTTTTTCGGGTGATTCGAAAAGATGATACGAGAGAGCTCTTCCTCATTCCACAAGAGCTCTTTTTTGGTATTACGGAAGAATTGCACTGTAAAAAAAATAGTATTTTGGTCAAGATAATTGTATCTTAAGCTTTTATCCGATATGCGATTATGAACGTTGTGGCGCTATTTTGTACGTAACTGTAAGCTCTATAAGGTATTTATTTATTTAAAGAGAAAAAAGGTCTTAGTTGTGAATACGAACCTGATAGGAAAATTTATTTCAAATAAACAGAAATTTATTCGCATCGAACGAAAGCCTATATGGATTAAATAAATGTTTTGCGTTTCTTTTTAATCGAGTACGAGATTAGTAGAGAATATTTCTTTAATTCAAATAGACTTGTGTGTGTTCGATGTGAATAAATTCCTATTTATCTCAAATATATTTTTCTGTTGTAGGTTCGTATTCAATTATAACTTTTCCCCGAGTGTACAGACACGTACAGAATAGCACTGTTAATATACTTCGTTATGCAATTTATAACGGAAATATCAATTGAAAAAATTAATGTATTTCCCTTATAAATTTCACAGGGAAATACATTCATTTTCATAATTACGGAGTATATTAATTTTCAAGATTGCGTAGTGGAAAAAAGCTTTATATAAAAGTATATTAACACGTTGAATGTCACGCCAGTTTTACAGGGATTGCCTGTGGCGCCACGATGAATTTTCTATTATGCGATCGCCGGTCACCGGTGACCCCCATGGTATATATTCAACGTGTTAAAAATACAAATATTCCTTTACAATGTAGATGAGTCGAGCTTCATTTTCATATGAGGCTAAACTTACTCGCCAGGAAAGAGTCTCTCAAATCACTATTTATCTCATTATCAATGAATTTGTCGCCTATATCGATATAAGACTGATTATTGTTGATTGAAACGTGAAATCTTCAAACAAGTATTATACAAATATGAGCCACAAGCTTATGAAAAAGTCGCGTCTTTAAAGTTTAGCCGCATATGGTACAAAAAAAAATACGAAGTATAATTTTTTTCCGCGGCAGTATTAGCGGCGTACAGAGAACCATTACCCGGCTGGATCGACAATATACTGGGTCCAACGGGGTTGATGGCGGGCGCTGCCCTCGGAGTCCTCAATTCGGCACTCGTCAACGTCGACGTTTCGGCCGACTTGGTCCCCGTGGACATGTGCTGCAACGGGCTTATCGCCTGCGCGTGGGAAACGGCAATCTCGAAACGAAGGTAACAAACGCTCCGCCGTCGTCACAGCGGGGCGATCAATTCGATCACGCTTTTCAGCTCGTCGGAGAACGTCCCCGTTTACAACTATACATCCGGTCCTGAGAATCCCTTAAAAATCAGGAGATTCATCGACATCTGCATGAAGTACCGTGAACTGGAGCCGACGAACATGGCGATGTATCACACCAGCTTCATTATTACGAAATACGCCATGGTGCATGAAATCAATCACTTCTTCCTCCACCTGATTCCCGCTATCGTTATAGATAACATTGCCAAGTTAGCGGGGAAGGACCTGAAGTGAGTACTGACCAGAGCGATCAGCCGAACACCGACTTGGATGCTCTTCTTCCCCGCGAGGCGACGGAGCGTAATCTCGTTGAATTCATAGATTACAGAAACTCGTCAAGAGGATGACGGTAGCGATGGACGCCCTGGGTATTTTTTTTAACAATCAGTGGACATTCCAGAATAACAGGGTGCAGGGACTGTGGGACCGCTTGTCCAGCGAAGACAAAGCACTGTTCCCGTTCACCTTTCGATCGTTGGACTGGGACCATGTGCTGAAGGTTCACATCAAAGCGATAAGGACGTATATCTTTCACGAGACGGACGATAACATCGAACAAGCGCGTAGGCGTCAAACCATGTGAGTTTGCATCGCTCGATTAAACTCTGCGCAACGCGAAAGCTCGCAAGCATCTCGCTATATCGTGTTGTTGGTTTTAGCCTCCATGTTGTTCATCGCGTGGTACAACTAGTCCTTCTATTCCTGTTTCTTTGGATCGTCTGGAAGGTGTTTTGCGGTCGCTGTTTCAAGGGTTTTTTCTGATTCACCGGAGCACTGCGAGCAAAACCTAGCGACGAAGCGCTCGTCGCTAAGCAGAGTCGTGCGATCAGTCACTTCTATGTTCAGCTGGCGACGCTCTCCTCCCGAAAATAACTACAAGATTCATTGTAGGAGCTTGCAAGAATGTTATAAGATCACACTAGATCTCAATGAAAAAATCTTGTAAGATCGTGCAAAGGTAATGCATACTGAGAAAAAGTTTGTTTGGTCGAAATGAACGTATTTTTGAATAGTCCTGAAAGCACATTTATTTGATCAGAATGAATATCGATTTGATCTAAATAATATTTAACTAAATCAATTATATTTATATACGACGAATCGATATTCATTCTAATCGAATGAACGTGCTCTTAGAACTCATTGAAAAACACATTTAGTTGTGACTCGAGTACATTTTTTTCTCAGCGCAAGAACCTGTCAGGATCCTGTAAGAGACTTGAATCACCAGCGATTGTTACGAATAATTTGGTTATGCAAGACCATACAGGGTAATGTAAGATTCCTACAAGAAGCTTACACGATAACTAATAATTTCAACACTCGGTCCTTTCGAGCTCGTAAAGGATCCATGCAAAGAACTGTTAATTATTCGAGATGTGACTTGATAGGATCTCTTAAGATTTTCTCACAAAAATGCTACACGTAATATGTTCACGTGATTTTGCGCAAGACGCGGTCTCATCATGCGTGACCCTTGTAGTGAGTTCGCAAATTTATTATAATACCACACATGAGGCGAAATACTTATTCGCAGGAATTCGCCAGGAAACTGGAATCGCTATTATCTCTCATTACCTGTGAGCTTTTGGTTCATATTTGTATAATTCTTTTTTGAAGATTATGTTTCTATCCACAAATAGTCTTATATCGACATAGGCCAAAAATGAATCGATAATGAGATAATAGTGATTCGAGTTTCTTTCCCGACGAATAAGTTTAGCCTCACATGGTGTATCCTGTGAGTCCTCGTACGAATTGTTCATGAATGGAGATCCTGTGTCTTCCTCTTCCAATTTCTCTACAAGAATTTTTTTTGGATGACGATGCGATTTCCCGATACATTTTCTTGCCGTAATTTTCGAGAGGAGAGGAGGAATAAGCGCAGGAAACTCCGGTTCATCTCGAGCAACGGGATTCCTAAACGTCGACGGGGAGGCGAGAGAGAGCGTCGCACCCTTACCGGCGAAGTAGGCGAGCATGGCGGTGAGCGCGACGGCGAGGAGGATCAGCGCGATGGAGAAGCACTTCCAGGAACACCTGTGCTGGCACCGTTTGTCGATGTGGAAGCGGGACGGCGAGTACGGCGAGTAGTGCGGCACCGCACCCGCGCGCAGCGGAAACCCGGGCATCACCAGCGGCTGTCCCTGGGCGCCTCCCGTTCCGTTTCCGCCGGTGCCGGCCATCCCCGCTCCGAGCGAGCCCACCGTGACCTGCTGCTGCGGTGGAGGCAACCTGCAACATTCGGAAGGCGGACGTTGAGGCTCGAATTCTCGGCGAAGCGAAATTGCACGGGGTGTATACAGATTAATAGGTTTTTTTTTAAAAGAATTTTTCCTCTTCGCTGTGAGATAAATTTGTAGTAAATTTAATTATAATTGTATAAATGAAGTCCGACAAATATTTCACACAAATTTCCCAACGGAATATAAAAACTTTCGTTATCACCGCCTGGATCTTGAGACTTAAATTGTTGGCGAAGCGAAGTTATACAGAGTGTATACAGATTAACTGGTTTCTTGACGATTTTCTCCCTTCGTTGCATGACGAGTTTGTATTCAATTTAATTGTGTATGCTTGAATTTCGATAAATATTTCAGAGAAATTTCCCAAAGGAATATACAAACTTCTTTTATATATTAAATATTGAACGTTGAGATTTAAATTCTCGGCGAATAGAAATTATACAGGGCTTGTACAGATTAATAGGTTTCTTAAGAATTTTCTCCCTTCGTTCTGAGATAAATTTACGAACTTCCGTTATCACCTACAGGATGAAAGCTTTACATATGATCATATTAAGTATCTTCCATTCGGAATAAATGTCAGAAATGCGACTAAATACGACGCGACAAAATACCTACGTATACCAAGAGAAGCTGTGTGAAAGAAATAAAGATAAGAGCGAGCCCTGCGATAAATTGCACTTCTCTCAGGCCCGTTAACTGCTGTGCCAGAGAGCCTGACGCGCGGAAGCTGATTCGCGGAGAGTATTGGCGCGAGTGCCGACGCGAGGAGTTTAATGGCAAAATGATGGGGTGTTTAAAAGTTGGACGATGGCCAGCGACGCCCCTTTTCCGCAGAGTCTTCGTGTTTCTTATATACACTTTAGAAAAATTTGTATAAAACTTAATACAACTGATATACAATCCGGGGCATATAATAACTTACAGGCCAGCAACGCTGCCTGTTGCATAGCGTCGCTGGCCTGTAAGTTATACCCCGTATTGCATAAAGCTTTTATCCAATACGTCAAGACAAAAATTAATATACTCCTCGTAAAATGTACACTCGACTTAAGATAATTGTAAGTAAAGTTCGACAAATATTTAATAGAAATTTCGCAAGGAAATATAGGATGAAAGCTTTACGCGCGATTATATGAAAAATACAAATATTTCTTCCACAGTGCGGGACATGCGCATATCGCGCGTACTTCAGATACGTACGACGGAAGATCGTTAACGTGAGTTGGAGGGGATTCCCTCGCCACTCTCGACCCCGACCAAGGGGCATTAACGATCTCCTGCATACATACGCACATATACATACGCGTTACTTCCTACAGCGATAAACCTTATTACGTTATTAAAGGAGAATATCGTTTAATGGACTCCGTTTATACACATGGACGCGCCCAAATGGAAGGAGGCTCTGTACGACTTTTTCTAGAGCGATCAATGCCACGCGATGGTGAGTCTCGTCGATAAAAAAAAGGGGGGGAGAAATACAGAGACGTGGTTGAAAAAACAACGCGTTATTTTCAATGTTTGCGCCAGGATCCCTCGGCGAAACTCGAGTTAATCCCGTTTGTGCCCCGGTGAACGGGTTAAGCAGAATTGGGTTATATTTCCAGATCGATACGGAATACGTAAATCAGGTTGCCCGGTGTAATTAAGCGACGGCATTACGGGGCCACTACGGCGGGGTGGTGGCGTTCTCCACCCCGGTTGTACCTAGCCGACAGCAGTTAACCGTGTAACTACGTGGCACGGCCCGTGTAGTCCTCCAACGCAAATTGACCGGTGCCAATAACGGCAGCAAAAAGGTAATTGCGGACGGGGCACTGCCTTCGAGTTAATCCGAGTGGCTAGGCGTCTGAGTGGAAGATTGGATCCCTTCGACTGCGCTGCAGATATTCGAGCGTGTGATCCAATTGTGACGTAACGCGAGCACACCCGCGTCCTCCGCGATCGTCTGTTCGCGAAGGGCGTCCATGCGCGATTAGCTTTTTTGGCTAGCGATTATTCTCCGCGAACTTGATACGTGTTGATAATCGCATCGAGATGCGTTTCGTGAGATATGATTTGCGCAATACATGTAGGTATGTAGATATGTTTTAAATGAATCGTCGCAAGAAGTTGGCCCCTCATTTCCGCGACTTTCCACGGCAACGAGGGGCCAATGCGCCCCGCTTCCCTCTCTCGAACGCGTCTTTCCCACATATCAAGGTCTACCCTATACATTAAACGAGCGCCTTTCGCATTATGCATGTAACAATCTAATAAAAATCCGATACCCACTCCGGGGCCTCGTTCTTTTCCTCCGAGCGGAATTATACGAGCAGGGCGACGCGCACAAAGGATCCCGGGGGGCAACCCGATACGGAACCCGAGATTTCAATCGAATCTTACTTTCGGCCGAGAGAGATTACCGGCGACGCGGTACCTGGTACAATGCCTGGAATAAACGGCACCGGTATCCGGGGCTTGAAAAGGGTGCGCGGCGTCTCCCTCTATCGCGGCCGTCATCCGACACTCCAAAAATCGTTAATCTCGTTCTTTGATATTAATCAGGCATACCTAGTGGGACCGCGACGGTGCGACCCCGCGTAATGCGCGGCTCTCGGCTGGTAATTTTAATTGCGCCATTACCCGCGCGGCAAAGGATCCAAAAGGGGGCGCGATTTCGGTCGATATTTCAATTTCGCGTTCTCCGCTCTCCGCGCTCTACCTATACCGCTCGGATCCTCGTCGACGTCCGGATGACGTGAGTACCTGTACCCGCGGATTAATATTCATCGCGAGCCGCGGCGATGTAACGATACCCGCGTGAAATTGGAGTGAGAGAGGGACGGAGCGAAAGTGTGCATCTCAGTCGCTTTGATTCATTTTCGATCGAAGCGGAGATCGAGGCGAGTTGGCCCCTCGTTTTCATTGGGTTCCATGGTGACGAGGGGCCAACTTCGCCCGTAAGCTTGATGCGACTTTCTCCAAGGGGAATGCAGGTGCAATTGTCTTGACTTATTTTTCTCTTGGAACACGATTCGCATAAAAAGGACCTCGTATAGAGGGGCGTGTCGATTTTTAAAAAAACAGTTCACAAGCGAAGCCTCCAAATGACTTTGTAGTGAAGGACGTACTATATCACAGTGGTCTGCAGGGATTACCAAAATAGGAGCCCGTGTCGCAGGCCCGCGTATCTGCACACACATACACGCGCGTGTACGCACACATACGGAACAAGACTGCGAGTAATGCGTCTCGTAAAACGAACGTCGGGGGATGGTACGGTACGTCCGCTATAAAATGCGACACCGCGACTCTGCGCAGGTAACACGCTCGCTGCGTTTGGTAATACAAGCCGGCGTGAATCCTGCCTTTTCTCTCGCACCGGGCTCCGCGTATATCGCGTGTTCCGCGTGCGGGAAAGTCTAACATATCGCGTTTCCTTGGAAAACATGAGGAGCGTAACAATACCGAGAGAGAATCCCGACGAAGTGTCGCGGAAGTCCGGAAAGGAGGACTCGGAAGCTGCAATTTCACAGAACGTGAAAACCGCTACGGATAACGAATATCTGACCGGGAGAAGAGATCGAGGCGAGCGGACTAACGAAGTTGGCCCCTCGTTCTCGTGAAAAGCAATGGGAACGAGGGGCCTACTTCACGCAAAAACTCCTTATTTCGCATCAAACGACTCTTTGCACCTCACCCGGGGAGAGGGGGAGTTACCACCACTTTCGTCGGTGGCCGTGTGTACGCCGTCGTCTTTTATTCCCAGATCTTTATTGCGAGAGATCGGAATTGAATAATGCAACGGAGGCGATCGCGGTGGTGAGCTCGCTCCGGCGGAGCTTGAACGCTATCTCTTATATATTTTATGAACAATCTTCGGAGGTGCATCGACCGCACGTTTCGGCGCGCCGCGGCGCATTCGGAACGGGCGTCGCATCTCGAAAATCACGATCGGCCTCTCCTCCTTCCTCTGCTCGGACTTTTCATCGACGTGGGGAAGATTTTCCTCCCTCCCTCCCTCGCCCACCTCTCTCTCTCTCTTTCTCTCTCTGGTATTCCGCAGAATTCTGTTTTGGGACCGCTGTACTTCTCCGTCTACTTGAGCGACATTCTCCTTCTTTTCTCACCCTCGAATGGACCAACGAACGTATCGTCTCTCTCCTTCGAACGGAGAGATATTACCGCTTCCATTTCGAAGATTCTTTCGATATTACTTATAAATAAGCGCGGCGCTTCGAGCGTCAGCGCTCCGCCGCTAAATTTCACCGCGCACCCCCGCGTGCGCGCCCGGCCGTCCGGTAAAATCTTATATCCGACGAGTCATGGAAAATGTAAGCGACCGGCGAGTGGATCTAGCTGTTGCGATGATTATTTTAGCATCTCCGGACGACCCCCGCGCGTTTCCGTTGCCATATAATATTCCTGCCTCGTATCCGATGGCGGGGGTTTAGCGATAGTCCCGGCAGACGAGCCGTCGCTCGTCTTTCGTCGAGTTTTAAAAGCGGTTCCTCGTACCTACTCGTCGCGAGCGATTTCGTCCTCGTTTCTCAATTGGGGTATCCGACCCTTTTGGTACGAATTTTTATGCAGGGAAGATCGGGACGCGGTTGCAAGTGAAGCATCAGAATGAATGGAAACGTGGGGCCAACTTCATTTGAGAGAATTTCTTCAATTATACGAACTTCGACATTATCCCCTTCACACGTCAATTAGGGGAGATCGCGGGAGAATCAAGTTAGCGTGTGAAGTTGGCCCCTCGTTTCCATTGAAACTAATGGAAACGAGGGCCTTCTTCGCGCGCAAACTTGACCCGACCTCTTGTAGTTCGTCAAACTGAATGCTAAAGATCGGCGACGACGTAAGGACCTTCCCGAGTCGCGTCATAAATGGCGCGAAGGCAGCGACGGAATTTTAACGCGCATTACGAGAGGCCGGGGCGCCACATCCCCTATAAATAGAGAGAAGAACGTTTACGAAGGGGAGGGTGGCACGCTTCGCCTCCCCGAACTTCCAGGGAGCGAACGCGAGGGTATATCATCTCGGCTTTGCGAACTTTGGCAGCATTCGATCATCCCCCGTCGGATACCGGTGTCGCATCCCGACAATGCGGGCGGCGAAGCCCAGAGAGAGGGACGCCGGGACGAGGGGAGAATATTACACCACGTGTGTCGGTAATAAGATCGCGCGCGTGACGACAATGCAAAAGTTTCGTCGCGGTGCATCGCCCTCGGGGCTGCCGACGAATCTAGGGGGTCGGGGGGTCGATTTTACCGATGGTTCGTTATATCCGAAGCTTTAAACGGATCGCGGCTATTGCCCGTGCCGCACCTGCGACTATGCATACCAAGGATACCGTCGGCCGCCTCTCAAGATCTCTTTTAGTTGGGATATAGGCGACCTATATTCCGGTGGAAAACTTCGATCGTCGGGCGATAAAATGTCGAGTAACTCGCGGAAGCGTTGATATCACGCGAGGTTGGAGACTGGGGCGCGTTAATGCGAAAAGTTGGCCCATCGTTTGCATTGCTCACTATTGAAACGAGGGACCAACTCCGCGTTTAAATTGAACCGGGCGTCTCTTGTTATTTCTGCAATCTATGAGATGTGAAATATGTAATTGTATTCGATTCCAAAACGAAATGCAGACCCTCCCGCGATACGTAATAATTACAAAATATCTCGTTTCAATAAATTAATGCACTCACTGAAAATGTAAAAGAAGAACATCTTATCATCGAGATCTCTCTCGGTACATCTCAAGATTCGTAATCTCGTATTATAATAGGATGATCTCGAGATGTCCCGAGACGAGTACAATGAACAGACGTAATACGATCATCATATATCTCGTAAAAAAAATGTAGAGCGAAAGCAGTGCTCGCGCGGACATAAGCGAAGGAATGATAATCCCGACCTCCCCTAAAGATTTTTTTTCGCATTCCGCCGCAGCGAGGGGCGGCAGAGATATAAGAGGCCGCGCCGAAATAAGGAGAAACCTCGGAAGACGTCGCGGGAAGGTCAGCGCGAGCGGGGGGCTTCAGCGTCTTCGTGAAGTAATGACACTGGGGGGTGAGAATATATACTTTCTCCGGGGCAGGGGTGGGAGCGTAGCGGCGTCGTGACGGTGTCATTTTTACGAGTGCGACGTGCTCGTCAATTAGGGGATCTCGGCTCGGATGGAAATGTCGGAATGATATTTCACCACGAATATAAATGGGCGAACGAGATAACTGGCATTTATCATCTTACGACGAAGGAAGGAAGCAATAACGTCTGTGCCCCGCGCGCTTGCGTACGGGGTGTTCTATCGGTTCGTCGTACTTCCTCTGTAATTTACTAGTCGCGTGAAGTTGGCCTCTCGCTCCCATTACTTTCCGTGGTTACGAGGGGCCAGCTTCCCACAACGGCTTGCCCTATTTTACCGTATCAAAATGTAGAATCGCGCAGTAGGTACCTTCCGACTGATCCTTTTTAAATGTCAATTTAACGAAAGGTACATTTTGTTCCCAAAATTTAACGCGTTAGCCGTGGGAAGAGGTATATCAGAGTATAGGGAGTGGGATGGATGTCTCAGCAGTCTCTGTTTATCTTTGATCGCGATTATCTCGAAACGCGGTGAAGATACGTGAAAAATGTAGATTAGCTTTTTTACAGTAAAAATATAGGCAAACATTTTTTATTTAAGCTTTTCTTCAATATCTGCAACCGATTTCAAGATAATCGATTTTGAATTTGCTCTTCAACCCACTATCCCACTTTTACCCTACGTGTAATTAACCTCGTCGGATTATCGTACATGTATACCACATGAAGGAGAGCGGGAGAACTCGCCGGACGAGTCGCGCCATACGAAAACAGCCAAAGGCCGTGCATCCGACGGTCTGCACCAAGTTACATCCCTCCGCTACGTTCTGTCGAAGCATCTCCAGGACGTTTCCCCCCGCAGGACCGGCCAAGCGGATAAGAAAATGTCATCCGGACGTAACGTCGTTTCGCATACAACGTCTACCTATCCTCCCTCCCGTCGGTTCGTGTCCGCCGTAAAGAATTTTCCCCCGTAAGTGGCCGGAAGTTACCTCCCCTCGCGCGCGCACGACGACTACAGGTCCGGTAAATCGAATCGGAGGGTCGCGATTGTCTGCTGCATTATATATATACGCTCCGCCTGCACTGCGCTCCTTTCTCCGTTATACCGTGTGTGTAGTTCTCGAGCGGAGCTCTCTCGCGGACGATTCGCCCACGGAGACTCTCTCACGACGCCACCAGACCATCCCCGTCGGGAATCCTTCGCCAACTCCGAGAGAGCCATTCCCGTCGTGGACCGAGGAGCGCTCCGACGCGACGCCGGAAACTTTCCCTTCCCACTCGCCCGCCGGGGGCGATGCGCGATCTTCCATTCAGCAATCGAAGTGGCGGCTGTGCGCCGCTCGCTTATTTCTGGAGCAACTGTTTTCCGTTTGGCGTTACGTGGTATTTCTATATTTATCCGGACGCTGCACCGTTGTCGCGTGCCATGTGCCGGGGGTGGAGGGACGTGAGCTCGATAATTTAACCGGAGATATGCTAACCATCGGCTCGCCCGTTAGGCGCTCCTCTCGCGCTCGGTCGTTTCTCTCGGCAGTTCCACGGGCGATGCCTAATTACCCCGCGTTGAAATGTGGGTCGTCGCGTGATCGATATACCGACTGCGGAGTGGCCTCGCGGGAGCTCCTTTGTGCTTTAACGGCGTGCAATGTGCAGTGGGAGAGAAGTTGGCCCCTCGTTAGCGTGAGGAGCAATGGAAACGGGGGGCCAACTTCCGATCGTGCGAATATACATCGAGACCAACTCGCGAGATACGGATAACGAAGAGAGAGACCGGTGTCGATTACGAGATGAAGTTGGCCCCTCGCGCCCATTAGTTTCCACAGCAAGGGGGGGCCAACTTCTCGCCCTGATGCTCGCGGAACTGTCGCGAGAGGATAGTTCCTTCGTTTTTCCATTCGCGTAAAAATTAGAGAGCACGCGAGTGTTGAATTCCCGTCGTTGGCAAGCCCGACGAGAGGGGGGTGGATGTAGAGAGGCGCGGCTTGAAACGCGAGAACGTTGAGACGCGGCGGGTGGGTCGCGTCGCTATCTATAAACCGCAAAAATTCAAATACTCTCTCTCTCTCTCTCTCTCTCGCTCCCCGTTGCCGGACGTGATAATTTTGACGTCGCTTTAGAAGCTCGTAAATTGATTAGCGACGACTTCCCCTCTCATCATCGGCCCGTCGCGTTACTTGCGGCGGGTCATGAAGCGATAACTTTGTTATCGATCCGACGTCGCGCGTATCTAATTGATATATGGAGGTCAGAGGGAAGAAACCCCAATGTTAATTGGAGGCCATGCAGGGAAAAAATTATTCAATCAAAGAACCGTCCCCCGATACGCTTACTGTGCATGAGAAATAATTTCTCTGGTTGAAAGAACATTCAATTGATTCCTCTTGGTTAAAATAGTGATTTATCTCAATAACGATCGATTTTCTACTTTAACCCTGGAACGATTAACCGGAGGGACAGAAATCCCCTGCTTCTACACGACTCACGGGTATAATGTATAACTATGCCAAATTTCAAGTTTCTACGTCAAATGATTTCTGAGTTGGATAGGCGGATAGAAACGTGAACGATCTTAAAAGTTGTTTGGAATTCGTAAAATCATTTACCTCGACATACATTTGTGTCCAAAGGGTCGTCGTAATCCGCGAGCATATTCGTCGGTTGTCGACTTATCACTTCCCGTTTTCCAGAAATTTCAAGAAGACATCTCTCACGAATAATTATAATAATAGATTATTTAAATATGGCGAAATGCGTCCGAGTTAATATTTCCGACGTGGTGCACGGAATTCGATTGCATTTCGACTTGAAGTGTGCAGTGAGGAACTGCACGTGGTTGCACTGTGTTTGAAAGGAATAAAAATACATCCGTAGAATATTGGACACGCCACAATCATCCTGACATATGATTTTATGGTGGGTGAAAAATTTGTTTGATTTCTCCAAAAAAAAAGAAGGATACCAAAATCTCCAGTATGAAGTAACGCATTTTTCTCGGCACTATCACGATTGGAAATTTTCTCTTTTGGCCTACATTGATGTAAGACTTTGCTATAGATAAAAATGTGATCTTTAAAAAAGTATTATATCAGTATGAGCCAAAAGCTCATCATAGATAATGAGATAATACTGATTGAAGTATTTATGGTCAGATATTCATTTTTGTTTTGGTCAGCTGTTATGAAGGTATCGCTCCTTCGCTTATAAAACCATTAATACATACTTTACATAAATATTGTCGTTCTAGGGTCAATATTACGTCTCTCGAATCGAACGAATATTCGAACGACTCAACCATACCACCAACATTCTCTTCCAAGGAACACTACCGGTCGATGGGGCAATCGTTAAAGGATACGCTCCACTCCACCGTATAGGAAGAAGCCAATTAGTCCGTATAGGCACCCGCGTACAATGTGACGCGTTGAAATTTATGTACGGCACGCCCATAAAACGAGTTAACGATCGCCGCTGTCTGCCACCCGGTCGATTTGGCCCCGACATGTGCCGAGCGAAGGAAACGCGATGTAGTGGCCGCGTTTTCCCTTGATTTTTCCGACGTCGACACGCGCGGCATATGGTTGCGCTCCCGTCACTTGTAAATCCCTGTATACGATAGGTATACCTGCCACGCCCCCCTCCTGTCTGGAGCAATCACTGCCGCTCGACCCGTGGGACCGCGGATAGGAGCGGAATGCTTTTGCATTCGAACGCGGAAAGAGAGTAACGAGTTTTGAGGAAAAACGAAAAAAAAAAAAAAACAATTCCAACAGAAATTTCCAAACGAAACGATGCAACGCGTTATCGCGGGAAAAATCGCTGGAGCGTTTTACGCGAACCGCTATACTCCTCTTTTTTATGCGGTTCATTTCGACTATACGGTACATACAACGAGATTTAACTCCAATGCCCTTTTGACCGCGCGGCTCGCGAATTCGACCCGCAGGTACCTATAGCGAACGTTTGCTCTAGTCTGGCATATATATGTATATATATCCCTACAGTTTCCGCGAAACGCGCAGCTGCATCACGACGAGGGCTCGCGTTTTAGTCGTTGCCACTTGGACGCGCCCCGCCCCCGCGCTAAGAGAAGTAAGCTTTCGCGAATTCCGTGGAATACTATTTATACGACAATTCCCGGAGAAGCGTCGGTATTCCCGTCCGGCTAGTATACTCACACGATGAACGCGTTACGAGCTTTCCGTCGGCTCGAGCAAGGCGACGAATGATGCGGTAAAGCCTTTTAAAAAAATAAAAGAATGATACATGAAGTTGGCCCCTCATTGCAATGGAAAGCCACGACAATGAGGGGCCAGCTTCATGTATCACCTTATTTCAGTCTCCTCTATTTACACTGAGAAAAATAACTTGGCTAATTTTTAATCAAAATTTTGGAGATTATGACCAAACGGTTTGATGAAGTACGGTCCCCTACTTGTTTGATTAGAATAACTAAATACTTAGTTTAATCAACCAGAATTTTGATTATAATAAGTAGACGCATTTCATTACATATTTTCATACAATCATTTTTCTCAGTATACACTAAGAGAAATTGATAGGTCGCACAGCAATTAGTGTAGTTGCGATAGCTATACTTTAAGGCCAAGTGATGTTAATCAGATACAATATGTAATATATTGTAGTAATACCAAATAGTAACAAGAGCAATACGTGTTGTTGAAATAATTATACGTATAGCTGATAAGAAGTAAGTATTGCTAAGGTAACTGGAACTTAAGAATAAGTTCTTATATCAATAAACTATTAGTATTGCCGTACAATCTATAAAATTTCTTTTAATGTAATATTGCACGAAATATAAAGAATCATCGACTCCTTGAGACACGATGAAACTGTCACTTCCCTCAATTCGATTTGCTCTATCGTCGCATGGTTCTGATTATCTCGTGGACAATTCTACTTTTATTCCCCCTTTATCCCCCCTCCTCTCCCCATCATCTCGCGTATCTGGATAACGTCGCCGTCGACTCCCGCACACGGGCGACGCCTTGCGTAACGACGCGCACACGACGCCCCGTTCTCTTCGACCCGGCACACTTTAAGTCCGTTGACACCGTGTTAAGGGTTGCCCCGCATAAACTACAAATCATACGGTGGCAGACACCTAGATGCACGAACAGCAGGACGAAGTGGGGAGGAGGGGCATTGGCGCGGCTCCTCAACCGGAAGCACTATTTCAACGTAATTGTGGCTTCATCGTTCCCTCTCGACCGTGTCGTCGTGCCGTGCCTTTGCGCGCGAGAGAGAACTATGTATCTCTCTTCGCCGCGACGCGTTGCGCGGTGTCACCTGTTCCTCCCTCGCGTACGACCTTTAAATCGCAAGCCCCCGAGGGACGATAGCGAGCGAGCGGTTGCGGCAATCAATGTTATCGGAGCAATGGATCGGCGCGAGGGAAATTGAAGGAAGTTGGCCCCTCGTTCCCGTTACTAAACACGGAATCGAGGGGCCAACTTCATCTCTCCTCTGATACGAACTCGTCGTCAAGTATTTCAAAGTACTTCTATATGCAGACATTTAAGGGGGCGTGACACTTTCTGTCGCGACATGGTAAAAATTCGCGACCGACGAAATACGAGGAAGGGGGGTGGTGCGAACTCGCAGAGCAGTCGTCGTACCGATAAGTTTGACGGTTGGGCTTTGCGGAGTGAAATAAATTGGAAAAAAAGCGGTCGACGCAGTCTGGATTCCCGATAGGGCGAATTGCCCCGAAATCGAGAGGGGTAGAGGAGAGGCGCGAGCACCAAAAATTCGTTTCCCCGACGAAGATCGGATCGCGAGATTTTTCACGGAGCACAGCCCCGGCTCGGGTGGTCACATTTCCGGCGCGATAAAAATCGATAGACGCCGGGACCCCGTCAGGACACGGTGGTATCGACAAATTGCCGGGTTGGGCGCGCGCGGACGGATATATCCTAGAGTTGTTAGTCCCTCGCGCTCGATTCGTCACGCATCGCCGTGACGTTTTCCGCGTGTATATGTGGTATACATACACGGCGGTACTACCCTCTCGACTCGGCCTCCCACTCTTTATTCTCCTCGCTTCGCCCGTCTACGCGCACCACCTCGCGCTACCCCCTTTCGTCGCGCTCACCCTCGCCCCTTTCACGCCCGCGCGCATCCACTCCGTGTTTATTTCAAGGCCTCCGTACGCGGTTCGAGACGTACACACGCAATGGCGGACGAGACCAAAGCCGGAGGAAGCGGCAACGAGAAAAACACGGGGGGATGGGGGGAAAAACGCGGGAGGAGTTTCTTGCGCGGCGATGAATAAAGGAGGAGCGCCGAGAAGGTGGTTTAAGGGGGTGAGGGGGAGGGGACGGTGCGTGGCGCTGGGATTAAATCGAAAGAGGAGAGGAAATAAGGGGAAGAATAGACGAGGACGGGTGCTCTATATCTCCTCTCGCCGGTGTACATTTCCTCGGCCGTTAGGGAGGCTGAGAGGGAGGGAGAAGGCATCGTTGGGGCGAGATAAATTTTAACGACAACGTGAAATTCGAGTTTCGTGCGCTTCCGGTTACCGGGCCGAGGTGCGCTGTAAAAAAAATTTGTATTTTTAAAAGATTTATCTCCAGTTCGCGTAATTATGAAAATTAATATACACTCCGTTATTGTGAACTTTATATACAATTATATTACCTAAATTAAATAACATCTTGTAACGGAGTATATTAATTTTTATAATCACGTATTGGATAAAAGCTTGAAATCGCTTGAACCTAAGCGTGAACGTCTATGTATCAATGGTTGCATGATTGAGAGAGCAAGTAGTAAAGTACGTTTTTCGTCCGCCATTCGTTTTTGTTCTGTAGAGCTGTGTAAAGGTACACGGTAAAAAGTGGTTTTAATTTTTAATACCATTTCATCGGTGTGGATCTATATGTGGCTAACTTACTCGCCAGGAAGAAACTTCAATCACTATTATTTCTTCTTTTCTCGAGTAAATTTAGCTTCTTATGATATTATAGTACATGTGATGTCATTCAGTGTCTTGTGGTATTATTATTTCACAGCAAAAGTGATCTACATAGGTCCACACTGCAGAATGTTTTACTATGTATCGTTTCTTCGATCATGCAATCATTAATACACACGCGTATGTTAAGGTTCACCTCGTACAGAGTAAAACGGGATGAGTTGACACGTGAAGTTAGCCTCTCGTTTCCATTACTTTCCTTAGAAATGAGGGGCCAACTTCCTGCACCCCAGTTCACCTCGTTTTACTCTATAATTACATAAAGTATAATACCATTTTTTTAACAGTGCACCTACAGTCGTATTTCTTCTTCCCCCGCGCAGCGATGCAGCGGGGGGCGAGGTCCAGCAGTTTCCAGCCCGCGCGATATACCTATAAATCGAGTAAATTCGAGCCGCGCGCCCACGCGGGTAAAACCGACCTGTTTGTCGGGTCGAATGACGTCGTCGATATGCCGCGGATCCATCGATCCTATACGTGTCCTACTGTGAGATATAGGTAGGTACAGAACGTAAGAGCCTGCACGAATTTATGGGCTTTACGGAGATCATAGGGCCCGCAGCGCGGACGCCCGCCGCGACAGTTTGTTTTTCCTGGAGAGATGCTTTGGCAGTGTGCCGCGTACCGGGGTGTCTCTCTCCTCCTTGGGCGCATTCAACGTGCGCGAGGGGAAAAAAAACTCGACGTCGCGTCGCGTCGAGAGAGAGGGTCTCGATTCGACTTGATTTATTAATCGCCGCTCGAGAGACTCGTAGAGCGATTCGTTGCATCGGTTGCGCGGTACGTGCATGCGAGTATGTACGTACGAACTGGTGATTCCGCTTGCATACATGTATATTTGCACTACATATCAATAAATAGGACGAACAGTTCGCTCCGAATTTCTTCGGACTTCTTTAATTTCTCTTCCTGCCAACTCTCCTTTGATATGACGCGCGCAATGCAGGGTAAGAGTCAAATGAACGCCTCGGACTGAAGTGGTATCGGGTCAAAATCGATTATCTCGAAAACGATGAGAGGTACTGAAAAAAAGGTCGAGACAACAAATATTCGTCTATGTTTTTGACGTAGAAAAGATATCTTGTCTTTTCGCGTATCTCCATTGCGCTTCGAGATAATCGCACTGAAAGCTAACCGCTCTGTGCTTCGCTGTAAAAGTGTTCTCCTGCTTGCCTTTCATCAGGCGCAGCTGGAATCTGCAATGCCTCGCCTAATATAACGCAAGAAAATCACAGCGGAATGTCGTAGATTTAAATGTTACACAACTTCCAGCCCGAACCAGGCGTCCTAACGAATGCCCGGAGATAAAAAGAAGACTGAAAAGTGTCTCGATGCAGGTATTAATCAACTCGGGAATCTCGACGCTTCCGAAAAAAGCGCGCGTCTACCGATTGTCATCGCTCCTACCACCCGGGTTGCCTTTTAACTGCGCGATACGCGCGTCGTACGCGACGCCTTTTCGAGTCCTCTCTCTTTCTCTCTCTCTCCTCTCTTCTCCATTTGAGGAAATCGTCGCACGATAAATACCTCGTTAAGGTGCGCACGATGGCCCGGAGATACAGTCGGCGTTCCCGTTGGCGGGCCGTAAAAAATTAACGTCCGATTTCTGTGCTATCCGGCATCGATCTTGCTCCTCGACTCCCTGCGGTCGTTATTGCCATCGCGTCTTGGTTCGGTAGATATGGGGTCCGGCCGGGGTCAGCTTAATTCTGGTCGTATGCGGCCGCGGGCGAGCGCGATGGAGAATCGGATAACGATCTCAATTCGGGTCTATTTGGAGATGAGCGCGAGATTAGCCGAGTGCCTAATTATAATTTTTATAGAGATCGGGGCGGCCTGATTAGGAGACCCGGCCGTTTAACGCATCGCCGACTTTCACACGGGCGGCGAGTACTGACAAATCCTAACGAACCGCTTATCGGGGCGCATCTGATTAGGGTCTTTAATGAAGATGCATCTCTCGCGATTGCGTTGCGGAGTTATGTACGCATGTAGACCGTCAGGGTCGAATGGCTCGTGTTTCGCGTCGTGAATGATTGAGGGTTGTGGCGAATTTTTTTTGCGAATTCGCGCGGAGGGTAATGGAAACGCCAACTTCTTTTGTCGACTGTCGGAGAAATTTGTTGCCTTTTTATTTGAATTTTCCTGATCCAAGAAAACTCTTCTTCAGTTGGCCCCTGATCAGTGTAGCACGTAAAAGACGTGAGGGGCCAGCTCGAGTATATTTTTTCATTTTACCCCATGATCCCCTGTATGTATGCAAAGTGAATCTTAGCATACATCCATGTATTGATGGTTGCATGATCGAAGGGGCAATTAAATAAGTACGTTTTTGGACGCGTTGTACCAAATGGGGCTAAACTTACTCATCAGGGAAGGAATTTCAATCACTGTTATCACTGTCATTACTGATGAACTTTGAAAAATGTAATCTTCAAAAAAGTATTGTACAAGTATGAGCCAAAAGCTCCCAGATAACGAGATAATAGTGATTCGAGTTTCTTTCCTGGTGAGTAAGTTTAGCCTCATATATGGTGTTTACTTGCCCTTGCAATCATGCAACCATTGTTACATAGACGTATGCTAATTTACTCATTAACATACGTCAAGGTTCATTCAATATATTTAATTTCCAAGAAAACGTATAACCGGGAAAATTCTAAACGCACACTCGAAAAAATTCCCAATTTGTTAAGGCTACAAGCACACCAACGATTTCCGAGCGCTTCGTCTTCTCGTAATTAATAAAAACGGGACGATTCGAAAATTCGTGCCGCGCGTCGCTGCGACATTATACGGACGATCCTTAATTTCGTGTCGTAAATAGGATGTGCATACGCGGACACCCTAGAGGCGATTCGATTCGTGCGGTGCTCCGGGGTATAGAAAAGTCCGCGGCGAGCGTCGCATACAAATTATTTCGTTACCCGTATACCATAATATATCGGATGCACGAGTCTCGTTCGATATGTTACGCCTAACGAGGGTCACTTGTTATGACAATGACAACGGAGCCGCGCGTGCAGGTATTTGCGTAGGAGCCGGGCCCCGAGAACGAAACGTATGAGGGATGAAGAATGTGCGCGCACAATGGTCGAATCTGCATACCAAAACTTTACGTGGATACTCGTACCGCGGGGGGAAAAAAAACGACGAAAGAGCCGCGTATCCTCTTCTACGCTCGAGGAGGAAAATAAATTCTAGAGCATTTTTGGTTCGTCCCAAAAAAATCGACAGCCCCGATAAGGCCCGTTCCTTTCAATTTGTCTCGCTAAAGTGAAAAAGATTCTTCGTCCCGTCAGACTTCAGTCGACCGAATCTCGATCAATTTTATCGGCCGACAATGACGGAGCACCGAAAACCGGGTCGATACCCCGTATGACGACCGGGGGATGGACTGTATACCGCGCACCGCTCCTCCGCCGCGACGAGGACGCCGATAATTCACTGGCGCGTCGTCCCTCCACACATATGTCATACACACACACAGACAAGCGCGCGCAGCAGTGGCGCAGTTTCGTAAGTCTATAGACACAAAAGCCGGCAATACGGTGAGGCTTTTCGGGCCACTGCACGGTAGTCAGTTAGGTAGTTAGCATTCATCGTGGTATTGTTGCCGTTTGCCGTGGTCTTTACGGGTATTTGAGTCCTCCGTCGCACAATACGGCCAGATGCGTGCGCCTGTATCGACCGATTGAGTTCTTTTCAGGGAAATATTAGTCCGATACATTCTACCTTGGTGGCCCCCGTCCCAAAGAGTTCATACGTATGAAGTTGGCCCCTCGTTGCCACGGAAAGTAATGGGCGCGAGGCGCCAACTTCCACGCCGACTTGTTCTGTCTTACACCGAACAAAATAATTGGGTTAATATGACAAAACGTGTCTAATTAGAGCACGTTTAGTTATTCTAACCGAAATAATGGTCAGTTGAATCAAATAATTAGTTAGGGTGAAGCGGGATGAGTTGACGCAGGAAGTTGACCCCCCGTTTCTACTATTTTCCGTATAAACGGACGGCCAACTTTCTGCAATTCATCCCGTCGTCGGTCCTCGAGTTCTACTATTTAGAAAAAGCAAAACTAAATTAATAGCAACTCATAAAAAGTCGGAAAAGGGAAAAATAAACAGGGGCGCGCGATGAATCGTGAAAAATTCAAACACGCATCGCTACGGACTTCTGGAATCACGCGACTGGCATACCTCCTGTCGTCGGTAGAAAAAACCGAGTCCCGTGTACAAAAAAAAAAAGGGAAGAAATAACACCAGACCCACACAGGACCGTTCGAGGAGGGATTCCTGCGGCGTGTTTAAAACTCAAACACGCGCGTCCCACGGAATTCCGTGTACGCGGAAGCGCGGTTTCGGGATTTCGGGTGAATGGTTTCTTTCATTCTCCAACGACCGCGGCCACCCCCCCACGCCGCACGAGTATATACGCGTGGCCCGCGCGGCAATTAATTCCGACCGCAGGACCGATGCAGCATTAGGGTTTTAAGTTATTGGACGACAAATTTATGACGTTCTTCCGTGCGCACGAACGGTGCACGACAAAGACACCTCTTGTGCGCGCCCCGGGGAAGAATTTCCCCGCTCTAAATCAATAACGCTGATTCCTCATCTCGGCTGATAAAATTTACTACCGGGTAGTTCGGCGGTCGTAAACCGCGCCGTGGAGTGGAATACGTATGGCCGTATTATTGGTCTGTATACATATGTATGCTTGATAGCCGTATTAATGTACAACTGTAAGGGGGTGGTTGGCCCCTCGATGCCAGGAAGAGTAATGGGAGCGAGGGGCCAATTTGCCTCCGCTCTTTTTACGCCTGCTTGGATTATACTCAGGAGATAAGCTAGAGTCTGAACAGCATGATAATCTACGTGTAGAAAGGATCGAGACGTATTGCGATAACAAGTTGGCCTCCCATCTCGATTGCTTTTCAAGGCGACGAGGGGCCTCTAAATATTCGAGCAAGATAAGTGAAGTAAAAGTCGAGCGTTTTTTTTTCCCACCTTTCTTTGCCGCAAACTATGCAAAAAGTGATAACTATATGACGATATTATTATGCACTGTAAATTAAATTTGTACGTTTAATATATTTTTATATAAATCATTTTTTCCAACACTTGATTTTAAAAATTAATATAGGTACATTGCTATGCAATTTCCCGTATAAATAAAGGCTAAATCAGATAAAAGTTTTATACACAATTATATTAAATTTACAATCTTTTAACAGTATTATTCCCTATGAATCGATCGCGTCAAAAATTGCTCGAAGTGATATAGCTACGGCCTGCGAGAGCGCGCTAATTTCA
Organism: Xiphydria camelus; assembly: GCA_963678675.1. NCBI lineage: Eukaryota > Metazoa > Arthropoda > Insecta > Hymenoptera > Xiphydriidae > Xiphydria > Xiphydria camelus. Next base: position 928,881 of record OY783197.1, read on the forward strand.
TCCAACCACGTATCCACTTCACACGCCTCGTAAGTTCAAAGGTTTAACGAGATTTTCTTTCGGCCAAGTCCAACGCTCGTTTCCTTGTCCGCTCGCCAGGCGGGATGAAGTAAAGGTACGGGGGCACATCGCGACGACGAGGTCGACCCTACCGTCCCAAAGTAGAGGGCGTAGGTAATATGAGACTTTTTTTCAGCCCTCACCCATACAACGGCACCCTCTCGGCAACTCAGCGAGAGGCTCCCTCTTCCCTGCCGTCATTTTGTAATCCTTTTTTCTCCCGGCGCTTACGGCGCAGTATACCCGTGTTCCGAGTTTTGCCCCCCGCCCCCTTCCTCTGTACGTCCCTCCCCCGCGCGCTTACTCCACTTTCGCCGCCGCGTACATGTATGTATACCTATAGAGAGTTTGCTCTTTGCGCGTAAACACATTCCAGGTACGGGTAGAGCGTGTAGGGTGTAAACGCATCTGCGTTGCATTCCGTTGCTACGCGTCAAAAATATATTGATTTATGGAGCTTTTTTTCCAGCTTAATATTAAATGAAGGGAATAATATTACGAATTTTCCAAAATTTCCATCGTTGTTCAAGTCGGGGAGAAAAATAGCGAAAAGAAATAGTAAATAACGAAGTAAATGATTAAAATAAATAGGAAATGGTAAAAAGAATAAAAGCAAACCATATAGAATAAGTAAATAGTAAAAGAGACTCATGAATGGTAAAACCAGATGATATATGTAGTAAAAATGAAAAATAAAAATGACTAGTAAATAGTAAATAGGTGGTCTGAGTAACTAGGAAATAGTGTGGAAAAGGAGAGAGAAAGAGAGGAAGAGCTGGGCTCTTTACTCCTCTCTCCCGGAGCCCCTACACACGATTCCTCCCTCGCTCAGAGTTTGTATACCGGAAGAAGCCGCGGCACCACGGTGACGCCCCCCTAATGACGGTATTATATTTATTTATGGCCGACACGGCCCCGGTTTTTCAGATTTTCGGTAAAGCCGACGTGTCGCGCGGGCGAATATGTCCGGGGAGAAGATGTGCGCGGGCGCGCGGGACCCCTCGGTTAATCTTTCCTCCTTCGTGTTCCTCTCCCGTAGTCCCACCCCATCAGCCAGTTTTTGCGCGGGGCGTTCGTCGAGGAGGGACATTCGGGGGTAACGTCTAAAATTTCGCGGACGCTGGCTACTCATATCTCGCGGTGGACCGAGACTCTGCTGCGGATGATTCTTCTTGTTTCGTTCTTGGAGGAAAAACGTGCTAGAAACGCGCGTCTGCGATAAATCCGGGCAAAGTTTTCGAAAAGAGAGAACGTTCCTGAAATATCTGCGCGACGAAATGAACATTCTCACAATGCTTGGACGTGTCACGTGTGTCAGGGAAAAAGATTTTTTTTTCTCAAAAACTTGGCTGGGGTTTGACTAATCCAAGTAAAATTTAGTTATTCCAACCGAATTGTTTGGGTTGAAGATTAAATTTCGTCAAACTAACTATTGTGTATTTGATTGAACTGTACCTAGGTATATACAGTTTGAATAACCAAATTTGTTCGTTTCATTATATAAAATTCGTTTTGTTGGTAGACGTATTTACATCAACTCAACTTCACTGTTTTGTCAAATCAATCCGAGTTGGTTTGTTTCAACAAAAGTTTTTATCAGACAAACGGTGGAAGTATAGTGTCAACTACATTGAGAAAAAAATCATTCGATTCAATTAAATATTGAGATTACGGACGGCCAACTAAATATATAATTATTTAAACAAATATTTAGTTGAAAAAGCTATCAAGTTACCTGGATTAAGTTTCAGTTACTTTAATTATATATTTGTTGAGATGAGGTAAAGCGGAGTGAGTTAGCGCGGGAAGTTGGCCCTTCGATTCTATTGTTTTCCTTAGAAACGAGGGGTCAACTTCCTCTGCCAACTCATCGCGTTTTACCCTAACTATATAATTAACTAGTCATCGGAGAGGTTGTGGTTGGCACATTTTTTTCTCAGTATAGTGATAATGATACTGACATTTGAAAATTCATCGTACCTCCCCACCTCCACCTCCTGACGAGCCACTCGACTGAGAGAGAGAGTGTCCTAATTTTATCGACGAATCCCCGTGGCCACCCCCCGGAAAGTAAATTGACATCCAGCGGAGAGGGGAGCTGGTATACGCCTCAGCTTGATTCATTCAATTGCATTCAATCGCGAGTAAAGTACTTGTGACGTGCGGCAATCTCCCCTCCCCCCTTCTCCGTGTATGGCGTACAGTTAATGTAGGCTCGCACAATGGGACCCAGTTTAGGACGCCGAAGTGTCTCCTAATGGCTCGGAAAAATTGTGGCGTTTTCGGCCAGCGTCGTTCGACACTCGTGGAACCACATTTAAGCGTCTTCCAACGCATCGGGTCATTGGGGGTGAAACCCTATAAGCTTAGCCCCTAAAATCGTTCCCCAAATATAAGCGGGTTTTTGTTATCGGCTCGCTATTCTATTATACACACACACCGATTATATATATACGACATTACTGGTATATGGCTTACATATGTTGTAAATAAATAAACTTGTGAATCAACGAAGCTAGAACTCAAATTCGAATGCACTTATTCGAGTCACGCGCGCGCTTCCCTATATTTTCTACACGACAATAATACTAAATAATTAAAATGTTTATTTCATTGAACTAGTTGCCTCAACTAAATAAGTTGCCGCGTTGCAGTTAATAAATATTTACTTCGTTCATTAAAATGTTCATTTCGCCATATTCAATAACTAAAAATAAACTGTTTTCTCGGTGTACGTACTCGTATGCGTGTCGTTTAAAATTGCATCCTCGCTCGTAAAGCTTCACTGCATTTCGCCCTGGCGTTTCTTTTATGCCTCGATAACACTTTCCCTCTTCGTATCGCCGTGCGATATTCTATGCACATAAGCGACGAGACGAGCGAAGCCACGGCATATACATAGTTCCGACTGAAACGAGGAGTTGAGAAAAGAATAATCGATCATACTTGTATCATAGTAAGGGGCACCCCTATAGGACATAGGTATATTCCGCCTGTAGAGAGCCGACAAGCAGGTAGCTGTATTATGCATGGACGAGACAATGAAATGGATGTGATGGATAAACGAGTAGGTAGGTATGAATGTATGTGGTCCCCGGTAGCGGGTAGTATAGGCGTAGGAGAGAACTTGGAGGTTCATGAATTTATCCGTTAACGGATATACCTGCTGTCTAGTTTGTAGCTTCGACGCCCCCACGTGTATTGTTAATGGCTTCGTTGTCACGCGTACACACATGTGTAGGTACTCACTGTTGGCGCGAGGCCCTGCATCTTATTCGAGTCGATCGTAATTTGTGTACAGTGTTTAGTCATTTTATTTGGCCACCAGGTCTTTAATCGAGTACGGAGGAGACGAATAGGTGGAAAATGAGAAAATGCAATGTTTTGAAACAAGAAAAAAAACAGCGGCTTTCAATGCAACCCCCTACAATTCGGATAAAAATATTCATCGTTTCTACTCTTTCCCCGGCGACGGCTTTGGTTCTTTCGTCATCGAAATGAGACGCTTCTTCCCGGCCACAAATTAAACGAGAAATCCCGTTCCGGCCACTACACCGCGCGACGCTCTCGGCGAAGTTTGCGGTATCGCAACGTCATTAACGCGTCCGGGAGAGTCACTCGGTGCGACAAGCCGTCTCGCAGCATACCCTTTCATCCGGAGTTCTAGCCCCACCGTTTATCCAGCGCTTTATCTATTTATATCGCTCGACGAGTGCGCTCACGATTTCAGACTTCAGCAGGTCCGAAGACGCGGAGTTATGCTGCCGCGGGAAATTTTAGAGCCGCGCTTCCTGTCGTCGGATACGTGGAGAGAAATAATTGCTGGTGCCAAAAAAAAAGTTGTTCCTTCAATCAAAAATATGACGATATGTGGTATACGAGAATAATTATTTCCGAGCAAAATTTAAAAGCTACTAGAATTATGAAACTTTGAAGGCTTGCGAGAAGGCGACGGAACACCCCATATATGTATATACGGAAGAAAGACCTGTACCAGTAAATTTTATCGTATTTACAGTAAAGGTGTATATGAGGGTTTTTTGATGTTTTTAAGGGAGTCTGAGGTAAGTTGATACGTGAAGTTGGCTCCTCATTGCCATTACTTTCCAAGGCAACGAGGAGCCAACTTCGCGTATCAACTTGCCCTGGTCTACCTTACAGTGCGATACAGTAATTTTTTCTTTTTAAAAACATTAAACCCGTGAAGGTTTACATTAGAGTTTACTAGTTTCTAAGGAAAAATTATTCTTTGGCACAGTAAGAACTTGCCTTTCTTTGCTGTAAATACAGTACAATTTGCTGGTATCAGTCTTCCCGTGTGCGGGGGTGCGTCGACGGAAACTTAACGATTCTCGTACATTTCTTCCCCGCGCTTCCCCAGCTTTCGCCGCGGATCGAAGTTGCGGGATTTAACTTTATCGTTATTATCGTTACCGTGGTTCTTCGAAAAGAATGGAACTTTCGGAATTTTCCCGGCGAGGGTATATAGAAGGAAATCACCTCGTTCGCAGTCCCACCCTGCCCCGCAGTCGTTTCTTCGCGATTCGCCTCGCTCTCTTCTGCCGTCTTATAGGTACCGGTTAGCGTTTCGCCGGCGTCTCGGCGCCTCACACCCCCTCGCAACCCCCTCGTTCAATATTGATCCGGCGACGCGGTATAGTAGGTACCCACTCGCGGTTAATGCTCCATGTATAATCATGTTGAACGAGTCCTTTTTTCTCTCGGAAGAAACTTCACCTTTGGAAAATAATAGCGGAGCAGGCTAAATTTTTTTTCGTTTCTTCGAGTTTTCCGCTGTCGATATTTTTTTTAAATCGCGCAACCTGTACTCCGATTTAGAAATTTAGGGTAAAAATGGGATAAAGTTTTGGTTCGGCTTGGAACGTGATTATTTTGAAATACGGTGGAGATACGCGAAAAATCGAGAATAGCTTTTTAGCAAAGACATAGATGAATATTTTTCGTTTAAACTATTTTTCGGTATGTCGTATAGCTTTCGATATAATCGATTTTTAAGTTGCACTTCAACCGGAGCATCTATTATCCTATCTTTACCATATAATTCACGCATCGAAATACGGAATACGAAAAGTTTTGACGAAAGTGATGTAAATATTCGCGAAGATAAAATAGATTAATTCCTATTAAATAGCTATTCACGTAGTTTTAAATAGTTCTTATTAAATAGTCGAATTCAGGCGGAAAAATTCCATATATTTCCTATATAATCCATATGTGTTTTCAGATATATATGGATTACATATTATTTATTATATATCAACTACATAAAGATTATATATGGATTATACATAAATATTCAACAATCTATATGTAGTCCTTATATGACTCATATAGAAATCATATATAATCCACATATGTATAACCCAAACCACATATGGATTATACATAAAACATATAGAACTCTTCCGCCTGGGAAGCTATCATTCGTTCTCCGTCAAATTTCCGCTGTCAAACACACCGGATAAAGTTATTTGTCATATACGTCCCGTAAATTCAATCTCTCAAAATTTCGAGAATACTCGAATGCGCAACACGAAAAGAAAAAAAATAGCACGATTAGTACATCATACCTTATCAAACGCCCGTTTCTCAGCGCACCCAATGAGGCGTCGCGCGTGTTCGCAAAAATATATGTACGGGGGTGGTTGCCGTCGTCGGAGCGCCGCAATTGGATCGAAAACTTTTCCGACGTACGTATGAAACATCACCCCGCTCTCCACCCCCTCTCGCGCGCGAGTCGATCCAATTTCAACGTCCCGAGGATATACGACCCGAGAACTAGTCACAAGGAGTTAATTGGAAGAGATACCGCTCGCCCACATTTTCATCCCGCCCCTCGTTCCTTTTTCCCTCCCCCCCCCCCATGACGACTCAGTCACTCGCGTTTCAACCCTCCCATATATATGCCCCCGCGTCCCCCGCGCGCACTTAAAAGGATCTCCTCTCTGCGTTGTCGCGCTGCACTTCTCGTCATTAACGTAGACGCGGCGCTGACACGCGCATTTATTTACATTAGGATATAAAATGCCAGTGAATACGTCGCTGCGATGCACGGACCGAGAGATATAGTTATATACCGCGTCCCGGCGCGCTCTGTCTCTCTCGTATTTACACAGACGCGGCGCGCGCGCGAGACGATGAATTGCTTGTATACCACGGGCTGCGTCTTCCACCCGTGCGCGCGCGCGGACGTATATATGCGTTTTGCACCGCGTAGGTATTTATAAGTTTCCTCCGCCCCCCTTATGTATTCCGTCACGGGTCCGCGACCATACACGTGTCTTCGGTCTCTAAACGTAATTCGGTCTTTGCATAAAAGTAATATTCGAATAATTATTGTGATATCGAATATGCGTGCAGATTACAGTTAGAATTTAAAAATATAAATATTTGTTTATGAGAAGATCGAGTCGAATTTGTAATCTGTAAATATATTCGATGTCACACGCGAAAAAGAAAACTTTTGAAAAACTAATTATTCGCAGTTACCTATAAGTTTTCGACATTTTTCAAATCTGCAATAAAAGAAACAGCGGGAGAATCGAATTGCGTCCACTACGCCTCGACGCGTCCGTTTAGCATAAAAAAAAAATCGATACCGCCGAGAGATTCTCAGGTGAACTCGACCGTATTCCACTCTTCCGAACCCGGAAGAGACTCCATGCGCGGTATACGCCGCGTTTGAAATCTCGTTCGCGAAGGGGGAACCTTTCGCGAGGGTGGCGGGTGACCCCGGAAGGGGGATGGAGAGAAAAGGGAGGATTTTAAAGGGAGATGTACCCTCGGCGACGGTGAAACGAGACGCAGGTAATCGATTAGCGCCAAATTTACGGAAGCGACGGTGTCCGAACGTTGCGGACTAATTCGAGACTTCGTCACTCTATCGCCGTGAAATTTGCGTGCGCAATTCTCGGGGTAGCGGTGATGCGAAGGATGATAAAGGAGATTGACTGTAAATTACAAAGTCCGCTGCAGATGCTGCGTTAAGCGACTGTAAGGTGACTGTATACATTGCGTCGTTCCTATTACTATCGAAGAAGGAAGGGAAGGAGAGGGAGGAGGGGGAGGGTAGATCACCCCCTCCCGAGTCTCTCGTAATTAAAAGAAAGTTAATCTAAGTTGGTGGCCTCTGGACCGGGGTCGGGAAGTAATATAAACAAATAACTGATTTAATGGCTCGGAGGGAGGCCTCCGATGGCGAGGTATAGCAGCTGGTGGACCGAGGACGGCGAGACGAGCGATTTAACAGTCCTGAAGATTTACTCGGCTTCTTTTCGGGGCGCTCGATACGCGCTGATAACGAACCGTACCGGGAATTCGATGAAATTTACTTGGAGGCGAAGGCATGATTTGTTGTTAGATAATTTTAAGAGGCACGTGGGGTGATGTCTCATGCTTTCAAATTTAATATATACAAAAAAAAGACATATTTATCTTATACGAATATACGATGAAACGACAACTACTTAAGGTCAAAGCGAGATAAACGCCCGGTTGAACTTCGAGCGCGAGTATCTCGAGACGCGATGGAGATACGTGAAAAGTCAAGAGTACCTTTTTTACGACAAAAACGCGGACGAACATTTTTCGCCTGAACCTTTTCTCGATATCACCGACGGTTTTCGAGATAATCCACTCGGAACCGCCACTTCAACCAAAGACATTTATCCCGCGCTTTCACCCCTTGCAAACTTTCCCCCATCTCCCAAGGACACGATCGAAATGCGAAAGAGCGTCACAACTCCGATTGCACCCAGATGCCGCAGGCTCTTTCACAGCCTCCGCTGGCACTTTCGCAGCCTCCGCGTTTCTCTCTCGCGGTCGTTTCCGCGGCGAGGGAGCGTAAAGACGCGGCGAAAGGGTGCAGGTATCTCTCCGCAAGAGTGAGAATATCAGGGAGGCGGAGAGAGTGCACCGCGGATGAAGCGCGAAGTTAAAACACGGATTCTGCGAACGTCACGGGGGTGGCGGAGGGTGCGCGCAACAACAAAAGGACGGCCGCTTTAAATGCGATGGTAAAAGTGCGGCGGGATATCTAACCCCGGTGGTAGCGCGCGAGGCGAGGCCTTCTTCGACGCCGCGTGGAAGGCGGAACGACGAGGGGTGAGAGCGCGGCACACAAAGGGAGAGGAGGAGGAGGAGGAGGAGGAGGAGTGAAGGGAGTGCGCGAGGGTGAGGAGCCGGGAGGAAGAGAGCGGAAGATACGACTTCGCGGAGAGGCGGAAGCACCAGAGATTCGAGCTCCGGTGAGTAAGGGATGAAGGGGAGGAGGGTGCCTTTTATATACGTATCTGCGCGTCGATGTCCCTCGAGGTCAGCGCGTAGAGCGCGACTGCCTATCAATTGGCTAGACTGTGGCTGTATGTAGGGTATAAAACGGGATGAGTTGGCGCAGAAAGTTGGCCCCTCGTTTCTATTACTTTCCGTAGAAACGAGGGGCCAACTTCATGTTCCAACTGACCCAGTTTTACCCTACAGTGTATTGACTTGGAGTAACGCGACCCCTGCGTGACGAAATAAGAATGTAAAGAGAGATTCTCATATCCTCTCTGTATCGATTACGGCATTCGTCAATAATAATAACGCGCGCGCGCAGTCCGGCGGATGGAAATAACTGTCATTTTATAATATTTCACGGGGGCCGCAGCCATCACGTTTAAACGCATCCACCGGTAACGTGCGCACGTGTCCCGCGAGCTTGCAATTTTATGCGCATCGAGTTGTGATAATATGCATGGGATGATAAAACAGTCGTCGTCGTCGTCGTCGTTCAAAGCGCGCATTCTCGATTTCGGCTGACGATTAAAAAGCACGTTATTCGTTGAATATAAATGACACTTGATGAATATTTTCGCGAAAATAGAGGGAAAAAAGGACAGTCCACAGTGCAGGAGGTATTCGTTATACTTTGGTAATAAATTCGGCAATTTTAGCGAATTTCAGCAATCTCTGCCACGAATATTGCAAAGAGTCTTCCGGAAGACATCCCTTGTCAAGAGAAATACAGTTGTGAGTGCCGTAAAAAATTCCTTTGCAGCAGTGCCGCTTAAACGTATAGTTGGAAGCGCACAAACGAAAAAATTTAGGTATTTATAATTACTTACTAAATATATATTAAAATATAGCGAAATAAGTATTTCATTGAAACAAACGGATGTTTGTCAACTATTACCGATAACGACAACTGTTCACAATCAAATAAACATCTTGATAATAAATATTTCCTTGTCCCAATGAAATATACCTACAAGTTTATTAACTACAAATAAATTGTTCTCTCGGGGCGCAAAAAAAATCGTATTCTCCTTTCTCGATGTAAAGACTTAAAGAAATATGAACTCCTGTACGCGCTGAGACAAATAATCGCTGGTGTCAAAGAAATATAGAATATTTCAAATCAAGAAACATATGATCTTACAAATTTTTAAGAACACAGATTCTTGGTCGAAATATACTTGTGCTTTTGATCGAAGAAAACATCTTTTATCTCTCCCGGTGTAACACGTACGCAATCGAACGTGTTTTCACTTCAGTATGTTATACAAGTACCGCCTTTTTCGTGACGAACTTTTATTTCATCCCGTTCAGAACTTCACCAAAGACTCATCACCGCGATTTCCTCCGCAAAGCGGAATACGAACGAGAAATTTCGTCGCACGAAGCAAGACGAAAGAGAGAGAGAGAGAGAGAGAGAGAGAGAGAGAGAGAGAGCCGCGTCCGCGTGTTTGTACGTTGAAGCCAAGGCGAGGGCGGCTGCACGGCGTCGGCATTTCGCGGTGAAGCGCAGGCGACCCCGCAGCCATGTATCAACCCCGTCCGACCAACAACCACCCACTTCTACCTATACGCCGTCGCGACCCCTTTTGCCTTCTTCTCCTCGTCGTTCCCTCGTTTCCGCTTCGTTCCGTTCTGTTCCACTCCGCGACCAGCCGGTTCCGCGCCTTGGCAGGGCCGCGTCCCCATCTCGATTCGCTTGACGTTTAATCATAGCGCGAGGTTCCGCTCGGATCGTTCATTGTAAATCATTGGCGAAGGGAAGAAGGTCTGTACTTCCGTTGCGCGGGGGGCGTTAGACTTTGAATTCGACTTGGCGATCGCTTTGATTCAAACGAAATCTTGGAGACTAATTATGCCCAAATCGTTTGGCCAAATATAGATTCACCACATAGAGAGAAAAAAGAATTAGTTGGATCTACTGAAAATTATTTGCGGGGTCGCAAATAATTATTTGTTTATACGAATGGAATCTTTTGCTACGTCAATTTGATATCTCTTCCTTGTAATTACGTGAAATAGTATGTGCTTGCAAGGAAGAAGTATTTAATTAACAAGAAAAAAGATTTAATCGGTGTAAATTAATAATTACTTGCGACCTCGAAAGTAATTATTAAATGATCCAACTAATTCGTTTTCTCTGTGCATCTGCTCGGTTAAACTGACCACTTTTTAGTTAGAAAAACTAAACATTTGGTTAGAATAGGGTAAAGCGAGATGAGTTGGCGTAGAAAGTTGATCCGCATGAAATTTTCTACTCGCATATCTCTATGGGATTTACTCTCACGAATATGACTTATTTCGGACCTCTCTTGTATCCAGTTTTGATAAACTTTTAATTTCAAAATAAAAGTAGCCATTTCAAATTGATGAAAAATACCGTTAAAATATCATTTTCAAATTGCAAGCAGATCAAAAGTAGATTGTAAAACAAAATGGATAAAAGTGCACTACAACGGATCACAACGAAACCGATCCATCTTCCATGATACTTTGATGAAATCGGCATCCAATTTTTTAACCTTATATTTTTATAAGATTTTCCCTATCCTCATGAACAGGTACACATGTACATAATTCAATAATTCTCTATTCATCACCCCGGGGATACTCGTAGAATCCAACGAACTCCCAATCGTTTTTCCCACAAAAACCATTTATACGTGGTAATCCATGGAATCCCCGACAGGAAAATCGTCGCGATCCGACGGCGCGCGCGTGTCCCGTCGGCGAGCGTCCCGTCGCTGAAAAGAAAGCTCGCGCCCGCACAGCGGTGTGCTTACCGGACGTGTCGTCGTGGCAGCGGTGGCGGTACGGGGCTGTGAAAGTTATCCATCATGGAGTAGGGCTCGCGTTCGGGAGACTCGCGGTCCAGGCCCTCCAGGTGATCGAGTCGCATCAGCTCCGCCTCCCGCGGCGAGTGCAGCTCACAGTGCGCGACGTGGAGCAGCGGCCTCAGAGACGCGGTGGTGGTGCCGGTGCCGCCGCCGCCGCCGCTGCCGCCAACGATCTCGCATCGTTGCTGCTGACGCGAAGGCGGCTTCCTGACCGCCGGCGGCCGATCGGGACCATCCGCCGCGCGCCGCTCCTCGCCCCAGACCTCGAATTCCCCGGCCGCCGAGTAGTCGCCGAATCCGCCGTTACCCTTCACTTTTGCACCGTGCGTCACGCGTTCGCCGGAGAACACGGGGGCCACGGGGCCCCGCGGCGCGGCGAGCTCGACGTCGTCGTCGCGCGCACCCCCTTCCGCCCCGGGCCGTCGGCGCGGCGGCCGCCGTGCGAGGAGCTGCCGCTTCCCGATATTACGGGTATGCGTGCCGCCGCGTCGCGCGCGGAAGCCTTCTGCGGGGAGATTTCGATTCGAACCCGCCTATCGATCCGTCGCAACGCCGGCGGCCGTCGTCCCTTCCTCGTTCGCTCTCCGTTGTATCAGGGGTTGTTGGAGCGACGGCGCGGCTCGGGGGATCGCCACGGGCAGCTTTTACGGCTCCTGGATCCTCGCATCGACTCGCGAACGCTCCGCGCGCAAGGCTGTGTTATATTCCGTGCGCGCGTTGGCGAAACGGGGTGGCGGGTCGCCGAAGGGATATGTGTTATCTCTCGCGCACGGCACTTGGGACCGCTGTACGTGTCGTCGTCACTGCGTAACACCGGGAGACACACTCGCGGGGGTGGGTCGCGGCGCGGCAGAGCGAGGGCCGGGGAGCTTGCACTGGATCGCGAAACGCACCATTCGACGAGACGCGCAATCCCACTCGAGCGGCGGTTCGTATGAGACTGAGGGCCGCGGTGCCGCGACGCCACAGGCACCGAGTGGCACTCCCCACTCCTCCGATTCACTGCGAGGCGCGTGCGCGCGCTCCCCTCTCTCTTTCGCCAGGCCGCGCCGTCGCCTCAACCCTCGGCGTGTGCGCGCGCCGACTAGCGCGGCGGGACGGAGCTTTTGTGACACACGTGCGGACGTGGGTACGCGCGCGCGTGTGTACGTAGGGTGCTTTGGTCGCGGTCCGTCTTCGCCGGGGCGATACTACTAGAACTACGTGCGACGGGAGGAAGAAGAGGACCGGGGCACGCGCGCGCGCGTATTCTCTCTCCCTCCCGTCGTCCACCCCGTCGTAACACGTGAGTGAGGGATAGCGGCGACGAACGGGGAGAGAGGGTTTACCAGCTATAGCGATCGGGGGAACAAGTTCGCTCATATTTACGTTCGCCGCGCGCCGAGATTTCGCAGCGCTATCTCGTGGATGCGTGGGAGATATCCGGGTAAAAAATTGTGATACTCCGATTTCATGAAAATATGATCCGATTCCCCGTGTGGTCTGAGAATGATCCGAAGAATAAGAATATTATGACATTATGATCTCAGACAGAGAGAGGAGAGTGTGGCCATTTGCATCTCATTCGTATCCAAAGTAGAAGTTTAGTTATTCCAACGAAACGTATAATTATTCCAACGAAAAAGCGGTTAGTTTAACCAAACAGATGGAGAATCCGTATTTTACCAAACGGTTCGGTCATAGTCCTCAGGATTATCATTAAATTGATCAAATTTTTTGTCTCGGTGTGTAACCTCCACCCTATTTTTACTCGAGATAGTCAAGCGAGTCGTAGCACGATCTTAATATTACTGTTTAATGCAGTAAATAGATACACGTATGTAAGGTAAAATGGTTCTATCACTTCCCCCATAGAAACGAGGAGCCAACTTCCTGCGTCAATTCACCCCGTTTTACCCTATTAAGCTTTAGTACATATTTCAGTACACAGCCGAGACCGAAGCACCTCATGAAGTGAAGTTGGCCCCTCGTCTCCACGAAACCGCCCTTCACGCTCATCTCGGACGCCACTTCCACGATTAACGAAGCCCGCTCACTGCGGAGCGGCTGCACGCTTCGAGTTGAACCGTGGAATACGCGTCTACGACACCCGCGCTTCAGGGAAAATAAAACCGAAACGTAGCGAAACGAAAACGAGTCGCGGTGACATTTAAAACTGGTCGACCGTTTCGCCTCGTTCGTTGCGGGGAAACTCTTTGAGTCTGGCTCGTTTCAAATCAAGATCAAACAGAGAGATGGAAGAGGAGAGGGGGAGGACATACCGCAGCAGAGGATCCTCCTGCAAACGACTCCCACGCTAAGACAGACGGATTCGCGTTGTTTGAATTACGAATACAACGCGGTGGAGGTGCCGCAGCGGAGCGAATATTCTCCCCCGTCGCTGGCAAATTCGCGAATCGCGGTAGAGCAGCGAAAACGCGCGCGCGCGCAGCCGGGCGCTCGAGTGGATTCGACCATCAGCCCTCTGTACTCGCGCCGCGTCGCTTTAACGGCCACAATGAAATGCTAGTTGGACACGCGCTAAAAACCAATTTTCACCCGTGGAGGTACCCCGGCGCGTCGCTGCGGTCCGCGGATGGATGTCGGCGCGAGTGTTTCTATTTGTCGCGTCACTTATAGGGATTAACGCGGCTCATCCCTCACGGGCGTGCTCGTCTCTGTTTTGCGAAATAGCGAGTGCACGGGACGTATTGACACCCTATCGCCGGGGAGGATGGAAAAAGAGATACGGAGAGATCGAATTTCTATTATAAATTTCGCTACAGCGTTTTTCTCTTGCGATTTGTACAGCTGGAAACCGTTTTTTAAGTGTGGAAATACAAAAATGTATGCGTAAGATGTGTCTGTGAGTTTTCTAAGAGCTTCCGAATATGTACGCTCGCTCGACTTTTCTAAAATATTTCAGATGTGTAAATTTATATACGATTCAATAAACGACGATATAGAAATGAAGATATTCGAATGAATTTTAGAATAAAGCTTTGGAAAGTGAGAGTAGAAAAAAGAAGAAAAAACGAAATTCGATTCAATTTGTCGACGTTCATACGCGTCATTATTAATTTCCATTCATCAATTGCCTCGCTTGAATCGTTCAAAGGAATTATTTGACAACGTACACACTTCTATATACGGCGCGTATTTTCGTTCGAAGACGAAAACGCTCTTCATGGTTATCGAATTTTCCGGCGGAGTTCACTCCGAGGCGAGTACCGCGAAAACCGTAGTCGAGATGCTCCTACACCCCCGCACGCGCGCGCGAGTCGAGGTGCAGGGGCGGAAAGTAAGCAGACGCGTCACGTGCAAATACCGCCTCGGTGTGCCGTTACCAAGCGCGCAGGCGGGCTTAAATACGTCTCGGGAACCCCGTTGCTCTGGGAAGGGGGGAGGATGAACTCGGAACTGCCGTTTGTTTGGCTAGAACGCTATCATCCGCGGGCATTCAATTTAATTGAGATTAGCATAGGTACATTTCTGGCGACGAGCGCGAAAACGCCGCGCGCGGAGAGGACGACGCTTGGGTTTACCGTGTGCGCACCACCGACGTCGACCAAGATCGGATCTACTTCCGTGAGATAACCGTAGGGGAGGCCGGAGCAAGCGAGATATGAGAAGATGGCCCCTCGTCGCCGTGGCAAGCAATGGTAACGAGAGGCCAACTTCACGTGTCAATTTATTTCGCTCTCCCGAATATACGTGTATGTATATGCACATCTATATGTATACTGAACGAGCAGATTTGTGGGTGAGAAAAAAGCTCGCCATGTAATATTACATGCATCGAGAAAACAGTTTATCGATAGTTAGTATAACTGTAATTTTAAAAACGGCGAAATAAATAAATATTTCGTTAGGTCGAGAAAATATGTATATTAACCGATAAAATGTTTATTTCATTCAAATGATTGCCTCAAAGGATTTAATTTTGTCAAATGAATATCGTAATAGTTAACGAATTTTTTCTTGACTCAATATAACGTTTATTTCGCCATATTCGAGCAAACATTTGTCAACTACAAATAAGCTGTCTTCTCGGTATAATTGCAATATTGCACTGAGAAAGAAATTTGGTTCTTTTAACCAAAATCTTGGAGACGATGGCCTGACTCCTTCATTCAGAATAACTAAACGCATTTAAATAGATGCGTTTCATCATTAATCTAATTATTTGTCTCGGTATAGATACGTTTTATCATTTCAATCTACTTATTTTTCTGAATGTATAAAGAGGTTTCGTGTGACTTGCACTATAATTATTCAGGTGACACTTCTCCGTTCGACGAATTCGATAACGTGGCTCGGAAAGCGTCAGGAGGAAATTGGCCCCTCGTTGCCACGGAAAGCAACGAAAACGAGGGGCCATCATCCTCGGGGTTTCCCCTTTTCCACGCGAAGGAAAGCACCTGACAAGCAATCGGAAGGAACTTGAACTCTCTTCTCATACTACTCGGCGCACTTGGCGCGGACACGCACGCTCGACGGGGGTGGGACGGGGGCGAGAAAGGAAGATGGATGGAGAAGTTGTTTTATCCCCCTTCCCGCCCCCTCAGGGGTCCTAAAATCCACCTCGGCAGGCCTACAACGTTTACCCTTTTAGCGCGCGCGACCCCCTCTCCTCTACCCCTCGCCGCTGCCAGTCGCGCGCGACGCCCACCATTCTTCCGCGCGCCCTAAACTCCGGGAATGCGCCGGGAACTCCGCGGCGGAAGGGGGCGAAAATCCTCGAGAGGTCCTTTGATGTCGGTACGCGGAAAGGTACCGCGCTACCCGCCGCGGTGGAAGATCGCGACGCGCGGCGGTTCTCTCGGACGACCCACCCGCGCGCATCCTCACGTCTCCTTATCTCCGGATATCTCTCTTTGGTGCGTCGCGGCGACCGCGTCTGCGTGCGACGAGTGAGGCGGGGCGCGGGATACACCGCCATTTCCCAGCCGTAACGATAGGGATATCGTCGTACCCTCTCGCGCCGTAAGCACTCGTTTGTTCTCGTTATCTCGGGCGCTGTGGGTACTTATTTCGCTTTCAGGATCTGACGGATCCGAATATAAAAATAAAGGATAACGGGCTCTGAAAGCGACCGGGAGCCGTGCGCGGTCCGCCAATCCAGAGAGACTCGGCGAGGGATATTCCGGTTCCCGCGGGATCTTCTTCTTCGGCCTTCTCCTTCGCAACGTGAAGTTGGCCCCTCGCCGAATCGGTACTTTCGACAGTGTGTGAAAGAGGATTTATTTCCGGCGAATGTCTGGTAAAATTATAAGAAATTTCGACGATTTAAGCGGGTTCGCAAAAATGTTTAGAGACACACCGAGAGAACAGTTTATTTTTTAATTAATACATGTTTGCTTGAATATAGCGAAATAAACATCTTGTTAGATCAAGTATCTTTTAATTCGTTAACTGTTGCAACTTTTACTTGCAACAATTAAATTCTTCGAAGCGACCGTTTGGGTGAAATAAACATTTTAATGACTAACTTGTTCCAAAGGAATATTTGTTTCGTCGTATTTGACATTACACTTACTAATTGTTGATAAACTGTTTTCTCGGTGCATGTCAAATATACTGACATTTTTTCCGACGATCTCGAAAAATTTCCTGGCAACATTCTCAGGGTTAGGACACAAAAATATATCTCGACCGGACGAAAATTGGATAAAACTCAATTAAGAGCAAAAATTCGTCTGGATAAAATTTCGAAATTTCAATCTACGAATTTTCCCTGACAACCCTGGCGGAAAAGTTCTATATATTTTGTATATGGTCCGTATGTGGATTTGGTCACATATGAATGACATATTATTTCTATATTAATGTATTTGGATTTTTGAATGTTTGTATATAATCCATATATAGTTGATATATGATTAATACATAAATCATATATAATCCACGTATAATCAAATATATCCACATACAGATCATATACAAAATGTATAAAAATTTTCCGGTCAGGGAAACTCTTAATTCCCTGACAGTGGGACCACTCTTCGCATCCCAAGCTCTACGAGACTCGGGACACTGCGACCCTTCTTTAAAGTCGCCACGGGAAATCGTTAACGCGCAGCGTGACGTCCACAAGGCAGGTGTGTACATACGTGTATGATTCGGCTCGAAGAGTGTATCCGATCCACTATCGCTTTGCGCAGACATATGGAACGAGGACGAAGTTGCATTGCATGTAGGGCGGAGGAGAAGAAATCGAACGAATTATACACGGGTCCAAATCGGGTCTCGAAGAGCCGCGATTTAAATCGATGACGATGATGATGATGCACGTTCGCCGTCACCCGACGCGTATAAATCCCTCGCGCCGCTCCACCCACGCCCGACTTTCCTGCCGCGCACTTAAACTGTCGTCCCGCTTGCATGCCGCGTGATATCGTGCGTGTTGCATACTATTACGGTCCGTGCGTTAAACACCGTGTATCGTTTTAGGCGGAACGCGGTTAACAAAAGGCAACAAATAAGAGACACGCCTACGGGGGCGAGTTAACGAGGCGGGGGCAGGTTCTCCGTAAGTCACACGGTTGGGCCCGATGACGATTTCGGTTGAATTCCAAAGCGGTGGAAGAGCGAGGAAAGGAAGTTGGCCCTTCGTATCCATTGCTTTCCATGGCAACGAGGGGCCAACTTCACGCGTCTATTCGCGACAATCTCCTGTTTTAATGAAAATATCGATCCGAGAGCCTCTACCGCGACTGTGCGAGGGATACAGTCGCAATTTGAACGTCGGCTGCAGACGTCATCCCCTCGCTCGAGTAGATTGCCTGTTATATCGTATCACGATTGACGGATAGCCACGCGAATTTTCGTTGCCGCGGAACACAGTCGGCGGGAGCGCCGAGGTTTGATACCATAGCCAGAAACGGATATCATGATACCTGTTTCGGGAGGATCTCTCGTGGGTGTTGACGTGTAATTCAAATCAGTTTTGCATATCGCATTACCGGCACGACGCGCTGGATGGCGTGACAGTTGACCAGGGTTCAATTCGAAATCGATCAATCGCGACGATCGAAAGGGATGGGATTACGTAACGCCCGTTGCGAGTATAGGGAAGATCGGAGATGGGAAGTTGGCCCCTCGTTGCGGTTGCTATTTGAAATAAATATTCCGTTAAGACGAGATAGTATGTGTTATTAAAATGATTTTTTTTTCATTCAAACGGTTGCCTCAATGGATCTAATTGGACGAAATAAATATTGTAATAGTTAACAAATATTTATTTGGTCCAATAAAATGATTCTTTAGCCACATTCAAAGAAACATTTATCAACTACAAATAAATTTCTTTCTCGGTACACTGTACGATAACGATTACGATTTTACGATACACTTCCCATGATATTTATCTTTCGCGAGAGAATGGAGAGTTTACAATTGTCTCTTTATTTATTTCGTTTTATTATCCTACTTCTTTTTCTTATTTGTCCTCATTTCCGTAAAAAAATCGCTCCAGCGGTAATTTTGTGCTTCGAACTGCTTTACGGGTGGTCCGCATTCCTCGTCCCGTAAACCGCCCCGGCTGTCGACACGCGAATGTAAACAGTCGCGAGGGTGGGAGTTTTCATTTTTAGCCGGTTGACCGCGGACAGGTGGAGGAGCCCGACGCGAGCTTTTTCGAGAGCTCGACACTCGTCGAACGTCGGGTAAATTATTCGACCGATCGCGAATGCGATGAAAGCGGAAGCCGCGTAGTCGTCGTAATGAAAATTCCACTTCTGTAAGGCGAGATCGAGGTAAAATGGCCCCCCGTTCCCATTCCTTTGCACGGCAACGGGGGGCCATCTTCTTTTAGCATGTCATTCCTCCTACCAAATTTGCAGTCGACATCGAGGGAAATATAAAAATAAGTAGAGTTTACGACTTTTGACTAATTTCGCGAGCAAGAAAAACAATTATTAGTACAAATCGCAATACTCGATGCGAAATGGACTTCACCTCCAACGAAGACGGACACCTAACTATTACGAATTTTCCGGGCCCCTCCTCCATACATGGTACCGCGATCCCCCGCGAGCGTATAAAGAGCCCCGACCGAAAGCGAGACCGTAGCCGGTACATACGGGGTGGCTGGGCTCGCTAAAGCACGGTGAGGGGTGCAGGGGGTGTGGTGCGTCGACTCACTGCAAATAAAGCCTCACTCGCTCGGTTTGTTTGAAACATTGAGCAAACGTCGGTTGTTTAACCGGGCGGAGGAGGTAGTAGGTGACGTCGAATGGATAGCGAAAGAGAGACCCTCTCCCACCCTCCGACGGTATCTCTTTGTGATCCTCGCCGAGTCATGCGCTCCCGCTCCAACCGTCGGAAGGATCTCGGCCTCGGAGAGCGGTCGGAACGTGATTTTTCTAAATCGAAAAACAGAGGAGGATCTTCTCCGCGTCTTCTCCGAATTGAAGATCGAAGTGGGATCTGACGCGTTCTCTCGGTCACCGGTGGAATTGTTTACCTGGCCGCCTCGACGCGAGAGGAGTCCGCGGAGGGTCAAGTGCGTGAGTTTCGGAGATTGGGGCTGGTTGGTGCAAAGAAGTTGGCCCCTGGTTTCCATTAGTTTGCACGGCAACGAGGGGCCAACTTCACGCTATAACGCACTCGAATCGTCCCTATACAAAAATCAAAAGTTCCATGGAAGCAGAGGGCCAAGTTCGTCCAATTTCTAAGTCGTATGAGTGACACTCCTCCCGAAGAATCGGACCGCTCCGTTCCCGACGCGATATTGCAATCGGGAGGGGGTGACGGCGGGTGTTCGTTTACAGGCGGTCCTGCATCCACGCTCTGCGAGGGTCTTTCTCTCCCGTCGGAAAATACGACGTTCGGCGACCCTGGGTTATAAAAACGTTATTGTTTGCCGCGCACTACGTGTATATATATATGTGTATATACGCGCGGGGGTCGTAACGCTGGCAGAGGGCTCTCACACCTCGTACGTGACGACGAACGTAACGATTCGCATTCGCGAGCGGGCGCGCACCTCCCCGGCCGAAAATGGAAACGATAACAGGCGGGGAATGGTCGCTGCGAACTTAATAGGCTTTAACGGTATTCGATGTCGCTCGGTTTACCCGGGAGACTCGACTGCGGATGGACTTATCGCGGAAGATCGAGTGCTCGATGAGGCCTGGCACGCTTAGGAAGCCGTACGGCCTCGACATGGTCGAATGTATTGAATTCTAGGAGAAGGCAAAGGGAAATTGGCCTTTCGTTTCTATTACTTCCCATGGTAATGAGGGTCCAACCGTATAGTACCGTATAGAAAGGGAAATCTCGCAAAAATGCCCATTTTGATGACGAATTGTAATTGCTGAAGATGTAGGGGAGATCGAGGAAAGCTGACGAAAGAAGTTGGCCCCTCGTTGCCGTGGAAAGTAATGGCAGCAAGGGGCCAACTTCACGCGTCGACTTGTCTCGATTTCTCTCACACGGGCCAATCTACATCGCAGTGGAGCCGTACGAGAAATAAACGAAAAATAAAAAGTAAGTAGACCCAAAATCGACCGACCATTCGCTGAGTTTCTGACGTCATCGCAATGCGTCGCGACTGAATACACCCGTCACGCAAAATCGTCGTTTCCTCCACCGCTCTACGCGACAGTGGTGTTCGACTATCGGGCCCGGCAATCGCACGCGGTGGAGGTGCGCGATCGACTGCGTCTGCTTTTTTATAAAACGTCCGTCAGCCCCGCATCGCCGTGCGGCGCGAAACAAATGGACCTTGGCACCCCGCCTGGATAGTGGCGATTGGACGGTCGCTGACCGACGAGTGTATAGCATAAAACGAGATGAGTCGACCCTCGTTCCCATTACTCTCCGTGGAGATGAGAGGCCAACTTCTCGCTGCAACGTTCGCGTCGCCGCTGGACCGTCGAATAGGAGGGAAGGAGGGATGAGAGAGAAATAAGAGAGATGAAAGTAAAATATATGATAGTCGGAAGGCTGCGCGGGAGTGAGGTTGAAATTGGAAACGGAGAAGATCGCCGCGATCATATGCATATGGACCCGAGAGAAGCTGTTTATGACGTGTCGATGCCTTGGTGATAAAGGCGCTGGTTGAATATAGATACGTATGGTGTTACTCTAATCACGCGTCATCACGTGCAGCCGCTCGTTCGGGTACCCGTATCCGGCTTCGATTCTTCGCAGTAAAATGTATTCTTTATCATTATGGTTTGGAATTTTTCGAATGAAACATTTCCAAGGCCGCGTCG
The DNA here is from genome assembly GCA_963678675.1 of Xiphydria camelus. NCBI lineage: Eukaryota > Metazoa > Arthropoda > Insecta > Hymenoptera > Xiphydriidae > Xiphydria > Xiphydria camelus. Next base: position 950,275 of record OY783197.1, read on the forward strand.
ATCGCGCAGGTGTACCGTGCGGGTAGTTAGAAATGGAAATTTATAATTAGAATTTATGGCGTGGGATGAGAAAGTTGGAATGTATGACTGCATAGCTATCACGATAGGTACATATGCGTAACAGTGGGTATGCGGCTCTGTATGCAATTAAATGAAGTTTGATAATTTTGCTGTATCTGTACTTCTTTCGAACTACATGTGTATATCGCATAATCGCGCATAATGTAATCTTGGAACAAGAGTAATGAAATAAAATCGTAGAATTCGACTGAACTCTAATTCATTTCAATTTAAAGAGCGCAACGAAGGGTGGTGTATTGAGTTAGAAAAGAATGCGAAGACACGTATTAGTACAAAACTATTTGACGTACTATAGGATAAAAGTGGGATAAACACCTCGATTGAGAAGGAAATTAAAAATCGATTATTTCGAAAACGATCAGATACCGAAAAAAAAAGTCGAAACAAATAATGTTCCTCTACGATTTTACCATGAAAAAGTTACTCTTAATTTTTCACGTATCTCCATTGCGTTTCGAGATAATCGCCTTCGACGTTAAATGGAAAAAAATTGGCGTGTTTATATCCCACTTCAATCTACTCTGCCTCGTAGCAATTGTGGCAACGTCACGGTATCTAGCAAAGGAAAGCAAAATTTCCCAATTTTCCCCACTCCTCTCCCACATATATTCCCAATTACAGGTTCCGCCGTACGTACTCGTTTCTCCGGACGTACGTACAGTCGATAAGAGCCGTGATAAACGTAACGTTCCTCCGCGGCGCGATACGGACGAAGTTAATAGGATTTTATCGGCTGGGAAGCGCGGTACCGATGCAATCTCATATCACATATACAGGTTGCTGACCGCGAGTTTCTCGCTCCCTCCTCGGACGCAATTAATAAAAGATGTCTCCTCTCTCATCCCCCTCGCACCCCCCGTCCGGGAAGTCCGACTCGGCGGAATACCTCCCCCTTCACCCTCTCCCGACGTCGAACAACGCGCCGCACCACCACTACCACGAGAGCACCATCGCCAGCCACCACCATCGTCGTCGACGTCGTCCACCCTTCGAGCCTACGCGCGAGCCAGGGTGGGGTAATTGATAGGAGTGCGAGGCGATGGGGATTGTTTACCCTGGAAGGATTGACCACTGCGCGAAGGCACTCAACTCCCATCGTCCGACGGTTCGTTCGTTCCATCCGTTTCACCCCGTCTGGCCTACCAGAGTCTCCCCCTCCCTCTCCGCCCCTTAGGTAACGCGGCGAGAGTTCGAGGGTCGCGTAATTAATGCCGCTAATATACTTTGGGAACTCTTCGGTTTCGACGCGTCGTGATCGAGAGTCGACTGTCGGCGGGGCTGCGCTGTAAAGTTGGATCACTTCGAGTTAGATCCTTTCACGTTTGGAGGTTTTTCGTTTTGAACGATGTATAAGCGCGCGTATCGAATTTTGGGGTAAAGAAATGTGATATATTATATATTTCGTCAAATTAGATCTGCAAGGACATCGATTTTTATCAACGGAAGGCAAAACGAGGAGAGTCGGTGAAAGAAGTTGGCCCCTCGTTGCCACGGAAAGTAATGAGAGCGAGGGGCCAACTTCTCGAGACATATCAGCTGGAATTAATCGCTCTTTTTTGCCAACGAAATAAACGTGTATTTGCGCTTCTGAACAAGTACGAATTTGCGAAAGAAATGCATCTGATCAAATAATTCTTCGTATTCACCATATATGTTCGTGTGTACCTATAGCTACAAACTACCGGAAATCCCCTCACTCGCTAGTCGCGCAGTATTGCGTACGAATCCCTGGATCGTTTTCTTCGATGTAAGCAGCTTGGAAACTGTGTTTTTCTAAGCCACCCCCCGCGCGGATGCTCGTTGGGGTGCCACGACCCGCTTCGGCTCTTTTCGCCGTGACGTAGGTACACTTACCTTTGGCTCTCCCCCTACCCGTCTCTCCCTTCATCCCCCTTTCCCGAGCCCCATTCCGCCTCTGGCACCGCGGCGCGACCTCTCTCGACCCTCTACCACCTTCTCATTCAACTTCTCCACGGACATCAAACGCCCATGCGGGATTACATTGCCGTATGCATATATGTGCGTACCTCCCGCATGCACACCGCGTCATTCTCTATAAACTACGCGCGGGGAGAGATACGTGTGCGTGTGTTTCCAACCACCGACTCGGCGCTGCTACTTTATTTGTCTTCCCTCTCCCTCAAAAAGCGCCTCGACGAATGAATTTCAGCGTACCGTTCACCGGGAGGGGGTAGAGCGGCGTACCTATGGATACCTTACGTCATAATTAAAGGGGCTCGAAGTTGACCCGGCGAATCGTGAAAGTGTACTCAGGGTATGGGTACCCACCGCCGGGGTGTGGATAAAGGGTGGAAGAGGGATACGAGAGATGGGAGGAGCCTCCTCGTTCTATAGATTTTCACAGAGTACATAATGGTTATAACTGTCAGTCATTCCCTTTACCTCATCTGCTAATTTCGAGAAATATTGAAGCTCGTTGCGTAAATGCTCGAATCACTTTTATGATACGTTTTTTCACTCAAATTGTGGGGAAGTTGGAAAAACTCGATAGATTTGTCGACATTTACACGAAAATTATATTATGCGGTGAAACGGGGTGAGCTGACCGAAGATGATGGCCCCTCGTTGCCATTACTTTCCGTGGCAATGAGGGGCCAACTTGCTCAGTTTTACTGTTTATCTACGGGTCGATAGATTGAAGTAAATGCAAATATTGTTGGATTCTACATAAATTTTGAGTCTTACGAGTTATTAAAATAATTTCGACAACAACAGCGAGAGCGTATCTATTGATAAGGGTGGAAATTGCCCGAGTCCTGTAATTAATTAACGACGTGGAAATGCTTTGCGACAAATTCCCCAAAGTCTTAATCAACGAGTGTGGAAAGACTTCATCGAAATTTCCGAGTCGTCAATCTCGACACACCCTGTATATTCTCCAGAGAAACTTCCAAGGAAGTTTCTTACATGCAAAGACTTTCTTGCTCGAGGTTTCGACGTGCCTGAAATGTTATTACCGGCTTTCGGTTATACTTGTATATTCCTCGAGATTCCTTGCTTCTCTGTACGCGAATCAATTAGGCGTGGAATAATGATGTAATCAAGATAACGAAACCCTATGGAGTATCCAACAGAGTTAGGCCATTCGACGTATCGAATTTCATCGTTGGCTTTCCGTGATTGCGTTGCAAACGAGTCGTGGTCTCGATTCGCTCGCAGGACTTCGCTCGACTCGTTCGAGGGGGCCCGACCCCCGAAGCACTTATCGGGGACTCTGTTCTCCCCCTCGATCGCCTCGATTTTTGGAGGGCCTGCGACGTTATTCATCGAGGTGAGAAAAATTGCAGTGCTATGTACAAAACACGTATGCACTGACGGAAATAAAATTTCGTAAAAAATAAAGCTACGTTCAAACACAAATGCATTTTTAGATAGTCATAAAAATATATTCATCCGATTATAGGTATCGAATATCGATTCGATCCAATTAATTCCTAATATTTTTTATAAATCGAGTCAATATTCGTTTAATAACTCAAGTATCCATGTAGGTACACGTTTACCCAGGACTATTCAAAAATACGTTTGCTCAATTCAGAACAGATCGTGCGCGTTGCAAAAAAGAAGTTGGCCCCTCGCTCCCGCTGCTTTCGACGGCAACGCGGGGCCAACTTCGTCCTGCAACGTGCCTTAATCTCCTTCGAGTCGATCGTTTTGCGTTGTACACAAGCGACGAAAACAGCATTTCCATTTTCTCCAATTTAAAGGGCCGAAAAACACCCGAATTGCGCGATCCGACGAGATATTTGTTTTCATCCCCGTATACGTTGCACCCAATATATCGGCGGGCTTGCAGCCACGCTGAAAAATAACGGATGCAGTCGCGTTGTACATACTCGTCGCGAGACCATTTTTCGCGAGTATTTTCCCCGCGTGCGTTAACGATAAAAGCTCCGCACGTCTTACCGCGTTTCGAACCGGCGTTTTCGAAACGCGACGCGACTATCCCGTCCGCCTCGTTAATCTCCATCGTCGTCGAGCGGCTCTAACGCTTGTTTACGTTCCATCACCGGACCAACCACTCGCGCTTGTTTTTCTCGAGCGTGTCGCCGAACGAAAGCAGCCCTCGCATCTCTTTTGCAGCATCCAACTCAGACGCCATACACAATACAATTTCCCTTATTTCGACTTTTCTAGTTTCTCATATACCCTCGATTCGCGCGTTACCCAGGTATTATAATTACATATACCGATTATCTTCTCAATCGATTTGTAATAGAAAGACAAACAATTGAAATAATTTGAACTATTATTGGAAATCATTTTAATAATTTTAGCTAAATTCCTTCTTCAAATATTCCGATTTATTAAACGAAATTAAAATTCTCGCCATCATAATAAAAATTATTCGAAATCAATGATATTGATAATATTAATATTTGAACTTTAATTCATTTATAATTAAAAATAAAGAACTAAATTCTTTCCGACTTTCAAATGTTGTACCTACTATAACCGAATAATAATTCTTTATATAGGGCAAATAGAGGCGAGTTGGATCACAGGACGAATCGAATTATAGATCTACGAGATCTCTCTATCTCTTTGATCGCGTTGAAAAGGAGGATTTCGATCATTTATATTACTTCGTTCCTCTCCAATGAAGTAATACGAGTAATCGAAATACTCATTTTCACCACGACATAAGAAATATAGATCTATAATCCGCGATTCACCTCGGTCTACCCTAATTCAATTTCGTGTATTAATTCACTTGACGTAATTCATTCACGAATCACTTCATTTTCACATGTTTCTTTCTCTCTTTTTAGTGTCCCTTGGACTGTATATTCCGGAACTCGACTCCTACGTGGCTACAATTCGCGAGCCATCAGGGGTGGGGGGATGATCCCCCCGCCGCTCCCCCATTATCGCTATTCGCGAGTCGAATCCGAAGGCGAGAGAAAGCACATTGGGTGTCGGGTATTTTCACGTCGGCAGTGCATTACGGAGAGCCCGAGATCCTATCGGCACCCCCTCGATGCGTGACGCATCGCGCCGGGGTGAGATGCAGGCCGCACACGTATTCGATTGGGCGCGCGACGCAATAATATCGCAACGATCCATCACACCTCCACCGTCGATAAAACATCTGGGCTGCGTTTTTTTCGCGGCCCACTCACCCCCCACGCCACGACGTATACGACGACGACGACGCGGCGCAGGTATTAATGATTCGTCATCCCGGCACCACGCATTCCGATATCGGCGATAGGCACTTCGCCGTCTCGCTCATCGCTTCGCATTAATCTTCCCCCGGGGGAGAATTTGCATCGGGGAGGGAGCAGATGTGTGGGCCTATGTGACTAGCCGAAGAATTTGTGCGTATTTTTGCTCTCAGCTCGAGGCTGTAGGTGAAATCGAGGCCGTTTTGTTTGAGGGATTCCTTATTTGGATATTTCTATGTGTTGCCGATCGCCGATAAATAAAATATTTATTCTGCACGATGAAAAATTTAGGGGTAGTTATTATAAAATTGCAGTAAAGCTGTAGTTTTGCTACTTGCAAATTGAAGGTACATAAAACCTCACTCGATAACTATTAGGATCACGAATGTGCCTGGCTAAATATATTTGATCATTCAGAGATATATAGGGAATATATTTTACAATCGAATTGATTGTATTCTCGTTGGCGTGAAAGGTAACGAATACAAAGGGCCAACTTCCCGCTTCAACGCATTCTATTTTATCCCGCACATCTTTTTAATGTGAAAAATACAGTAGAGACTTTACTGATATTGTAAGTATTATATTCTCAGCGTCGTAGTAGAAAGTTAGGGAATCCCCGAGAACGGCGCGTGAAGTTGGCCCCTCTTTTCCGTACAAAGTAACGGAAACGAGGGGCCAGCTTCCCTCGATTTCCCTTAATCCTCATCGAAAACACGACTCGCGTCGTTCCGCCTGACAGTCGCGCGAACACAGAAACTACGGAAACACTTCAGCAAGAAAACTGCACCGCCGGAGGCTTCCTCCCTTTTCCGCAAGCCATGGAAGAGGAAATTCGATCCGGAGTGCCAATTATCGCGAAATCGGACGACTCTCGTCGCGCGAGAGAAGCGCGTCGGATCCGTCGTCGCTACCACCTTCCGGTAGAGCCACCCCCATTCCTACACTGTCATTCTCTTCATCGCGGAATTCACGGCGTAATTGACTCGACGCGGCGCAGGTAAAACATTCCCTTTGCCCCGCGCCCGCTGTATGACGCGACAACAGAGGGGGTGGATAGAGAGGGACGGCGAGAGAGGGGGCAAAGGGTGCGGATTCATCGTACACATACACAGCGAGCTTCGGCGTAGCGATGCAATAACATTACCGTGTCGAGAGGTTCAAAGCTAAATGGATGGATGTATTCCATGTGTGCTACCGGAGGGAGGAAAGAGAGGGGTGGGACCGCGAAAAATAAAAGACGCGGGAGAAAGAGCCCGCGTAATAGCCCGCGTTATACATCCGTTTCGCAATTCGCGCGAGACTCGCCTCTTTTGGATCCCTTCGTTTACGCGCTGTGTAGGATAAAATGAGGTGCGTTGGCCCCTCGTTTCCATTATCTTCCGTGGCGATGAGGGGCCAACTTCTTGCGCCAACTCACCCCGTTCAACTTTTTACTTTTCTCGCGAGTGACGATTCGTGCGCAGTGTTGAGAGAGGAGTTAGGAATTTTTTCTTAGGACCACAGAAAAAAATTAATCGTAGAATTTACAAAGTATACATTGTTAAGACGATTACACAATTTTAGTAAAAATTATTTTTATAAAACCTGTAGAAGTTGCAAGCTTTGCTATAATTTTCATTAAAACGGTAGTTACCGTAATGATAAATTGGCTTTATCTCGAAATTTACCATAAACTTTGTAAAAATGCTATGCTTTATTTTTTCCCGTGCACGCGGCAGAAAACGTTTGTTCTTCGTCGAATGCGCTTCTCCTTTTTGGCGATGCGTTCTCCCCTCCGATAATTCATTCCGTCTCGACGGTCGATTTCGCGGGGCCATTACAGGCGCGGGTCATCTTTTTCTGAGGATTTTTACGGTGCACGCCCGCAGTGTACATGTATACGGGGCGAATTCCACGCGGAAGGTGGACCATGAAAACGGTACGGATACGCTTCACGTTTCCATTAGGCAGTTATTTCATTAGAATCGCCTTCCGCGAACACTAGGGAGGGTGGCTGGATTTTTTTCTCGCCACGTAAGAAATGTCCCGTGAAATTGACGATGTGCGAAGTCTCGCTTTGAGGGTGGGAAATCGTGAGTGATATTTTTGAGCGGTTAAGTGTTTTCCTTTTTTTTTTCAAATAACACTGCAAGCTTTGTAGGGATAATGTTATTTATCCGAGTGTTGGATTCCCGTTAAAATTAGTTTCGTTCAAAATTCAACTACCTTTGTATTTTTATTTTTGCCTGTCCGGAAGGGACAATTTATTACTTGATGGCACTTTCTGGAAAGTACTTAAAAAAAGGGAAAAAACGTTACAGTTGAAGTTTTTTTACTCGACCATACGACAACCAGAGAGTCGAGGCGATGGCTCATGGGGCGGCCAACACTCTGATCCCCAGGTATACGACTATAGTCGTCAATCGTCGAAAGACACACAAGTATTGAATTTTCTTTCCAGTGTAGCTTCGTCGCAAAGAAACGATAAAAAATCGTCACAAGTCAAAGGGCATCCGAAGCCTCGCCGCCGAGTTCACGGCGCAATTACCGATCCCGCTTACCCGGAACCAAACGCGATCGATCGTCGAGAGCGGCGCGGCGAATCGGGGGAATTAACGCACGTTTATTGTGTCGCGCGCGGCACCCTCATGCGTGAAACTAAATTCAAGCAACATTACGTTGCCAATGGGCCCGAAATCTCATTCCGATCACTTGAGGGAACGCGCGGGATAGTCCAAATGTCACCGAATGCCGCGGACGCGTCGGGCCGTGTACAGGCCACCCGTCGCGCTCGACGTTCCTCGCCTAACGTCGCCGACGACGTGACTTGCGGTCCGATGAACGCGTCGTAGAGGTGCCGACACCCGGCCGCGTTTGTTCGACATTGACGTAACAGCGAAGCACGTTCGACAAAGCCGCGAAGTCGTCGAGTTTCGAGGGAAACCCAATACAGAGGGTTGTTAACCCTTCCCCTTTGTGTTTGGCCCCCAGCTCTACGCGTTTATGGGTGTTACGAGGGACTGCCGAATGAGAAGCGCGGGTGGGAAGTTGTCGCAATGCGCGAAGGGACATTCGATAGTTATACCTATGCAGAAAAAGTATAAGAGTAGTTATGAAGTTGGCCCCTATATCGCATTACTTTATATGGAAACGAGGGGCCAACTTCTCCTTTGAGTTTCTCTTAAACTGCGCGTAAAAGCCTAAAACTCATTTAATTCTCAAGCCATCGCGCCCTGAGTACTCGCGAGAGCGTCTGAGGCAGCCGGAACGTCTCGCCGGTATTACAGATCCGATCTACTCTGCATAAACGCACCGAGGCGACCACCCGATCCGAAGATACCCGCACCGAGAGGAGACAATAAATTCCACTTGAACGGAGAATTCGTGGAACGAATTCGTGCGAATAAATTATAGCCACGGCGAGACACGGGCTGTGTATATACGTAGGTATACACCCGCTCCTCCGGTGGAGTTTTAATTCTCATATATCAGAGTTTCACCTCTCCGCGGTAACCCTTCTTTACAGACACCACGAATCCGATGCGGGGCACCGGGGATCCCCGATCCATACGCGTGTATAAATCCTCGAAAGGATGCATATCTTTGCGCGATGGGATGGAGATCGATCGACTCGCCGGCGAGCGCGACGTACCTCTCTGCTCTCGATGGAAGAGGAGGGAGGGACTTCTTGTCAGATCAGGGATGAGGAGGAGAGCGGGGAGAGAGACGACAGCCGAAACGAGAGGTTCCCCGTGTGATTATCCACTACTTTAACTCAAATATTTGTTGCAATAACTCAAACAATGTTATACCAACAAATTGTTTTTCTTCGCGAGCGGAGGAATCGTGATGCGAGAGGCGCGGAAGAATTCCAGGGTTATCGGATTCTTTTCCTGCATTATTTAATAAAGTATATAGGCGCCGCGACACAATTTTCTTACGCCACTTCCTCCTCCCGCGGATATAGAATGGGCGCGCGTTATGTATACGTAACGAAATATCTTTCCTTCCTCCAACCGCAATTTTCCGTATAAGATAAACTCGTTGAAGTTGGCCCTCCGTTTCCACGCAAAGCAATGGTCACGAGGGGCCAACTTCCTTCGCAAACTTTGCTCTGTTTCACCCAATCTTCCTCTAGAATCCTCAACGACGCGATCGCTATCGCCGATATAAATGACCAGACTCGAAAAAGGAACTCTCGCACTGTCGTTTCCTTAAAGAAAAATTTCCCCCACTTTTTTCCCCCGCCAAACAGCCGCGCGCGATGAAATTTCCCCAGCGCCGCGAGATAATTATTAAACGCCCGAGCGACTGCATCCACTGCCAATTATCTCGGCGACGATAATTGCGCGGCGATATTCGCAGCGGCGAAAGAATATACCGACGGCCGGTCGATCGTTACACGTTTAGGGCGCGAGATACGGCGACGCGGAGGCGCCGTGCCCCGCTGAATAGTTTCACGGGGCGCGGCAATGCTCTCCCGCTTCAATTCCGGTAGAAAGTGTCATTTCTATTTACGATGTTTTTCGAGAACCGCCAAAAATATTGCGAAGAAAACGAAACTCGCCTTGTTTCTCTACCCACACGGCGGGCGAGAATAACCCCCGGCGAAAAATATGTGGTACGCGTTATTATACACGCGGGAGGGGCGGAGGGGTACGTGTTTACGCGCGGGTAGAAGCGGGGAAATAAAATAAGTCCCGGAGCGAGTTTGCGAGTCCTCTTTTAAAAAAGTCGACCGCCATTCGACCGTGCGCTCGCGCGCGCGCGCGTGGAGAGAAACGTGAAAGACGAGAAGGGGTCGCGCAAAAGTACGAGCAGCAGGGAAAGCGGTGACGGAGGGAGGGACTCCCTGTCGGGGATAGGCACGTAGCTCGTAAAATCGCAGCCCCGTCGCGTGGACCCACGCTCGCTACGCCGAAGGTCTAACGAAGTGACGACGACAAATCGTAAACGTTATTTATGCGACGGTCGAGTAATAATTTAATTATATCGCAATTAACGGCGAAGGATAACGCGCGTCGAGAGAGGTTTCCCTTAACGAAAGAGAGAGGGACGTATAGCGATTCCAGCGAGGGATCTTTCTCGCTTGGCCGGAGGGCAAAGGGCAAATGATCGAGGTCGCTCGAAAATAATTAGCGTTCCAAGTATTTTCAGCGCACCCGTCGATTTCCACGCCGGCAAGTGGAATTGGAGCGATGCGTGGCGAGTCGACGAGTGAAGTTGGCCCCTCGTTCCCATTGCTTTACATGGAAACGAGGGGCCAACTTCTCGTGCGAGCTGAGTCTTCAGAGCTGAATTGTCTTAAAAGTACGGAACAGTGTTTCTTTCTCGTCCGCACCCTCGAAGTCGAAGGAAGAAAGGCGAGCCACGCGCGTGCTATAATACGGTTAGAGACATAGTATACCCATCTCTCTCGCGCCCCCGCATACCCACCCTCCCCAACCATTGCACACCTACATCACACCGCCGGACCCGAGGCTCCGGAGTCGACAGGGAAGAATGGCCGCGGTCTTGTGCGGTGTTCGGTGTCACGATAACTCCGTGAAAAAAAAATGCTCGATAAAAAAAGTCGAGATGAGACAAGCACCGTCATACCGATTGCGTCGTTAATTTTCCCGGACCGTCGCACCGCCCCGCGGAGGAATCGTTGTCGCTGCTGCGCGATACCCATCTCTCGAAAGCGTCCGGGAATGACCCCGGCTGCGCGGAGAGGATTTTTCAGGCGAGCGAGAGAGGACCCGTGGTCCTCGCGGGAGATGAAGACGTTGGATTTAAGGGGATATCTACCGGCGGAGCTGCAGCGCCGCGGGATGGCCGAGCGTTCGTCGAAGAGAAGTGGAGTGGAACTACATAGTAGGCGCGTCGCCCCGACTATCGGGTCCTATAATCGCCGAGCTAGAAACCGTTGGAGAGTCGAGGAATGAAGTTGGCCCCTCATTCCCGTTACTTTGCATAGCAATGAGGGGACAACTTGCGTGCCTCGCATCACATGGGACGTATACAGGGCTCCGCGTAATTCAACCGCCTAGCGAAGGAAGTCTGGTTTAATTACCGTTGACGCTTTCCCCTTTTAAATGAAACTGAATCCTCGGGAAATCTGCTTACGGTCCTTATATATAATTACGACCGGTTACGTGATTGCTACCCGACGCGAGCTGAGGGCGAAGAAGAGGAGGAGGAGGAGAAGAGGGGGATAAACAGAAAAGAAGCCGGTCGTTCAACGGCACGTACTGCGCATTTCTTTCATTCGCAAAGGGTACGTGCCCTTATCAGTCGCGAGTTGCGGGGAGGACGGCGCCGTCGCGTCTCGTTGGTGTTAAACATTTCATTAGCGCCGGACGAGATTAAAGAGGTGCGGACGGCCCCGCGGCCGCACCCCTAGCCATCTATATGTACGCCTCTGCTTCGACCCGAATGTCCTATACACTATACTAGATAATAGACTTGACATTTTGGGTCAAGTATTGCGTTCATTGCTTTACTGTATTACAACAGTTGACATATGTCTAATGAACTTCACTAAACGTATGTCAATTATTGTCATATAGTAAAGCAATGTGAATGCAGTAGGTACCTTCTCCAAAATGTCAAATTCATTATCTACTTTATAGTATGTTAATCGCAGTTATCAGTGATTAATATACTCCTCTCCGCATGGCACAAATTGGATATTAAAAGAGATCGGGGCGAGTCGAGAAACGAAGTTGGCCCCTCGACTCCATTGAAAGTAACGTGAACGGAGGGCCAACTTCTTCTTATAACATACCCCGGTCTCCACAACTTCCTATATTTGACTCTAGAGATTTTAATCCACCTGAGTATCCCACGAGAAACCGTTACATACCGTAGAATAAAAGTCCACCGCGATAGACGTGTCTCTTTCCTACGGCGTCGGTTTCTCCTGCACTACCGTCGTCGACGACTCCGAGCCTCGATATCGACGAACGGCATGCCCGCACCGATATTGCGCTCGCTCGCGCGCGCCGCGGGACTTGCGCAAAATTTATTCCACTATCTCTTCTCGATTCAGAAATTTACGAGGCAATTTTATTATATTACTTCTGTCGAAAGTTGTGGACGGGGCACCGAGACGCGGGAGACGCCGACGAGGAGGGAGAGAGAGAGAGAAAGAAAGAGAGAGTGAACTATGCGAGAGACAGAGTTGGATGGGAAAAGCGCGAAAGGGAGGAGGAGGAGTCGAACTATGAAATAGCGGAGAACCGAACTCAGCACACGTGCCAGATGTACCGCAGGCGGTGGACGCGCGGGGGCGGGTCAGGCATTACGGTACAACACTTGACTCTCTCTCTCTCTCTCTCTCCCCCCTTCGAAGAAGGAAGTCAAAAGGACCGGGGAACTTAGCCGGGCGTGCGCGCGCTGTAAACAGAGGCAGATACGGATCTAAATAGACGCTACTCGTGTGAAGTTGGATGGGCCGTTGGGTTGTGTGCGCGCGCGACCTCTAGCGTAATGGCAGGGTGGTTTAACTCAAACAGCTTTGCTCTCGCGGTTGAAACAGTGCCGCTTCGAGTTGTTCAGCGGGGCGTGCGACCGAACGGATTCACCCGAGAGCAGATAATTATTGTAATTCTCTGTGGCTGCTGCTTGCCCCCCTAAACCCAACCCCCTCGCGTAATCCTCGAATCCCGCGTCGCTCTTTCGAGGCCAGAAGAACCGGCGGTAAAACGGAGTTACGCGGGCCCCGGTAGTACCGCGTGTACTCGAGGAAAGATCACTTTTACGGGGCACTTACTCTTCGCCGTTTCTTTTCACTGCGAAGGGGGGTGTAACCCTGTATCTTGCACATGCCTCTGTACAGAGCGTCTTAGACTCGCCGGACTTCCAGTTAACGAGGGTGTTTTTTTTGCGAAGATGTGTAAAACGAAAAAATACTGCAATAAATATTCTTTCTTCAAATGATAAGCTAATGTCAGTTGTTCTACCACATGAGGTTAAAATTATTTGCCAGGAAAGAAACTTCAATCACTATTATCTCATTGTTTACGAACATCGATATGTGACTTTGTTATAGATAAAAATGTAATCTTCAAAAAAATATTAGGTATAGAAAGCTTATAAATAATGAGATAATAGTGACTGAAGCTTTTTTTCTGGTGAGTAAGTTTACGCTCATATGACACGTTATTGATAGAGAAACTCACTTTCGATTCATATCAAAATGAACATTTTTTTTGTATCGTAATTTGAAATGTAATGTTCAATATAAAAGTATCTCATCCTAATTCGGATCGAAAATTTCACGGGTAATGAGATAATTGTTATTGAATTAGGTATGCATACTAATATTTCGATATTTTTTTCCGGTATTTTTGTTTCGGATTTTGATAAAGAATACTTCGTTAATGGAAAATTATGTATGGAATATAGGTAGAGCAAATCGGCGCGTGAAGCTGGCCCCTCGTTGACATGCAAACTAATAAAAACTGAAGGCCAGCTTCTTTCATCGCAGCGATGTGGCTAACGGTCGAAGAAAATGACAATTGATCGCGCGCGACTTTTTAGGTATTTCTACGCTCGCTTTCAAATTACGGCGCCCGCGCGTAAACGCCATCCGTCGCGCATCGATAATTCCGCAGTTGCTGCAGCCGGCAACGTGCAGCAGACCAACACGTATCTACACCGCGTATATTTCGAAACCTATACACCCATTCGTCTCGCAATAGCGTGGGTTTCCGGCGATGGTTGCTATAGGACCTGTTAGACTGGCTTCCTGCCACCCTCGTCCCGAAGACGCTAATTACGGAGGGGGCCACTTCCTGGTCGCTTCTCTGTCTTACCACGCGCGACACAGTATTGGGCTACGAAATTTTCAGCCTAACGGGGCAAAATGAAGTTTGCGATACACGCGATTCATCGTCCTCCACTTTATCTACTCACACGGATTATTACTTCGTTGATCGAAATTCGCGGTGCATTGAGAAACAAGAGTTGGCCCCTCGTTTGCATTACTTTCCATGGTATCGAGGGGCCGACTGCCACTTCACCTTCTCTCAATCTTTCCTATAAAGAGCGTACGGTGCTTGTGTTTCACGTGGGAGTCCTCGACAAACATCGGCACGGTAGAGACGAAGAAAAAAAAAGAAACGCGATGAATAGAATTGGAAAAAATTGTACGCGCCCCTCAATGTCGATTGACATTTGTAAGGTATCTCATGCAGTTCGAGTGCTTCTCGCGATAATGGCTGGTAGATCGTGCGAACACTTTACTCGCTCCCTATATACGTGTTGTTATTGCAAAGGATACCATGAAGAATAAAACTCGATATCCTTCAGGGCAGCGTAGGCGTCGACGCGAGCGGAAAACATTTCTTTCTGACAGATTCGGATATTTATAGGAGCCCGCAGCGATATATTAGTTATATAAGTTATATAGCTGTATCCATCTTGCGTCCAATGAATAAATTATCGATCGGTTGTAATCCAATAAAAATTAATTACATGGCTGGACTCTCCTTCTTCTTCCTTTTTTTTCTCGATTCTGATTTATGACCATCTAATAGTCCCTGTTTCAATTTTGATACATAGATTCATTTAGTGTTCTCGAAGGGATAACATATCTATTCCTTTAGATCGAGACGTAGATCGTTACACGGGTATTAATTGTATGGACAGCGAAACGATATTATGTATCTTTAGCTCGGAATAATAAGATTACCGAGTGTGCGTTTACCAACGTCGAATTATGCATCTCGTTATCAGGATAGCCTCTAAATCTGTCGAGAAAAAAAAATTGTGAAATTCCTGAAAACTCCCAAAAAAATCGTTAGAGTGACGAAGAAGAAGAGACATTTTCCACAATCGCAAACAAATTAAGAAGACTGAATTAAAAACATAAATAGTCTTCAAGTCTTGTAAATTTATCAATCTTTTCCCCCCAATAATCACCACCCTGACTCTATAAATCGTTTCTCTACACTGAGAAAAATAATTTGTCGATCCAAGTAACCGTCGACATGAATAGAGTGTCAAGAACGTATTTATTCAAGTCAAATGTATTGCCGTTGAATCAAGTGCAAGTTCATTCAATGAAACGAACATACAATTATCTTAAATAAACATATTCTTGGCATTATTCATATCGATGGTTACTTGGATTGGCAAATTATTTTTCTCATTGTCACAGTGTAACGATAAGCTGTAGATGCAACGCTTTTCCTACAGAATGCATTACGAAATAGGGCGACGTGCATTCGATCGCCGCGGGAAATTTACCTCCCATCTTCTTCGATCCGCTTTACTTTTACGTCTGCTTTCGGCCAGTGCTGCTCGGGGGGGAGGGTGCAGCGCGGATGGATACAGATATTCGCCGGTCTCCGCTTTCCTCTCGCGCTTCTAAAAAGACGATTCGCCGCGGTTGTTCCGCAACGGAAAACGACCCGGCTTTGCTCTCTTTTCCTTTTTATTCCTCTAACCCTCCCGGCGCGACCGCGGGAACTATCGCACCGCGTAGGAAACCCCCTCGCCGCCGCGTCGTTTCGAGAAAGTAATCTCCATAAAATTAATTGTGTATGGTTTCCGATGGGGTGTACTATATAGGCGGAGTATAGCCCGGTGGGGTGGCGCGTACGTATCGGGTTTCCTGATTATTTCTCCGGATATTTCGGGAAACTCTAAAAGTGCCAGGAAAGTTTCCACTTATATTAGCTTGCTTTCCACCGCTGAAAGTTTGCCCGGGGAGTCCGTGGAGAAGTTTGGTCCGACGAGAAAGGTGGGAGGGGGAGGATGGTCGATCCGTGAAGCAAGAACCGATACACGCCACTGTACACCGTAAACAAACATGTATTCTTAACATACCTTTTATATAAAGCTTTATTCCAATACGTGATTATGAAAATTAATATATTTCCTTATTAAAATACCCCCATAAATTTCATAACGAAGTATATTAATTTTCATAATTGTGTAGGTATCGGATAAAGGCTTTGTATACAATTATATTAAATTTAATACAAATTTTGTTTATAGTGTACGCTTCGGCAAGTTGTATCTCCTACTCCTTCGCGTATACAGTGCTGTCTCCTTAATTTCTCGCGCTCGGGGCTGACAGGCTGCTCATTGGTCGAACGTTCAGGGGAAGCGAAAGTTGCAGAGTGATAAAATTAAGGAGATAGAACTGTACATGCATACGTGTCGTCGTGCATTATCGCGTACGCGGTGCAGACGGCCGAGACGGCAGTCGGAATCGGTCGGTGGTCGTACAATGTAAATGATACGGTTTGCCGGTATAATTTACATCGGAGCGGATCCTTTGATCGCGCGCGGAAGGAACGAAGATATATAGAGATCGTATTACGGAGGGAAGGATCGGTATCGCCGGTTATTCGACAATCGTGATTAGGTGGAACGAGAACGGGAGGAAGAAGATGCGTTTATCATGGCTCTGAGACTTCGGTGTCTCCTGAGAGCTGCACGAGATGAAAGCCATACGAGAAAGAAATTAATAGTAAATATAAATATAAGAGAGTAATAACGAATAATGGTTTCCAATAATATAATAAAGTATCATATTATTAAAAAGTATTATTCTTTGTTACTTTTACATTTATATTTCATAACGAATAATTTAAACAAAAAGATATTCATACTTTTAAATTCAATTCGTAATCTGTATACATATTTGTTATGACACGTAGAAGAAAATGTCCGAAAAAATAATTATTCTTTGCACTTGTGCAAATAGAAAATGATATAATAAATACAAACATAAGAGTAACAGAGAATAATACTTTTCAATAATATAATAAGTATTATATTATGTAAAATTATGAATATTTTTTTAGGGCAAGACTGAATTAAAGAGGGAAAATATATCTAGCGACGAGACTCGACAAAATTTCCCGCCGAAATGATCGATTCGCGTTTCGACGAAAAGAGCCCACGATGCAGCTCTAAAACGTCGAAAATGATTCTAGTCACCCGACGATTCGACGAGGGAATAAATATATTCCGGGAAGCTCTCTCTCTCTCTCTCTCTCTCTCTTGTTTCTCGCGGAGTGGGAAAGGCACCGCGGCGAATATACCGGAGGGGGATGGAAAGAAGGTCGAGCATGGAAATTGGATTCGCGAGTGCTTCGATGAGAATCGACGAGATCGGGGGAGGGAACGAAGAGAGAGAGAGAGAGAGAGAGGGGGGAGCTTTTTGAGAGGAAGTAATCGAGTTTGACCCGCGAATAAAAGTGTCGCGTCGACGCTAGTTGCGTACGACGTACACGGAAGAGTCGGGCGAGATTTTTCGACGCGAACGTGTCTCCGGGATAGGGCGGGGGGTGGGACACGCCGCGAGATATAATTTTCAGAAGCGCGCGGCCCCGATATTACGCATTCCCTCTCTCCGCCGTACGCGGAGTCTAGATTTGAAAAAGCCCCTCTCTCTGACGTAAAAGCTGACACACACGGCGTGAGAAGATCTTTATTTATGAACTCGCGTGCGCGCTATATGCGTTAGGGGTTACATCGCGGCCCCAACTCGGGCGATGATAGCTTTCGCGTCGTCGTGTGACGGCAGATTTTTGCGGTTATCGCGATGCGGGGCTGCGCATACCACGTCGTGCGAGGAAAGTCAAAGAGATGCGCCATTCCGCTGCGCGGTGTTATTCGTGGGAGTTGCACGGGGTGAAGCGGGAAGTTGGCCGCTCCTTGGCACGGAAACACATTCAGGGAAAAGTTTATTTAAATACGAACTTATAACAGAAAACTTATCAGTCACGAACAGCGATTTCTTTAATATGAAATAAACGTCTGTTTCAATGAAACAAACGTTTGCGTACATCGCAGATTGTTTATTCGCTTCAAACTTTTCTTTGCTTTTTGTGAATAAATTGCTTATTTATCGCGAATAAATGTCTGGGGTAAAGCGGGGTGAGTTGGCGCCAATTCTACTAAGTTCGCATTCAACTAAACTTTCCTCTGAGTGTATCATTTTCTCCAGCTGTATTATCAGCAATTATTTCTTTCACACCGAGAAAACGGTTTATTAAACTATTTTCTCGGTATGGCATTACAGACGCGCGTATCGCTTTTACGCTTTCGGGCATCGGGTATGGCAATTGCGACTTGGCGGAATCGATATATCGGTATGTTTGTCATACCGGGCTGGTTCCTAGGCTCTATACGTACGGGTGAGATGGGCGAGGCGGGGGTTGGTTCGAGGCGTCCGAAGGGGTGAGAGAGGCTGTCAGTGGCACGTGCTAGGCAAGCCTCCCCCGCCACCCAACCGGTCTCGCTCCCAGTGTAGACAGACCGCACGCCAGACGCGTCGACAAACGCAAACGCGATCGGTCAGCGCTGAAACGAATGACGCGGACCCGACACCGCGCGCTGTTTGCGGGACAAACAATTTTATGGAATTGACGAGGATACACGCTCGCGTCAGCAGCTCGGGGGAGGGGGAGTGCGCGGTACGACGTCGTTACCGCGTGGTGGACTTGAAGCGCACATACCTCGCCGTATCTCCGCTCTAATAGAAACGCAACAAACCACCCCCTCCAATTTAAAAAGGGGCGACATTTCGTTCCGCCGTAGTTCGATCTCGCCTCTTCCAACGCGGCGGAGGAGAAGGAATCGGAGACGCGCGCGAAGAGTCTATATCCGTCGTCGTTATTTACCATTTGGTGCCGTATAACGAAAGGACGAAAACCCCTACCGATCGACGAGCAGACGTCCGCGCTGATCAAAGGTGAGGGAGGATCCCACGTCTTTGTTCTCGTTATTTTCTCCGAATGCCTCGAGCAAACGGCAGTCCGTCCCCGTCTTCGGTTTGCATTTCTTCCCGAGCCACTCTCTACGCGGTGTTTACCTTTGATACCCAGGAGCCTCGCTCTCGCGGAGTTCGATTGCGGGAGAAGCGCTCGAGACGCTACGCGTCGGGAGTAGCAGCGCGATCGATCGTCATCGTCGGATAGGGGATTAAAGGGCGATTAAGGTATCTACGACGGTCTTTGTTGGCGAAAGGCGGGTCCACCGGATTAAGTGCGCTCTTTCGCCTCGGATTCGAATCTTGCACGGCCGGGAATTTATAGAGTCCTTGCCGAGGACTAAAAAAAAAAAAAACAATTTTTCCCTCCAGACACGGGAGACGATCCCGGATGTTTCTGTACAGATACAGGCGCGATCCGCCGAAAGCTTCATCCCCTTTTGTCGGGGTGAACACTCGGCGACGCGACGGTCGTGTTTCTATTTATTCGCAATTATATTGAACCCGGGGTGCACCCGTGGGACGGACGTCGAAGAACCGTTTATTTAGCCTCGCGCGTCGCACGGAGAGGGATGCTTTGATTGACGGGTCTTTCTCTGTCGAGTGTAACGCTCTTCGGGCGCGGCAAGGGGGAAATTGTATTAGTGCGAGGGACAAATAGATCCGTTCGAGCTTTCGGCAGATTATGGAAATTCCGAGGATCGAACGATCGCAATGAGAGCGCAAACTCTACCGGGGGATGAGCCGAATGGAGATGCGCGTGCACGCGGAGGGCGCGGACCGCTTAACGCGGTGTTTGCTCGGCGATCGAGTTTCTGGTTCGACCTGGTCTCGCAGTATTTCTGTTATTTTTTCTGCTCGTCTCTGATCTGAAGGATCGGACGGTATTTGGATGCAGGGTAAAAATAGGGTAGATGCCCGGGTTGAAGAGCGAGTACAAATTTGATCATCTTGAAATCGATTGCAGATATTGAAAAAAAGTTTAAATAAAAAAGATTTATCTACGTTGGCTCTGTAAAAAAGGTACTTTTCATTTTTCATGCATCTTCACTGGGTTTCGAGATAATTTCGTTCTAAGTTATAGGATATGACGGGATGAGTTGGCGCAAGAACATGGCCCCTTCTTTATGCGGAAAGTAATAGAAACGAGGGGCCATCTTCCTGTGCCAACTTGCCCTATTTTATCCTAAATAGAGACCGGAGAATCTATCTCACCTTTACCCTAGAGAAAAGATAATGTAGAAGACAGTAGACCGAGGCGAGTTGGCCCCCAGTTGCCATGGAAAGTAATGAGAATGAGGGGCAAACTCGTTCTCTATCCCTCGTACATAATAAAAATCGTTGTACCGTATGTTCTCTAGCAATAAATTCCGTATCTACGTTATACAAGATTAATGTTGGACTTGGAAAAGAGTTTTAACAAATTTCGATGTGCTTTTAGAGAAAGATTTGAACCTTTTAGACGACAGACAAAGATTGACAGGAAAAACCAGTCGCCAAGTGCGAAGGAAAAAAGTAGGGAAGAAGAAGGAAGTGAAAAAGAGGAGCGATGCGCCGAGAGAGGTGACGAGAGGGGGTCGAGTGATTGAGGGGGCGAAGCTCGAAGGGTCTGATCAAAGGATACGTGTCTCGCGGAGGGGTGAAGCAGTCGAGTTGGATTTTTTTCGCGCACTCCAAATGAACTCGATTCGCTTTTCATCGGCGCGTCTCGCGTGCGGAGAAGCGCGTCGAAAGAAGCCAGGACGATCGGAGTTTTCGAACTTGTTACCCGTAATTCTTCCCAACCTTCGTCGGCTTTCCGATCGTGGGCGAATCCCGTCGAATTCGTCGGAGATTTTATAGAATCGTCGTGTCGTTATCACTTCTACTGCGTATACTCGAGTGTAATTAATTGCTATTATCGTTGGCCGTTAAAATAAAAGTTAGTCGCGTTCTTTAGGAAAAATCGGGGCGAGTCGACAAGTGCGGTTGGCCCCTCTTTGCCATGGGAAGTACTGGGAACGAGGGGCCAACTTCATCTGAGCTTCTCCTTTCTATAACTTCGCCGCGGTTAAATGCAAAGCGGAGGAAGCTAAACCTCTATTCACCGTCGAGTATCCTACGGGAACTCATATCTCCGAAATTCGCCCGTCTAACCGATCCCCGGAGCTTCGGCGAGGCGATCCGATAGAGAGAGACAAGAACTTAATGAAAGACTCGTTCGCCCGGAGGTTATGTAACTTATTTAACCCCTTCGCGAATGATTCAATCACGTAGCCTCTCTATCTCCCTTGCGGTAAAGTGACTTCGGTATTTTTCTGGTTATCCCTTATCGCGGACTCTTTTGGATGTCAGATATGCGTACTTCTCTCTCGGCCTCCGTTTTGTTTAACGTTCGTTTTTTACGGAAACGCACGGTGGGTGATTTTGAATTATTTTCGAGTCGTTAAATTTTTAGGGCAAGTTTAAGACACAGCAAGAAATGAATAAAATCGTTTTTTCCTGTAAAAATTAATGAAAAAAAAAGTGGTCACTATATTAAATGCAACATGTTGCTATCAATAAATGATTGTAACGTTGTTAAAGCGATTTTTCATCTTCCCACGTCATGTATATGTTAATATTTTACCTTACGTTCGTCTATTTATCATAGAATCGACTGATCTGGACTGGGAGAAGTAATAGTTAAGGCGAAATAAAATATTTCTTGGACCAATAACATATTACGATCTTACAAATATTTAAGAATATAGATTCTCGGTCGGAGAACATGTGTTATATTGATTGAAAAATACCTTTCCTGAAACGAGAAATTTTTTCTGTGCGAAAAAACCCACTAATACTGTGCCTGTCAAATATTCTTCTGTACGACGAAAATCATAGCTCCATCCTGTACTTGATTAGAGAAGATTTCTTGGAAACTAGCTATTATTCCTCTCAGTGGTGCAGTCAAATGATCGATGAATTGAATCCTACGAATAAATAAATTCCCAGTAATGGAAATGTTTCAATGTACGAGAGTATCAGAACAAACTTTACCTCGCGTCGATCAACGCATGCTTTAACGCAGCGGGAATACTCGCTCTTTGGGTCACGCAAGATCATCACATACCTGAAACAAAGAGAAAAAAACACGAATGAGTAACTGTAATGGCGTCCGCATCAATCGTAACGTTGTTCGAAGCATTTATTCTCGTCTTACGCGTGTAAATCATCGAAAGGAACGAGTTTCTATCTATGTACCAATGTGATTCCTGTGTTTTTGAACACGACTTTAGATGTCTTGTATGTTAATCAGCTTGAGATATTTGCCGTCAACTCGGAATAAAAGATTCCCATGTCACGATTTCTCATTTAGGCGCCTCGTACGAGAAGTTTAGATAAAAATCCCGGAGAAGTCGAGCTCCTGCGCACGCAACAAAGCGAATTCGCTACTCCGGAAGAGGCTCGCGGTAGCAACGCGATAAGCCGGTCCGGCCCGCGCCGTCACCGCGCGCG
This sequence comes from Xiphydria camelus, assembly GCA_963678675.1. NCBI lineage: Eukaryota > Metazoa > Arthropoda > Insecta > Hymenoptera > Xiphydriidae > Xiphydria > Xiphydria camelus. The sequence continues at coordinate 972,721 of OY783197.1, forward strand.
TAATCCCTGTACACATCTCCGAGCTACCCGCCGTTAATTCCTCTCGCGCATTTGTACGAACGCGCCGCGGCTTTCCCCGCGCGCGATCAATGCCCGGCAGTTTTAATCCGACGCAAATTAGGCGCCCGACGCTCGCCGTGCTCCGCAGCCCGCTCGGATGAGGACCTCGGGAGTAAATACTTCGCCGGAGGAAAAAAGGAAGGAGCACAAAGACGCGCGAGAGGACGCGAAGCGTCAGGACTCGCGTCGAGAGGATTATAACTCCCCTCCTTGAGCGCTCGCGCGCGAGATTCTCCCTTCAACCCCTTCGCTATCGTCGAGCGCCAGCAGCGTCGGCGGCACGCCCCTCACGCGGATTACGATCTGAAGATACGCGCGCGGAGGCGCTCGCAAAAATTACTGAGCATTGTTGATTTCTGGAGCACGAAGAGGGTGGGAGGGAAAGGGTTGTCGTGAGAGATGGGGACTTAAATGCGACTCGATTGTCGCTAAACCCGAAGGGGTGTTAGGGGATTGCGGCGGGTGGGGGGGGGGGATTTTCGAAGGGCCCCAAGGGGTACGAAATAAAAGGTAATCTCGACGCGAATGATTATTAAAAATCATTTTCCTGCCTGCAAAATATTATTTAGATATATTAAGTGTCTCCTTCCATAAAAAAAAGGGGAAAAAAATATATACGAGCGAACTGTCTTGTTTAATTAGGCCTAACAAGTACAACGTTTTATGAAAAATAAAAAGAAAATTTTTAATCAGAGACTGATTATTATAATAACACGAGATGCTTGATCTGACAATCGATAAGAAGAATAGGAAGATTTAAAATATAAAAAAAAGATCCTCTTATCAGTAGAGTACAATAGAAATACAACAAACTAATTAGAAAGCGATGCGTGACTGGATACATTCCTCTCTAATTAATTTATTATATTTATACTGTATTTTATTGATGTAGAGTCATAAGAGAGAAAAGACAAGGGAGAAAATGTAAAGAGCGAAAGCCATACATGCGAGAATAATAAATACAATACAATAAAATAAATTAGAATGTCGAAATCATCCTCAAAGTCGTTTCAAGTCTTTTAAATAATCCCAACGAACTGATATAGTTTCGAAGGTGTGCCTATATACATAATTGTACCTAAGTAAAAAGAAAGAAAAAGAACTCTAAGGGGGAAGATAGCCCCTCACTCCCATTACTCTCCACGAAAACGAGAGGCCAACTCGCTCTGACCTTCCCGAATAATTTCACAAAAAGGATATCAACTGAACGAACGACACGAAACACTCGATCTAGCGACCGATAAGCAAAATCGTTGTGTGCAAAAAATAAAGAGCTCACGCCACGCGTTTTACATACATGCAAATCGGCCACGACGCGCGCTACACCCCCTCCTCACTACCTGTTGAACCCCACTGGACACGAAGCGCCACGCCGAGGCGAACGCCCGATCGGCGGACGCCTCCACCCTCCATACGCGTTGATAACGCGCGCCAGCCCTGGCCCTCCTCCTCGCCGCGTGGTAGGGGCTACAAGGGAGATCTCCCGCAACCCCGCGCGTCAGCGGCAGCCGCTCGCGACTGATACTCGCGGCGGAAATCGCGGTCGACTCGCGGAAACGCCTCAAATTACGCGCGGCTCTGTGTCTAGCCAGATAACGTGTACAGAGGTTACGACGGAGGCGGTGGAGGTGAAGCGGGAGAGAGAGAGAGAAAGAGAAAGAGAGACGGGGTGTGGCTGGGGGAAGAAGCGCGGAGGACGACGGTAGCGCTAGTGCTTTGTGCTAATCTTAATACCGTCGGAGCAGAGCTGAGCCACTCCGAACCACTCAGCGGCCCCTGCTTCTTACCCCCTTGCCCCTTTTCTGTCTACTCTGTGACGGTGCAGCATGCGGGACCCCGACCACCCCCCCGCCTCCGCCGCCCCTCCGCGCGGTTTGATCCTCTCTGCCGTTCCACCCCTCGGATTCCTCTCGCTTCCAGCCACCCGCAGTTTGCCTTTGCCCCGCGTATATACGTCTCGAATCTCGCGGTTGGTGGATGAGATAACATATAATTGCTCTATATTTCGATAATCGAGGTTTGGCGCGCAATTTAGCGTCCGCTGTTTTGTCTCTTATTCGTAATTCCGTTACGGTCGGCGTTAGAATGAATGTCTGCTTTACGATTTCTCGATATCGAACTATTTTTGAGTTTGGTAATACTGGATTAGTGCCGAAGATGTTCTGAATTCGCTTGGTGAAACGAAGTTGGCCCCTCGTTCCCATGCAAAGCAATACTAATGAGGTGCCAACTTCTTCGGATAGGCGAGAGTTCACCGTGTCTTTTGCACGCGATTCGTCGAAGAGGGTTGAGAAAAGGCGCGCAGGGGTTGGGGAGACGGATGACGGTCTACTGTACGACCGGCGGCAGCGCAGCGGATTACCGGACGGGCCTCTTGAAATCTCGAAAAGAAATACATTTCACGCGGAAGCGGCTGCGAGCGAGGAAAGAGAACTCGAGAGACGAGGACCAGACGAGGAGGCCGCGCCGAGCTAGTCCCTCGGCTAATAAACGGGGCGACGACGACGTGGCGTAATTAAATGTAAATATATCTCGCCGGTTTTACTTCGCGAGAATCGAAAGCGAAATATTTCATACGAGGCAATACCCTGCGGACCCGATAGCCATGATGGGCCGTCGTCGTCGCTTCGCGTCCGGAGTTCAACCCGACGGAGGTGCGCGTCAACGACACGAGCCACGCGACGGCCCGGAGTATGTATAAGCTACTATTAAAATAGAGTCGGCGAAGGGAAACGTCTCTGGTTGCAGGAGGCACGAAGCAGCCCCGGGGAAATAAGAAACAAAGAGTCAAAGGCGGAAACTTGTATAGCCGGCATGCGAGGGGATATGACGATGCGAGGCTAGCGTATGCATATGTGTGGGAGGGCGAAACGTATCGCGCTAAGGTCGCCTGTCAGGTGCACGTAACGCACAAGTAAGAATTTTTCTTATCGTCGACGGGTAAATCAAAGGCGACGCCGTAGGGGGCGCGCGCGCGCTGGTCTTGCCAGGCGTTCGAGGAATGTACATTTTTGTGCGGGGCAAAGGAAGATGAGTTGGCCCCTCATTGCCATGCAAAGTAATGGGAGCGAGGGGCCAACTTCACTCACCGACTCGTCGCGTTTTATTTACGAAAGGCATGGGTTTCGTTTGAATGAATTTTCTTCGTATTTCTCTTGTTTTTAAAAAGACTAGAAGAGAACGGATCGAGGCATTATCGAAGTTGGCCCCTTGTCGCCGTGGAAAGTGATAGGAGCGAGGGGCCAACTTCCTCTGAGCTCGAGTAATGGAGTTACTTAAGTTATAGACACGTAGCTGTGAGGTCAATTTGAATTGATTTAGCAACGATAAGCAATCCTCTCGACGCTTCGATTGAATTTATCGGATCGCACCAGATCGATGCTCTTCCCTGAAACGTTTCCAGTGAAATCATCGGTCGAACATTAATTCCGCGAGTGAAGCGGGGTATAGGTACGACAATAAAGCGGGGACGACTCCTTGCGCGGGATCCTAGCCTCGTTCATTACGAACCGTTTGTATATCCTTACATCTGTCCGACCCGGTGATCCCTTAACAACCCTCGAGCCCACCCTAGGACCGTCGAACCCTCGGACCCGAGTAGAAATGGTCCGAATTCAGCGCGGCGGCCTCATAGAAAATGCAGCATAATCAGCGCTGCAAACCCGAGCGCAGGGGTTTCACCGCGAGTCGCGCGCGCGTGAGGGTGAAGGGGGGGGGGGAAGCATGGTGTGAGATGCGGCAAAGTTGGCTCTGAAATCCAATTAATTCAGCCTCGACCGTAGACAATGCAGGCTCCATCTTGATTTGGAAATCTAATTTAGCCGCTCTTTATTTATGATAACGCGCACTCATTGTGCGCCCGGTAACGCGGGGCTTCGACAAAGGAGCGAAGATGACGAGGAGGACCCGTCACATCCAGCTTACGAGAAGCAGCCAACGGGGCGACTTCCTGCTCCACACGCGCACAATGAGAGGTCTCGCGGATCGACGGTCATCCGCACCCCCAGATGTGTATATATGTAGGTACATACGTGTTCCGGGCGTCGAGTTGCGGTTATTTTGTTTCACTCGAATATTAAAGCGAATGTAAAATTGTAACACGCGTACCTAATGCTATTTATGTCACTCAGTGTCAAATACTCGGTTTCATGGGCGTCCTCGACGCATGTGAAATCATCTTTCACACACCAATTCGTGAAAAGTTGCGCAGTGCGTGAAATAACCTGCGCAGTGCGTGAAATCGCCAATCTCGTATTTGACACTTAGTGACAAAAAATAGAATTCGTTATTCGGTTGTTTCGCGCCGTTCTAACGAGTGTGATTGCCGTACTCGCTTCGCTCGTGCGGCAAACTTCACACTCGTTAAAAACAGCGCTTCACGCCCTAATAACGAAAATAACTATTTTGTCACTCAGTGTCAAATGCTCGGTTTCATGGGCGTCCTCGACGCATGTGAAATCATCTTTCACACACCAATTCGTGAAAAGTTGCGCAGTGCGTGAAATAACCTGCGCAGTGCGTGAAATCGTCAACCTCGTATTTGACACTTAGTGACAAAAAATAGAATTCGTTATTCGGTTGTTTCGCGCCGTTCTAACGAGTGTGATTGCCGTTCTCGCTTCGCTCGTGCGGCAAACTTCACACTCGTTAGAAACAACGCTTCACGCCCTAATAACGAAAATAACTATTTTTTTAAAGTTCTCCGACTTTCGATTCACTGCTGGATCTTCTTTTGTTCTCGTTAATGTTTAGCGACTAAAAACTTGTTGCAAGAGTTTTTCTGGGAATACAATCAAATTAGCGGCGAATCGAATGGACTCTGTGTAACATAACAAGAATATTTTTAATTATAATTAATCGTTCTAAAAATAAAATTCTCAGATACCCACATTTAGAAAATCCTATAGCTTTAATTAACGTAATTGTTCAATTAGAAAGAAAATGTTCGTATGTGTCCTTTTACAAAAATATATGATTAGGATAAAAGAGGATGAAGTTGACCCCTCATTGCCACGGAAAGTAATGAGAACTTTCCGCGTCAACCTGCCCCGTTTCACTCTGCAAGAGCTACAGTCCACCGTAACGAGCGAGACAATAATTTCGATCGTAAAAAATCGTCCCTCGGCGCACAGCCGAGTGTCAATGACCTCCGCCGCGCCATTGTAACGCGATCCTAAAGGATGGGCAGCTACATTCGTCCGTGTAGATCGTACCACATGCTTTATGCTTCGTTCAAAGTTCGTTGAACCAAATTCATTAATCGACTGCGCCCGCGAACGGGAGACTCCACCTCGACGCTTTACTGCTGCCCCGGGGCACGAGGCGACCCTCGTGATTACGACTATCCGCGACTCGATCTTAAGGAACAATTACCGTCCGCCCCGCCGTCGTCTCGACGGTCGACGTGGAAAACGTGACCTCTCGCGCGTGGCTCGGAATCTTTGCTGCTGCGGAGATTTTATTCGGAGGGAGGAAGTCTCGAGGATATCGAAAAAAATCAGCAGTAGGTACGCCTTTAGAGGAAGATGGCCCCTCGATGTCATACATGGTAATGGATACGAGGGGCCAACTTCTTTTGAAACGTGCTACAGTCTTTCCTGTAGGGTGTTGCAGTTAAGAGGCTTAAAATGGGAGGAGCCTCGTTCCATATTCGCCGTTCGCCAGTGCCCTTATTACTCGGATAAGTAACATATGTACTTGTGTATCTCTGCAACTGGTTATTCTGTCGCACATATATGTCCTATATTGATATTAAATAGAATAGAATTAGAAATTCTTAAATGAAATCAGCCTCTTCGATTATACGCTCCACCATGCCGTTACACTTGGGTGAATACGACCCGGATCCACGGTCCACCGCGTCTATTGCGAAGCTCGCCGCTCGGCAGATTACCGACGAGACACTCCACCCTCGAGCGGGACACGCTCGTAGACCGCATAGCAGTGCAGGCGCGGCGGACAACGAGAGTTGTGTAATAGCGCGGCACGAGCTCCCGGGAATCATTTTCATTAAGACCCGGTCAATTAGATATGTGCGCTTCGAACGGCGCGCAGCCCCGAAAAAACTTGCGCGCGGCTATGCCGTGTCCGGAGCCCGTATACGGTCGAGCGATAAACGAGACAAGGACGAAGGGGCGGAGGATTTGCGAGAGAAACCCGAGAGGGGAAGATGAAGGAGAAGAAAAGTTTGAAGAGAGACTGGAACGAAGGGCAGACCATTCGTAGGGCCTCGATACGGGAAGCCATGATCATACAACTGAGGGACCGTAATAACGTGAAGTTAGCCCCCTGTTCCCATTACTTTCCATGGCAACGAGGGATCAACTTTCCTCGATCTCCTTTATCGGTAATCGAGCACGTCTAAATAGCTGCAAGAACGTAGAAAAAAATCGAGGACGAATTTAGAGTGAAGTTGGCCCCTGCTTTCTATGTAAAGTAATTGGAACGAGAGGCCAACTTCCCTTTAAAACAGTCGTCGATCTTCCCTACTTCTCGGTTCCTACTTTCGCTCACTTTTTTCATCTCCTAGCCCTCGACCCCTAGCTCTCCTTCCCTCCCACAATACCACGAGCAAAGATCGAGGAGGGCTTATGATTAATCCGAGACAGATTAAACTCGCCTGACCGTCTCGGCGGGATCTTCGTCCCGCTTCTTGCACACGCGTGCGCGCGCGTAGTGCCTGGGCTCGAAGGTGGACGAAGGAGGGAAGGAGGTAAGAGAACAAGGGGGAAGCGCGAGCTCCGAGACCGGGAGGGATGAACTGACCGACCCGGCTCAGTCGTAAAAAGTAATGGAAGGATGAAAATGTAAATGATCGCGAGATATCGCCCTTGCTACCTTAACCTCCCCTACCCCGGAATTCCTTGCCTTTTATAGCCCCCGGATCAGATGAAACTCTGCAGTCGTATAAACCCCGTTCTCTCTCCTCTCCTCCCTCGAGAGAAATTCATCGGTCAACTTATTAAACGTCCGACGGAGGGGTGGGAATAGAAATCAACGGCGGGGCGTTTCTCGCATCTACCGATCGACGCCGATTCGAATCTGCGGGAATTTTTCTCATAGGGTAAAGCGGGGTGAGTTGGAGCAGGAAGTTGGCCCCTCGACTCTATTAATTTCCATAGAGTCGGAGGGCCAACTTCCTACGACAACTCACTTCGTTTTACCCTATATAGAAACCAGGGTTATCAGGGTTCCATTTGGATCAGCAGGGGAGGACGGGCTTAATTGTAACGCTTCAGTTGGACCAACCCTTCGTTATCGCTACCCGCTACGATAACCAAGAGCTAGGTCGAGTGTTTTAATTAACCTCAGAGTCTGTTCTGTGTCAAGTTCGAAAACTATATATACCTACATTTAGAGAAATAATTACTAGTGTCAAAATAATATTTCTTGAATGAAGAACGTATGATCTTAAAAATTGTTAAGAATACAGATTCTTGGTCGAAGAATACATTATATTCTAGATTGTGAAGAATACTTTCGTTGGGAGGAGAAATTTTTTCTATTTGGAAAAAAATATACATGAGCCTCTCAAATATTTCTTGCGCGAAAAAAAACCATGGCTTAATCCTGAATCTATATCATTTGCTTTTTGATTGAAAGAAACGTTTTTTGGCTCCAGTCGTTTCTCTCAGCGTAAATTTATCAGTCGTAAAGAATTTATAAACGTCTCGCGCGCGATCGAACATTTCGTATACGCTCGAATTTTTAACGGCTCGAGTCGTGGAAAAGTATAGGAGTTCGCGAGTCAGAGATTCGCGGACTGATCGCCCTGATCTCTCCGATACTCGAGTCGACCGTTGGGATTGCAACGATAGGTCGAACGGTGTAATCCCGCAGGGTGGACCCGGCCGCCCGCGTCGAGTGGCGCAAAGCCCGGGCTGTCGCTCGTCGCAGATCGTGCTCTTTGGAGAGATTACTTGGTATTCCGCCGAAGGAAGGTTACACGCGAGCGGGAGAAAATTCGGAGGCCGCGTTTTATCCTGGCTAGGCTGTCTACACTGAAATTGGAAGTGTGTATCTCGGATCTATCGTGATAACAGTCACCGACGCTCTGGAAACCCACCTCGTATCGAATGGAAATAAATAAACTCGAATTGATCGATTCGACTTTCTTCTATGAGCAGAAGAGGGAGATCACGAATTTGTTAAAAATCAATCTTTATAGCCCATGTGAAAAAAATAATGTTTTTGATCGGTTATTATCGTACAATTGTCATCTTTTCGATAGGCGTATGGTGCACTTCGCATTCTTGATAATGTAGGATAAAATGAGGTGAATTGGCGAAGAAAGTTGGCCTCCCGTTCCCATTGCTCTCCACGACAACGAGGGGCCAGTGCCACGCCCCCTTTTCCCCTAAATGCATTTGTGCGTCCATCCCATAAAGAAGAGAGTATCAAGAACGTGTGTGCTCTTATCTCAAATTATATAACTAACCCGACCGATGAAGTCTGGCCGCTATATACCTGCTCTAAACATCGGCGGCGAGCTTATAACAGTTTCGCAGTGGCCGCGTTTTACGGCTTATATAGGTACGTCGAATCACTCTCGGTACGATGCGTGATACGTCGCCGCGATTTAGAGCCGGAATAAAAATGCCATCAGTCGCGCGGGCGCGTGAGCGTCGCCGTTGGCAAGATGCAGCCGCGTATGCGATGCACGCGCGTATAAATGAAGTACACAACTGCATGCACGCCTCATCGTACGTGGCACGTCGTACACATAGAGGCGAAATTGCTCCGTCCGTCGCGTCGAAGTTTAACGCTCGCGTGGGGAACGCCTGATAAACGGTGCGAATGACAGTCAATTTTTACGGCATATCGAAACGTAAATTTGAACGCGATATATGTATATGATGCGCCGGCATCGAATTTTAATTCCTCCGTGCATCGAGTACGCAGCCGTAACTTACGCGGAGACGTTCGTATGTATGTACGCCTAGCCACGAATTACAAAGTACCAAGATCAAGGAGCACGTTTGTTTGATTATGTCTGGAGCATAGATTGTCATGCAAATGCGGCGTGCACCGAGTCCCCGGGACGAATATATTATCGAACTACGGTTCACGGATCCCTTGGATAGTGACAAATTGATTGTAGGAAGGAGCGAGCTTCCACCGTAGTTTCTCCGAGATCGTCTCTCTTCCGCGGTGGAACTATCGGCGAACCGTTCGGTTTCCGTACGCGGCTGATAGCTCCTGATATTTCCTGACACTCGAAAATAGCCGTACTTGCGAGAGACAAAAGTGGCGTCTGTATTTGTCTGATCTCGGGAACTGGGGCAGAAGTCAATGAGCAAAAGTGGCCAAAATTCTTCCAAATTTGAATCAGGGAAAAAGTGGGATAAACGCCCATCAGTTTTCATTTAACTTCAAATGCGATTATTTCGGAACGTGATGGAGATACGTAAAAAGTCAAGAGGAGCTTTTTTACAGCAAAGACATAGACGAACATTTTTTCTTTAAACTATTTTTCGATACGTCCAACCGTTTCCAAGATAATTGATTTTGAACTTCCATCTCGACCTGAGCGTTTACCTCAACTTAACCCCTCTTCTTATTTGGTACTTTGGTTAATTTAAAAATCCACGATCTAATTAATGCTTCCAACTGAGAGTCGAATTCTCCAACGAGGCTCGCCTTAAAACCTCAAACGCATGCTAAGAGTTGGCGCGAACATTTTAAGGAAGCGTTCCAAGGCTCCGCGCGCGCTCGCTGAAACTTTTATTTCTATTTTACGAGCAAACTACTACCAAGAGCTTCCGGTAATCTCATCCGCACAAGCGCGCGACTACTCTCGGTGCATATACTTATAGATAGCGATACTCAGACTTCTCGAATACACCCCTTCTTAATGCACCGTCATGATATCAATTGCAGGCTGAAGTGGAGCCGCCGTAACCGCGTCGCGCAACCGAGAGTCCCGGTCGAGGGAACTTTCGAGCTTGCATCCGTGTCGCCCCGAAGTTGGAGCTCGCTGATAATACCCCCGCGCGCGCACGACGACGCTTGAATGACGAAGCACTCCGAGGACCCTCCTTTCATTTAGTTGCGGGGGTATATTGACACTTTTCATGGGCTCATGATTTTCCGTTAATTTTATTTTTACGAGGGCGCGCCTCTTACAGCCGTGGCTCGAGAATGGGGGGAGGAGACCTGCTCGTCGAGTCGAGGGGTGGAGCGACGATGACGTGCTTTGATGAAACCGCAGCGAGAGCCGCGAAATAGTCAACCCAGGCGAAAAAGTTCTATATTCTGTGTATAATCCATACGTGGTTTCGGTCGTATATGGATTTTATATGATTTCTATATTAACCATATAAGGACTGTAATATACAAATGTCCTTATATGGTTAATAAAGAAATTGTATATAATTGATATATGACCAAAACCACATATGGATTATATACAAAGTATTTAAGGAAGATCGGGGCAAGTCGATAGACAAAGTTGGCCCCTCGCTTTCACGAAAAGTAATGGCAACGAGGGGCCAACTTCAAGTATAAACTTACCCCGGTTTCCTCTACAACTTTCTCGCCTGGGAACCGTGCTTTCAACGGTCGCGCACACGTGCGGCGGCTAAAGAGACTCCGCGAATACCCACCCACTCGCGTCTCCGCGGTATAAAAAGCGCCGAGTCGGTTGCCCGGAGAACCGTTCGCGGAAATCATCGATCGCGACTCCTGGGCATCGGCATCGGAAGCGGGACGCGTGGCGCCACCCCTTGCCGCATGTATTTCTAAATACGTCCACACACAGTTGCGGCTCGCGCGCCGAGCCGGCGTGAATAATTGAGGTGAAAGTATAAACTAACGACACGAGAGGTCACGACGCGGTAAGAAAAGTTCGCGGTGAGACGGTGAATTTTTCAGCGCACCACCTCCCCCTCGAACGGGGTTGTCGGCCCGTCGACGCCTGCGCTCCGCCGCCCTTTGACCCTCGCGCGCTCCCCTTTCCAAGCGGTGCCGAATATGAGTGGCTTTCAAGAGGCTACTCGGAGGGGGGGACGCGGTGCAACGCGTGGAAAGTTTCTTCGGCCCGGTTTATCCTCGACGGGTTTGCGATAATAATTAATTACACCGTCCCGTACATGGTTCCAATTCTATTTAACCCCGGTCTTATCCCAAATGGAGGGGGAATAATCCGGGCTCGCGCGCTTCATTAGTCGCGCGAAATGGAACGAACGTGGGAGGAGCGCGGTGAGAGTCGAGACGTGAAGTTGGCCCCTCGTTCCCGTTGAAAGTAATGGAAACGAGGGGCCAGCTTTGCGTATCGACTCGCCGCGATCTCCCCCGACGAGTGTGCTTCGACCGGAGCGGATCGGATGATCGAGAAATGATTCCGCGCTTTTTAGGAGGTCCGGGGAGATTATCGGCGCGGGCGGTGGGGCGAAGGGCGACGAGAGTCACGCCTTGCGTACTCATAACGGTTCGCTCGCGGAGGGTACTTTAACGACGTAATACCCTTTTCCCCGCTAACTTTTATGACAAACTCCCCTCGCTTCTTTCGCGCGTAACAGTTGCGGGTAAGCCATTCAGGAAGTGTCCAATGCTTCCGTGATAAAGCGCTCCCCATCGGTTCCGCAACAGAAACTCATAACCCCGAACTCCGAAACTCATATATGGCCCGAAACGCGCGTTTCGCCCAACCCCCGTTGGTATCTCCTCGGCGCGCCGGACCTTCGCGTCCGATCGTGGGTTTTCGCGACATTTCGGAAACCGCGCGGCTCCGACGGACGAAAAAAAGGTGCAAGTTTTGCTTTCTATTTCAGTGAAGAGTGCAACGGGGGGAAGGGAGCAACTTCCTGAGCTAATATACACCGGTCTTTCACTCTGTACCGTTCGGCATAATAATTGTATCAAGTAGGAGAGAACGAGCTGAGTTTGCAGATGAAGTTGGCCCCTCATCCTCATTATGATGCACGGCAACGGGGGGCCAACTTCATGCGCTCACTCAAACCGTTCTCCCCTACGCGAAGAGATCCCTGAAAATTACTCATTTCTAATGAAACGACGTTTATAAATATCTATTATACATACAAAGTACGTCAGCTTCACGCAACTTCTTTCAGTGGATATATACGTATACGTATGTCACGGATACTCGGAATTACGACGGAGCGTGCGACCACCTAGAGGCGTGTTTTCCGACGAAAATAATACATATCTCCCGATGACGGAGAAGGGCCCGCGCCTTTGAGGCGGCGGTACAAGGAGCGCGTCCGCGGCGCAGCACATCTGTTACGGACGTACGACTGGCGTGGAATCGTAGATTCCCGGATTACGGGGCGGGGGCGAAAGCCCGTGGTGGTAGCCCGAGAGAGAAAGAAAGAGCGCGCGCGGCGGAGTGAAAGCCCGCGCGAAAGAGAGAGGGAGAGCGGAGAGAAAAAGCGCTGCAGTTGATTTTGCCAGAGAGTCTGCCGCTGACGAGTACATATAGGCTCTGTAATTTCGTTACATTTCATTTTCTCGCGCGCTTGGAAAATCGGAGTGGAGCGAGGCGCAGCGCGGGTTGCACGTACGCGCGAACGCATGTAAATAGGGATATGTAAAAATCGGTTGTAAATAAACTCGCGCAGAGTTGGAAAAAAAAACATATGCTCCTTTTGCAATTCATCGGACACGATTTTTTCCACGGTTTCAAGGAGTTCGTTAAAAATCCGTAGTTACTTTGCGAATCTCTCGCTTTCCCGTGGCAAAAATTCGTACTCGCGGGTCACCGGTTCGTATCGAATCGCGCATTCCGCAATCGCGAGTTTCCACCGACGCGCTCAAATTGCCCAAATTATCGTCGGAATAATTCCGCGATGAATCTGCCGCGCTATAAATATCGATCTGTTTCCGACATCTGTCGCCGGTTTCCGCTGTACGAATTATCCTAATAGATATTAACGTTATTTATGCCCAGCCGGGCGCACAGTTTCTACCCTCCGGTCTCACCCGTTAATGCCATCTAACCATTACGACGCGGAGATGCATTATCGAAGGTGTATCGCGATGGCAACGTTCCACGGCGGCGATGGTATCCGCGCGATAAATGGCGATATACCGCGAGCATATCGTCGCGATCCGCTGCGATAAATCCACTTCGATTAAGGGGCTTCGCTACGGCGAAGAGGCGTGTCGAACAGAGATAATTACAGCGTATAAATTTGACCAGCAAATTCGTTGAAGCATGGCGTATTATAAAAATGCACGGTTTATATAAAGGATTCGATGAAATATATGTTGAAGTACGACAAAAAAATTCTATATCGATGTTTGGCGATTAAAGAAATAAATTGCTGCGTGCATTTTTTTTTTGGAACGCCAACACCGAAGAAAACAGTTTATTTATAGTTAATAAATGTAATTTTAAATACGGCGGAACGAGTAAATCGTTAGAACAAGAAAATCTATATTATATTTCATTCAAAGGATTGCCTCAAAGGACTCAATTGCGCCAAATAAACATGGCAATAGTTAACGAATGTTTATTTGTCTAACAAGACGTTTATTTCGCCATAACAAATATTTGTTAACTACAGATAAGCTGTTTTCTTTATGTAAAAATACATTTTTTATCGAGATTTTCAAGCATCCAAACAATGAAAACGAAAGCAAACTCAGCGGGAGGGTTCGGGTGAGCACACGACCCCTTGACAACCCCGTCGAGCGAAAAGAGGACCGGGCTTGTTACTTTTTGCTTTCCAGGCCGCTAGAGCCCGAGCGAGCATGTTAAATGGGGTCCCGCACTCGATGGCAGGACGAAGAGTCGTTTGACCCCCGTACCTCTACTGATTAGCGATATCTCCGGCTCGACGTAATGGACGGATCTACGGACGCCGAATTATACGACGAAAAATGTCGTCCAATCTACCGAGCAATTCCTCGAACCGCTCTTTATCTCAAAAATCTCCCGAGACGCAAGGCGTCGCATCTCGATAAAGTCGCTCGTTAACACGTGCCCAGCAATCGAAGGTGTAAGATCGACGTTCGGGATCTCTAAGCGCGAAGGGCGCACAAGAATTTTTCCCTTTTCACCGCAACGCTCGTAACTTGAACTCGAGTGTTTACTCGGCTTAATTAGGTTTGGATACTTCCCAGAAGGTTCATAAATAGTGGGAATAGTCGGTCCCTCGCGTCAATTCCAAAGCGCCCCCTTCTTTATTTCGAGATCTCGCGCAATTAATTCTCGCTCTCGAACGAGCCGACGACGGGACCACGACGGCAAAGTCTGGAGGCGTGGCGCGCGGAGGGGTTGACGCGATGACAGTCGCAAAGTCGATTGAAGATCTCTCGGAGGCCGATCCTGTACGCGTAGGATTCCGAACGAACGCCTCGGGAAAAGTTTACTTCGTCGTCGTCTTGCTACGAGTTATGCGCGACGTAACAATGCCTTTCGCGTCTCGTCGCGATGAAGTTTTACGAAACGTTAATTTCCGGAATTATGTAACTGCGCGCGCGTCTTCGCGAACTGGAAATCTTCTCGTTGTAAGAAAATGGGACGCTTCGGCGAGTCTTGCAAAATGTTCGTCAGGCAAAATGCATTTGAAAAATATATTTCTTGGAACGGTTTCCTCGTTACAGGGTAAAAACGGCGTGAGTTGGCGCAGAAAGTTGGCCCCTCGTTTCTGTTACTTTCGTCAACTCATCCCGTTTTACCCTGGGAAAACGTTTCCAACGGAAGCTGAGGCGATATTATTTTGGAAGGCTACACTTCGATCTATAAAAAATTCCATATAAAATATATCGTTGACGATTATTACCAGAGATAACGGATCTTTCGAATTTTTTGCCGTTCTAAACACGTTTTATATTCGACATCAAAGTCGCTGGACTTATCCATTTAAAAAAATGTCACACAAAAAATCATTTTGAAGATAACCGGGCGTATCGATTAAAAAATTGGGTCACCCCGTATAAAAGAATACGCGTATCCGTAAAGCTGTCACGATAACTCCAAGAGTCTCTCCGGCAAGAAGTACAGAAGCCGCCGTTTATTTTCGGTCCATACTTTGTCCACACGGAGATGTGTCGACTCGGCCGCGCGCATACGTCGTTTCTGTCATCCGCTTCTGCGCGAGAGCGATAAATGCCTCGTTGAAGTCAACGACTCTACTCGTATCGGATGCCGCTTCTCATCGCCCGGCTAAAAAGGCTACGCCCGATTTCGTGAGGGCCGAGGAAAGCGAGCGAGCGATCGATCTCTTTTTTCCCCAACCCTCTTACCATTCTGAAGTTCTGTATCTAATCAGACGGACACAAATGTACGTAAATTGAACAGCAGCTTTTTTCCCCCACAAACTCTTTTTGAAATGCAAACTATGTACACCGTGAGAAAAATGTATATTTTCAATACAATCGTATACCTACAGAGTGCAACGGCTGAGAGGACTGAAACAAGAGGAGCCTAATTCTGTTCAGAATTGGGGCATTGACCAATGACATGACTTTCTGCTATCTCCATTCCTCGGAACCCGCTTGGCTGTCAACTCTTTGTTAAAGTGATGGGATCGTAGGAAGTCATGGATCAATGTGTAAACTTTTAATACAATTAGGCTCCTCCCCTATTTCGGCCCCCTTGGCCGATACACTCTGTATGAAGCTTTTTTCAAACAGGATAAAGCGGGGTGAATTGGCCCCTCGTTTCCATTACTTTCCGTATAAACGAAGGGCCAACTTCATGTGTCAACTCACTCAGTTTTACTCTACACGTAGCTAAGAAAATAAATATACAGCCTTGTGTGTTAAATCTGTACTAAATACTTGTTGAGCTTTATATAGAATAACATTGAATTGAGTATAAATTTCATAGCGGTGTATATTCATTTTCATAATCACACGTATTGGACAAGAGCATTTTATACAATCATATGAAGTTTAGTACAATTTTTTAAATTTATATCACATTTCCCCCTCCGATTCAAATTCACGAAGGAACCCGATTTCCGGAGGCTATATTACATTTAAAATCTCTCATTCGGACGCCAGCGGCTAATCCGAACGACAATTATGCCCGCACGAGGAAATTACTATTACGCGAGTCGCGAGGCTGTTTAATTACGCGGCTTGCACTACCGTGAATTGGTCGTCGCCGTGCAATAAACACGCACTCATGCGTCCGGCGCACGATTCGAACTATTATACGGCAGTGCTCGAAAGTTTGTACAATAAAATTTATCGTCGCGTCATACGCGTAGAGTTATAAGTGGCCGTCCTGCGGTGCTATTTCCGTTTAGTGCTCTCGACGCAAATGCGCTTGGTCGCGCCGGGGGAGAGAGAGCTACATACGCTCACGCGGTACAACAGCTCGCGCGTTGTGCATCCGTATAGGCGCGGTGCCGGACGTGTAATCCGAACGATTACGATCGCGTGTCGACGGCGTTTTGTTTGCGCGCTGAAAACACTTTGCTCCGCGTCGGAAACATTTTCGATCAATTAGCCACGCGTAGACGACCGCTGTGCGGGACATGCCCCTGTACTAGGGGCGAGTGCGTGCAAACGGGGGCCTTCTAAGGCTGTTGAAAAATTCAGGGGTTAAAGAAGAACGATTATATTGTCGCGAGAAATTTGAGGACCTCTGGAAACCTTCTGTATCGTAATTGCGACGTTTTCTTTACAATTGTTAAAATTGGTCGTGTTTATGCATTGAGAGAAGAGTTTATTTGTGTAGTTAATAAATGTATACTTGAATATGGCGAAAGAGCAATATTTCATTGGGCCGAATAAATATAAGTTAATTATGAAAAGGTCTCCTTCATTCAAACAAAAATAGAGTGAATTTAAAAATACATATATATATTTTTTTTATAAGGACCGAATTATACGAATTCATAGCTAATCAATGATTTGAACAATTTCTAAACACAGCTTCTTCGGTGCCAATCGCTTCTATTCCTTCCCTCGTCATTGCGGTATCGTTGAAGCGTTCGAAAAGTGCAGCCAGGCGAACAGATAACGCGCCTGAAGACGTAAATTCATCCGCGAGAGGGAAAACATCCCTCCCAATGAAAAAAAGGAGCCCTCGGGGCGACCGGCGGCACTTTCCGGCCCAGCAACGCGCGCTGATTTATTCTTCCCCGAAGCTTCCGGATTTTATCGCGTTCCCCACGTGCTAGACGAGCCCGACGATGAGAGAGGCCCAATTTTCGGCATCTCTCAGCCGCATTCGTCATCGGGGTGCATCTGCGGAGCACGTGTTTCCCCGAGGGCGCACCCCCCGTCGCGCACCCCCGAATTTGTTTTGAGTTCGGTACGCGACCCGCTCTTTCCGGTTTCGAGTGCTCGCCCACCTATCGACGTTTCCGAATGGGAATCGCGCTTGCGCAACCGTAACGCGTGAGAATACGAGTATGCAATTCTTTTATTCGAGTTACAAATTGTAAAAGAAATGCTCTCACAGCTGCATTTTCCTAAAAATGTATCGGTGCCGATAAAGGAGAAATAACGAGAAGGAAAACTTTGAAATTTAATTCCGAAGGTAAGGCAAATAATAAATTGCTAAACATGGGGCAGTAGGATAATCGGGAAATAAATTTTCTTACTTCTATACAAAAGTCATAGAGTTCGTCGAGATTGATAAAAAAAGATGCAAGGTAAAGTGATCCGCCCGTCGAACCGTTCTTGAGATATTTCTGCTGAAAATATAAGAGTAATTTTTTTTCCCCCCACAAATTCTTGACCATCAATTTCTGGACAACCTGTACAGAATCCCAATAAGAAGTTCGCTTCGAACCTGAGATATTTGACGATCGACGAGTCGGGATAGTGCACCACACGAATGACGTTGAGCACTTTGGTTCTTAATTTCTTTCGAACTGACGCGGGATGACGAGATCCACGAGGGCTCGCTCGTCTAGCGAAGGAGAGGAGGACGTTCTGGCGTCGTCTCGCGGTCACCGAGGAGAGACGAGGCCACACACAGCGTCGTATAATGCACTCTAGAACGTCGCTAATTGAATTAGGGCCTAAAAGCTCCGTCAAATGTTTGTCTCGTCTTCGTCCCTCTGTCGGAGAGGGTGGGGCCTAAATGATATTGTTTCGAAATACCGTTACGTCGTTTCATTCGATTACCCACGGAGCGGGTATCGGGTCAACGTATTATCGGAGTTTTCATGGTGTCCTTGGGTATTTTCTAGACTTCGGTGCACGCAAAGATATTCGCATGATAAAATTCACTAATACTTCTGATGATATTGTAATGGACGTAATTCTAGATGCTTTTAAATTTTACGTAAATTGATCTTGAGATGAAATAAATACACAACACAGATCCTTAACGTGCATGTTCAATTTTCTTTTCTTTTCAATTCTAGATCTCGATACCCATACAATTTCTACGTACGAAGAAAGTGTCTCGGAATTAAATCCACCGGTATATGTTGTGTATCAAAACTTGGAGGCTAAATAAGGTTAAATACGATTATATTGCAATTGCAGCAGGCTAATGAGAAGCGAGTGTTTGCTCAGTGATTACGTACACCCGCTAAGCATGATTATTTCCGTTTCCTAATTACTGAATTGTCTACATTATTGCAAACTACAAGTGTCCCAGAGATAACAACTGTTAACATAATGCGTATAACACGACGTCGATGGATTTAAACTACGAATAACGACTCACGAAATTGAAACTCTCTCTGCTACCCCCCTTTCGTCGTCGTATCGATTTCGTTAACATCTGGGGAGGGACCATTAGCCTAATTTGGCCTATTGTCGCTAATACCGGACATTATTATTGTTATACAGAAATTAGACGCCCCTTTTATCGATACCGCGAGCAATTTCGTGCCGTGAAAGGGACCCCTTTCTTTACCAACGCGAGCATCCCCCGCGCCGCCTATAAAATCCTCCGGTGGCTGCGGGAGGTGAGGTAGCGCGCAGGTAGGTTTAACGAGTGTTGGTGCTTAATTGTTTTTAGTCTCCCTCCCTCCTCGGAAAAGGTCGAATCTGATAATGATACTGCCGGAGATTTCAAGCTATCAGGTTTCCGTTAAAGGCCGCTTTAAGAGTGGTTTCGATATTTTATATTATATGGTATATGAAAACGTAATTTAAAAAAAAAACCACTAAAAATAATGATACGTCGAAATAATAGAAACTCAACACAAAAATTAAAAAATATATACGTAAGAAAAGTTATATACGGAAGGTTTACAAGAGCAAAGCTTGTCTTGAGCAAATAAAGAAGTTGAAAAATTATGTTTACCTCTAAAACGTTCCAGGAGCCCAAAAGATCCTAAATATTGACGAGAATAACAACTACAAATAAGAATATCCGAAAATATAGAAATTTAGTTGTAAAAATAAAAAGGTGCACGCGTAAGAAAAGTTATACAAGGAGGATTTACAAAAAACAAAACCAATTATAAACAAGTGAAGAAGTCCAGCAAATTATGATTAATGCTAAACAATTCCTGGAACCCAAAAACTGTCGAGACGTCGTGAGATGGTTTGGAAACGAAAAAAAAAAAATTAAGAGGAAGGGAAGGAGGGTGCAACGAGGCTGAGGTGAGAGGGAATAAAGTGCAGAAGCATCGTAGACACGCAAAGTCCAGAGGGAGAAAATGCAACGAGTGAGCGAGAGAATAAGGGACAGAGAATGAGGGAGAAGTGAGGAAAGTGCGGTAAGTAAGGGGTGGGTGCGTTGAACCGAAACGAAAACAAAGGGTCCATTGGTTCGACGCGGAGCACTGTACCGGGCGGCATATGGTCGACATTGCCGAACAAACAAATGCTCGAGTGGTCGAGAGCCGACGAAACTGAACTGGGTTCGATGGTATAGTCACGGGGGCCTTATGGTGTGATTTCTAAATCATATTCAATTTCTCCGGGGAGTCCGCCGTTATTGTTATGGGCCACGCTCGAATTAGTCGCGTAGAGTCGCGAACAATCGGATCGTACAGCTCACGCGGTCACACCTCGCGTGCTACTGGCGGCGCGTTAGACCGGACGTGGGTGTGTGACCGTGCGATTTCCGATGCGGCGTTAATCACACTGCGCCGGTATGATATCGATAGAAAGAAAAAGAATCAGTTGAATCTGCTAATAATTACTTGTGGGGTTGCAAGTAATAATTTATTTATATTAATTTGATCTTTTTTCATATTAATTTGATATTTCTCCCTTGTAATCACATACGATTCCACACGATTGCAAGGAAGAGATATCTAATTGGTGTATTAAAAGATTTCATTGATGTAAATGAATAATTAGAAAGAAAAACTTGTGAACTCTACGCCGGAAAAAATTGAAATATTAATTAAAGTTGGAGATGGTCATAGTAACGACACGTGGTAAATTTTATATCGTGTAAGTTAGGAATGTGTGAAATAAAAATATGTTGATTTCATTAATTTGAACAAGGATGTATGTATGTATGCATCGAAGCATTGCAACGTTATTAATTTTTATCTTAAATTCATAAATACTTTGAAAGTTTTTAGTTAATGCCAATTTGTTGAAACACAAATTCCATAGAAAATGTACAGTTAAATCATAATAAAGCAAATTAATTTCTCCCAGAATTTCCCGAAATAAATGAAATTCTTCTCAATGCATTTATGCACCCCGTCGTCGTATAGAGAATTCCTAAACACGTGTGTTTCCACGGTATGCACATCGTTGCGATAAAAGCACCATGATGCATTCCGTAGAAATTTTGTTCGGACGGAGTTCGTTATGCGGTAGGCGTGTCCCTCCATCTGGAGTTTCGTATTTCGCAGGATATAATTATGTACGTATACGACAAAATGTGTTGCGTGAGTTCGTACGATTCACCCAGTCGCCCAACGCACTGCCGACAATGAAGACCGTCGCGTTGGCCGCTTACGCAATTATTGTCATAGTAATCAATCGTCAGATACCACCTGTTAAGGCGATCGAGGCGAAATCAATGTGCAAGAATATCGAGAGCAAATCGCCAACTCTCCGGCTCAAGAGGTATCTTTTTTGCGATTACGACACAGGTGTGCGACCCACACCACATCAAAATAGCACGATGATCGCCTTGAAACTGTTGCCGAGATTCATCGACTTCGTAAGGCCTACATTTCTCTTATCGCGGTCTACGCGTGTTGTTCTCTTTAAAGTTTTCGATTCTTGCAGAACGAACATCTGGATACGCTGAGCGTGCACAGTTTAATAATATTGGTACGTATTATAACAGTCTTATATTCATACCCCTATATGGAGTATTACATCATAGGTATAATATATATTATATAATTTATAACAGCAGTAGCTACACCGATGCAAATTCGAATTATGATATTTTTCAAACTATTAAATTTCAATTGATTGACATTTGACTCCGAAAAAGAAGTTTCGAATATTTCAAACGCTTCCATCTTCGGAAGTACGACACATAAAAAAGGAAATGAAAGGTCGTACCATCAAGAAATAGAATTCTCTGTAAAATTGCTCTCCATTCGTTTTTTCATATTTTTCATATTTCACGCGATATTACAGTTTGTACTGTCAAATGCGTTATTGATAACGCGGATAAGACTGTCTCGAGACGGAGTTCCGATCTATGAGGAACTTTGAAAATAGTCTCAGAATGATCAACTGCGAATTATTCGTAATACAGCTTATCACTCCCCCCTCAGAAATGGTCGGACTCCTACCTGACGTGGAACAAGAACGACTTCGAGGGCGTCGACCAGCTCCACGTCAAGAGCAGCGATATCTGGGTACCGGATCTGTTCCTGTACAACTCGTAAGTAAACAAACGCTCCATTCAGCCGGCTATAAAAGAAGCGGATTTAATTAGCGTCTCCCCGCCGTCGCTCTTTTTCACGTCAATCGCAGCGGAGATTCGAGCATGGACCAAAGTGGCATCCCGGACACGGATTGCGTGGTGGGCAACGACGGCTCCGTCGCGTGCACGCCTGTCGTCAAATACACGTCTTACTGCAGCGGCAATTACAAGAATTGGCCCTTCGACAAGCAAAATTGCCCCCTCTACCTCGGCTCGTTATCGCACAACACGGAGAAGATGAAATTCGAGATACACGATCCGGTATTATATTATATAACGCCCCGCGAGTCGAAATTTTAACACTGCACGGAGAAAAGGAATTAGTTGGATCTACTAAAAATGACTCGCAAGGTCGCAAATCATTATTTATTTCGATCAAAAAAAAATTTTTTTTTTTCATATCAATCTGATATTCTTTCCTTGCAATCACATACTATTTCACATGACTGTAAGGAAGAGATATCTGATTGTGGTTTGGAGATTTGTTCTCTCCGTGGCATTTATACCGAAAAAGTTATACAGACGAATGTGTGTACATACGTGTACAGATAGCTGTGAACGAATTGACGCAAAATCGGGAGTGGTGGCTGACGGGGATAAAGATCGACCCGGCGGTGCGACTTAACGTCGATTGCTGCCCCAACGACACGTATTCCGTCCTCGCTTACGAGTTCTACTTGAAGCGGCACGCGGGTTTTATAGCGATAATTTACGTCACGCCGGCTATACGTGAGTTTGAAACCGATGACGAGAAACGACGCGATCGACAGACGCACGTTAATTTATTGGCGATTATTGGTAACGTGACTGCTCGCAGTGCTAGCCGCGATAAACCTCATGGTACTGTGCCTGGAGCCGAAGTCAAGCGAGCGAATGGGCATAGCCGGTATCGGCTTCATCTGCCACTTACTTTGCATCCAGGAGTGCTTCTGGCTGCTGCCTTTTAACGGATCGACTATTCCAAATATTCGTGAGTAGAGCGCATTGTAATATAAACGGGATTAGAAATCATAAATTTCCTAGGCAAGATCTTTGAATTTTCCAAAGTTTGAAATTACGATTTTCCAAGTGCTCTCTTACGGAATGATTTACACAAACACGTCGATAATTTTAACAAATATTTCGATCGACTTAATTTCTTCTGTATCGTCTGCGATAAAATATACAATTTCAAAAACATAAACGATTAAAGATATTCACGAATTATAATCAACATTTTCACGTGCAAAGAAGATTACCTACACATTTATCTGGTCGCTGGACACGTGCACAGGAGCCCCTTATCGTATACACTACTGTCTCCTTAACTTTTCGCGCTCGGGGCTTACAGAATGCTCCCATTTCGAAAAGAGCAGTCCAACGAGAAAGAGCGTCTATATATTGGCTTACAGTCTATTACAGAACTTATATCACGTCATATTCTTCCGAATATCTGAAGCTCCAAAACATAGTACTTTCTCTCTCTCTCTCTTTTAGTTATCTTCTACCGAGACTCGCTGATACTATCCGGCTTCTCGATGCTCCTCACCGCCTTTTTACGCCGATTACAAGCGGCGGCGACGACGACGCCCGCGCCCGTCTGGTTATCGGTGAGCGTCGCCGCCATTCTGGAGAACAGAGCCGGGCAGATATTTTTGCTCGGTACTTCGAGTCCGGGGGCCTCGGGAAAAGCGGAAGTCCGGGCAACGGACGGCGAGAGTCTCATTCGCTCGGATCTGACGAGCTCGACCGACGGAGAGACAACGTGGACGTACGTGGCCGCCCTCATAGGACGTCTCTCCTTCGTCGGTGTGCTACTAACGTACATCGTCACGCTGTCCAGTCTATTGCCAGTTGATGACTAATAACCGAATACTTCGATATCGATGACCGGCACAAGGCGAAGGGTTGAAGCAGGAATATTGTGATTACGCTTATGCCGGAGGGACCGCCTCCTCCTTTGATTCGAAGCACTTATCGTTGTTCTCCAATTGTTTAAAATTCACTAAGTTCTCTTTAGTCAATTGTATACATGTTTCTCGAATAGTAAAATAAAGAAAAAAACTACTATTAACCTAACACAATGAAATATTACTTTATCTATGGCATGGACCGATTGTTTTTTCTTTAGAAATTTAGCACCCCTTTCGCATATATTTTCATCGATTCGAAGCATTGATCGTTCTTTTCCAATTATTACCGGGAATTTTAAATTCACTAATTTCTCTTTAGTCGCAATTGTATACATTTTTTTCTCAGTGTAAAGAATAATAAAATCATTCCTCCCATTCCCGGGTTACGTATGCCAGACAAGAGGGATGCAAACGCGACGGGGGCTAAAAAATCGGCAGATGCCGATGCACCTTTTCGAATTGCAGGTATGCACCGCGTTGGACGAGAGAGGGGCTTGGTACGAATACCTCACGAGAGACGCGCATTAAACGTTCGCGAAGGACACGTTCGAAGGGCTGGCGGAGCGTGAGCGCAGCGGGAGAGCGAGGGGGTGCGTTATGTCGATATATAGGCGGGGGTTGGATAGGTCGACGGTAGGTGGATAGGTGTGTAGGCCGTGGAGTAGGTATACAACGGCCGTCGTCGAAACGGCCATCTATCAATTCCTTCTTTATGATTATGCATAAGAGCGCGAATAAAAAATATACACCTAAACACGCAAAGCCTTTAAGTTTGAGCGATGGGAGCTTACGCGCGGAGGAGTATTAGTCGAAATTAAGTGCGGGCTCTCCCTACCTCCTCGATACCTACACCCCCCCTCCGGGCTACGTCTTGCGACGGGTGAGGAAAATAAAGTCGAAAAGGGTGTGCGGGGGCGATAAAAAGAATCTCATCCCCGAATTTTTCGAGACGGCCGATTTCTTGTTTTGCTCTCACCGCACCCCCGCGATTATAGCTTTCGACTCGCCTTCGTCCAATCTGCCCTTTGTCTTCCGCGCGTGAGAGCGGCTCGGACCGCGACGATTTGGACCGTCGCCAAAGTGGTCCCCGGCACCCTCCGGACGAAGGGGGAGGAGCGAGGTAGACGCGCGCGCGAGGTGTGTATATGAAACGCGATAGCCAGCTCCTTCCGGCGCGTTAAAAGTTCGCGACGATTTTTCTTCTCTTCATCTCCCCGAATGGGCGGGGAAATTCCTCGAAATTGCGCGACGTGGGGAGTCGTGAAGTTGGCCCCTCTTTGCCGTGTATAATAATGGGAACGAGGGGCCAACTTCACTACATTATCTTTCTATACGTAGCAGTGACGATCGGTGTGGATTTTTCATAGTTGCCGCAATTGTTTCAAGCTGCCTGTGGTAAAAAATGATTACAGCAATTGGTAAAAAAAAAAGATACTAGCACCGAATACGAATAAAGTAGACTCCACAACTACTTTTTTCTTCGAACGTACGGATACATCGACTGTAGAGGAAAAATCGGCTGACAAGTCGACAAGCAAAGTTGGCCCTTCGTCACCATGAAAAGCAATGCGAGCGAGGGGCCAAATTATCACGGCGAAGCAGTAAAACCCGCGTCGACCTTCCAAAAAAACTCGTGAAAACGCAGACGAAGCCGACGTGGAGGTCGCGGCCTGTCATACGGATATCGAAGGGAAATAAAGTCCGGGTCCTCTCTGCGCGATATCGCGAGTTTACCCGCACCTTGGAAAACCCTTCTTCGCGACCCTCGCAAAGCCGTCTCCTCCGCTACATCGAAGCCCACTTTTCGAACTCTCGCCCGCGGCGGCCTCGCGGAACCTGCCTCCCCCCCCCCTCCCCCGTGCGGGTCGAATGCCGCCGCGGGGCGGGCGAACATTGATGGATGATCGGCCGATATCATACACGTGTTGTCGTGATAACGAGCGCATTGTGTTCTCGCTATCGAACTTTTCATTTTTCTCAACCGCCCTTCCCTCCCTTCCTCGCGCCTCTTGCGCGCTAAGCCGAGGTAACTCGCGGCTGCGGAAATTTGATAGGCGATATAGGGGGTTGATATTAGGGGGGAGTCTGAGCGAAATTCGCAAAGCGTGCATATAACGTGGCAGCGCGGACGCTTTTGAAGGAAAAACGGGACGAATTGGCCCCTCGTCCCCGTTACTCTCCATGGCAACGAGGGGCCAACTTCACGCGCCAACTCAACCCCGTACGAAAAATCGCGCGTAAAGTGAGACTTCGTCATTTGTTTTCTCATCGAAACGATGAAAAACAAGGAGGGGGATATATCCGCGTGAAAGTAAAAATACACGCGGAGAGGAGGACGCCGAAAAATACGCCATCGACCCTCTCGAAACGAAGGACGCGTGTACAGTTGCCTACCCAATTTCGACGACTCGTGGTTAACATTTTTTTTATCCCCCACCTGGACTGGGAATTCGCCAGGGGTAGATATGACCGCGGGATCTCATCCCTCCGTGCGCGCGCGCTTGAACACACACATGCACACGAGACTCGGTGCGCGGCGCGGTTTTTCAAAGCAACAATTCCAATTATTTCGCACAGAATTCGGGTCTTGGCATTTCCTGCCCCCTCCCCTGCAGCAGAGGATGCCGTTTCGCGGGGCGAGTTTTGATTTAAAGCCGAATGGGAGGCGAGGGATGTTCGTGTCGAGGACGGGGTCGCGGGGTAAACTACCCCCTGGGCTGTGGATTGAACGGGACGAGAGAGGGGCCGGGTTATTTTTGGGAATGCTCCGCCGATATGTTCGATATGCCATCGAGACGAGCCCCGGTCCTCGTGGCGTTGTCTGTATCTAATATGTAGGTAAACCGTCGAGTGCACTCTGTCCTTTGCGGAATCGTTGCGCCGTAACAAGGCGCGTCGTTCTCCAAAAAACGATTTTCCCCCCACGCACACAGGGGAAACAGTTTACTTACACCCAGATAGACTTGTATGATTGCTATGACATTCGTACGAATTGCAATAATTGATTACTCTAAAGTTTACGTTTGAAAAAATAATTAATCTTACAAAAATTGTTAAATTATAATGCGATTCAAATTAATCACAGCATATTTGAGGCAATATATTTATAAGGAATTGTTCTTATACACTGAGAAGTGTAGGATGTTTCAAAATGTAGCAATATATCGATCCGAGAAAGTATTGGGGGAAAAATTACAGGTAAGAAATGCAGTGACGGGACAGATATGAATTCGGTTAAATACTACATATATAGGATTTATATGTACTGTTTAAGACTGTATAGAATTTAAATTTTAGGTCTGGTAGAAGTAAATTTTATTTTATACAGTAAATATATTGCATAGGTTAAATACTGTATAGGATTGTATAGGATTTAAATTGACATCTACAGTGGCAAATTTTTAACTGCACTATTACACCAAGAAGACAGTTTATTAATAGTTAATAAATTGAATTTTAAATGCGACAAAATAAACATTGCATTAGGACGATCAAATATATGTTTATTATTAAAATGTTTATTTCATCCAAATGATTGTCTCTCAAAGGATCAAATCGTGCCAAATGAATATCGTAATATAATTAACTTAAATAAATATATATTAATTACAAATAAACTGTTTTGTCAATGTACTATCACTAGATTTTTTACCCCGAGTTTTTTTCCATATTTTCTGGAACAGATTGCTACATTTTGAAACATCATTTATCTCAGTGTATCTAATTCATGTGAAGCATTATATTTGTATTATTTTGAAATCGTTTAATATTCTTGTTTAAAGATGAGGTGCATAATCTTGATGCATTTGACGAACCAATATTATTGCAGCGAAAGTTGCTGTACAATTTACGTTCATTTGTCTATTTGGACAATATTTAAACGCGTATAATTGAACATAGCGAAATGAATATTTCGTTGAGACAATCAGACATTCGTTAATTATTACCGAGAGCTATTTAGAATTAAATAAGTGTTCTCTCTAATTATTAATCAATATTTTCTCGTCCCAACAAAACGTATTTATTTCGAGACACTCAAAATATTCACGTTTATCTCAATTGCAAATAAATTCTTCCCTCGGTGCAACCAACCGATGCTCGTTTAATAGAAAAAAATACACATAAAAAAATTTTTTTAAATCACGCCCGAAGCAAATATCGCTAACAACTATACGTAGCTCTACCGCGCAGTGCCACTCGCGTTTCCGCTCGTCTCCTTCGCGATTCCTTTGTCCGCCTTTCGAGAGTTGGCAAGCTCATAGAAAGAGAAAGAGAAAGAGAAAGAGAGGAGGGGGGTCTCTTCCGCCCAACGCGTTCGGCTCGAAATGAAATCAGCTGATAAAACGGAGCAAATGAAATTTCGCGCGCAAAGCTCGAATCTGAAATATGACACTCTCCTCCCCCACCCCCTCTCTTTTTCTATATATACATCTATACACAGAGCGTCATCCAGATCGCGTCTCTCGGACGAGGATTTGATTACCGAGTCGAGTAGCTGCTACGACGACGAGATGTTCGCAAATGTATCGTGCGCACTTTAAAGGGGACATCACGATAGGGAGGAGGAGGGGGGTGGCTACCCACCACCCCTGCGAAGTGCATTAAAATCCTTCGATAATCCAATAATAAATACTTTCAGTTCAAATGGAGCGGGTGCGATTGCCCCCGCTCCATTGTCCGCGGTCCGTGATTCGACTGCCTATCACGCGGGGGAGGGAGGGTGGCTAGGTAGGCCCCGTATATAATGCAACTCGGCTTTCAGGGAGCGCGCCTTCCGCGCCATCCCGGGCGCAAGATCCATTTAGTCCGCCGAGAGAATCGAACGCAGCGGCGAAATTGTATCGACGGCTTTCGCACTCGGCGGAGTGCGCGCCCTCTTTGTCTTCCCTCCCGCCGCGGCCTCACCCCCTCGCGCGTTCTCGCCGAAACGCCGTTTTCGTAAACCTCGGCCGTCGGCGACGATAAATCGCTTCCGAGAGAGAGAGAGAGAGAAAGAGCTCTCCTCGAATCGGGAGGTCCGGAAAGATATAGGCGCGCGAGAGAGGGATCTCTCGGAAAAAAAGAAGAGAGAAACGACTGAGCAGGAAGGCTTTTTCTTCGGCGCGTCGCTAATCGACTCGCGTAGAGAGAGGCAGGGGTGTACTCCGCCCTCGGATACGTCCCGCTTCGTTGGACGGCGAGGCGGAGGCCGCGTTCGCTTCCCGAGGAGAGCCGACGACGTTTTTATCGCGCTTCGTCGTCGCGGTGGCGTGTAACCTTCCACGTCGATTTCGTCCACATCGCGATGTTGAGACGAGTGAAAGAGGTCCGAGGGACTTCTTTGCGTCGAGCCATAATGACTTCAAATTATGGGTGTTCGTCCTTTTGAATGAGTTTGTCATACGCCTATAGAGAGAGCAGGGTGAAATGGGGTGAATTGGCACAAGAAGTTGGCCCTTCGTTTCTACGGAAGGTAATAGAAACGGGGGACCAACTTCCTGCGTCAATTTACCCCACTTTACCCTAAACAAAATTCTAGCAAGATACCGACATTTTCCACGGGATGATCTACTTAATCCAAATTCTGCTGAAGTGAAATTATTTATTATTGGTGAATACTTTGATTTATTTATTAAGGATATCATTTCACCGATTCGGATTGCCAACTCTCTTCCCGTTTTAAAATGATCAGACCTTAAGGAATTATCTTGGTATCATTGCAAGAATTAAGTTTGGATGAAAACAGAGTGAGTCGACGCAGCAAGTTGGCCCCTCCTTCCCATTACTTTCCATGGAAACAAGAGGCCAACTTCTGTCGCCAACTCGCCCCGTTTTACCCTACTACAGGCGTACGACAAATTCGTTCGAGAAGGACGAACACCCGCGACTTAAAATCACTATAGATCGATGCGAAGAAGTTCGTCGGGCCTTTTCCAGCCGCGATAAGCGTCAGTCACGTGTTACAGTGTATTTTGAGCAGTATCAATTTATCATAAAGGGAAAAGGGAATAAGCTGGAAGACGTCGGAATTTCTTTTTAGGTATTTTAAGCTTCCTGTTAAAAAAAAAATAAATTTTGCGCGCGTGAATCTTCATCGAGGGGGTGATCGCTTCGCGTCGCGCCGATTCCCGACCCCACGTCGACAATTGCAGCCGATCCCGCGGCGCTCCCGTCGCTTTGAATGGCGCGTGATTGAGCGGGCAATGAAGCGAGGGGGTTGGCGGGGTGAAAAGGAAAAAAAAGGACAGTACGCATCGCTCGCGAGGACGCGGTAGTCCGGGGGCATGGAGTAGTATACCGTAGGCTGCGCCCCGCTGCGCCAGTATTACCCAGGTAACGCATCGTTCCACCCCTCCCCCTCCCCCTGCCCCTGCGGACCCCTTGTACCCATGGAAACAGACCCGACTGCGATCCCGTATCAACAAGCCGCCGTCCGCTTCGATCCGCACCCCGAGGCGCACCACTGTCGTCCACGCGAGGGCTGCGCGTCACGTGGGCCGACACGTGGCTCTCGTGAAAAACAGAGAACTGATCCACAGGAAACTCTTACTTTTGAAATTTATCATTTTCGCAAAATTCTAGACACAACGCGGGTAAAATAGTTTTTTGAAGTTTACGATGAAGATTTTTATCTAGGGTTGAGCGGGGTGAGTAAGTAAGCTTCATTGTTTATGAACTCTTGGTCTAAATCGATGTAAGACTTTGATGTACGGTAAAACGTGGTAAGTTGGCCCGTCGTTTATACGGAAAGTAATAGCAATGTGGGGCCAACTTCCTGCGGCAACTCACCCTGTTTTACCCTACAATACAGTCTTATATCGATTTAGACTAAAAATTCATAAGTAATGAGATTAAGTGATTGAAATGTTTTTCCCGGCGAGCAAGTGTAGCCTCACATGGAACGCGGTCATCCGCTTTTTGCCCGGATTTCGACAGTCATGGTCCATCGGACGGAGAGCAATTCTCGAGAGTCGCCCGCGCCGCCGACCGCCTTTTCCGATAACAAGTTTCGCGCTACGACGCGAAACTCTTCTCTCTCTGTTTGCATTTTACCCTCCCCCCTCAACCGGGACTCCGAGGCAACCGCCACCCCCGCCCGCCACTCCGTCCACGCCAACTTGCTCCGCGCGGCTGTTGGTTTATTCACTCGCCCGCCGAGTCGATCTTGTTTAAACACGGCGCAACTTTTATGCTAACGACACTCGAGCGGAACGTGGTTCTATTGTTCTTTCAATTCCTCCCACCCCCTTGCCAACCGCCGACCAACGCGCACCGCGATCTTCGTCCGAAATCGAGGTCAGGAAAACGCAGGAAAGACGAGCCGTGAGAATTTCCTCGAGCTAAGGCTTGAAAAATTTCGAGGAAATTATCTTCATCAAACGAAAATGAGATTCACGATGAAGTAAATGTGTTTCGTTGATTGCCGCGGATTTTATTTGCACATCCCTTCTCCCTGTAGGGTAGAACGGGGTGAGTTTGCGCAGGAAGTTGGCCTTTCGTTTCTATTACTTTCCGTATAAACGAGGGGCCAACTTCCTGTGCCAGCTCACCTCGCTTTACTCTATATGCACGGGTTACCGCCGTTCGTCTGGCTTAGCGTCGTAATATCGCCGTAACATCGCGTACAACGCGGGGAGAATCATAATATTCTCGGATGGTAATACGAGCGATCCGTCTGGATTCGCGGGGCGCGTCTCCGGCGCGGATGGTTAATTTTGCGTGGAATTAAACGCTACAACGGGAATATTCTAAAGGGAAGAGGCGCGAGATAAGATTTTAATAAGCTCTGTCTCTCAATTGGAAGTGACTTTCAGTGATGCTATTGGACTGAGAAAAATGATGTTTCGAAATGTAGCAATATTAGTCGCAGAAAATATCAGGGAGCTCTAAATAAGAGATCAAGTGATAGTGTAGTTATAAATTCGATTAAATACTATACCGTATGAAATTTATTTCCGTCAGACGTAAACACATATTAATCTTAAAAAATTACTAATAAATTAAATTATTATAATACTTGTAAGTCCCATAGAGTATAATACTCGTATTCGACTGAATTCATAACTGTCTCATCATTACATTTCTCATCTAGAGTTTTTGCCCATACGATGAAAAAAAAATAACGGAGATAAAATGATAAAACACGTTCGATTAAACGAGCTTAATTATTTTAATCAAAATACTAATAAATCGGATTAAATATTTAGTGATTCATAACTAGTTTATCCAACTGGAAAATGTTCAGTCAAACCAAACAGATGGAGAGAGGATCCATATTTCGCCAAATGGTTTTTTAGTTATATCCAGGATTTTAGTTAAATTGGATAGGTTGCTACATGTCGAGACATCCTTTTTCCAAGATTACCGATTTCGCGATATCTCAGGCAAACAGAGAAAATATTAAACTCAGGTGACGAGTTCCGGTGTAGATCTGCAGAAGTAATGTAAAAGCGAAAAAAGAAAATTCGAAATTATGCCAATTCGATATATGCGTTAGATGACAGCGCGAGAGGAGAAAAGAAGCCGACCGGGAATCTCGATGAAAATATGGACTAGGAGATACCCCGCGATATTTCGGGGGAAATACAAATCCACGGAGCGCGCGCGGACCCTGCCCGGGGGTTGACCATTTTTAAACGCGAAACCCGAGGAGAGTCCCGAGACGACGCGGATCCACGCGTGTTACTCCGGAGCCCGCGCGCGCCACCCTCTTCTCGGAATCGACTTATTTGCATGGAGTTTATGCCATCGCCTCGCGGGGCTCTCTCCCTCCCACCCTCGCAAATACAAACTTCAACGGGCGGGGAAACGCTTATTATAATATTCTCTTGACCGGGCGCGAGCGCCGCCCGAAGGGGATTTAAGTTTAACATAACGTTTACCGATGTATAAATAATCGCGACTCCGCCGCGGCGGAGTACGACGGGGTTGGTTACAAGCCCCGGGACCATTGTTGGGACCGTGAAAGCGCGAGTCTCTTTGTGTGTGTCCCGGGTACGTATAGTTTTCTCGAGCGGCTAAGCCTCCGCTCGCTTAATGCATTCGGGGATTGGTCGTTAACATTCCATTACGCGCGCGCGCGCTCGTCGAACGGAGGACGGGAAACTTGGATCGGTCTCGAACTTCGTGTGGAGGGAAGCTTGGTAAGATTTGAAGCGATACCGAGAAATTACGTCGTGAGAATAACGCGGAGCGTATTGAAAATGACGAAATTAAAATTGAACTGCTTAGAAGATAAACGAACGATATGTACATTCGATATAGGATAAAGGTGGGTGACTTGGCCCCTCGTTTTCATTGCTTCCCGTAGAAACGGGGGGCGAACTTCCTGTGCAAACTCACCCCGTTTTACCCCAGGCGCAATTTTTCGTAAATATGTTGCTATAAATAATAAAACGATTAATTTGAATCACATTATAATGTAATTTAAAAATATTTTGAAGGACAATTATTTTTCTAAACTCATGCGGCAAAGTAAATGTGTATATTGTGAAATAATTATCGTAAATTGTATAAACGTCGTAACGATCATGAAAGTCTGTTTGAATAAGGAAAAGAGTAAAATAAAATGATGCACGTATAAAATAACTCAACTCCAAAGAGGAGTAAAAATCGTTAGACTGTTAAAAGTTATGGTTAAAAGGAGAAGATACGAATGAAATGTAAAAATGTCGAAATAGCGATGAGACGAAAATATGTTTCCTAATTTTTTATGAGATAAAAATAAGCAAGACGATTTATGGATGGACGAGTGAACATAGAATTGAAGGGCTTATTGGAAAAGCGTGAGAAGCCACAATATCATTTTATTGGGAAGACGAACTTTGAAGTTTCAAAGAAATCTGTAAAATGCATATTTTATTAATACAACCCCTCAGTGTTTTTAACAGATGTACTCTAGCTCATATATTAACGTCTACAATCTTAAAGTATGAAACAGAAATGCAGGGGACTACCACAACGTAAACTGTTTATTTTTGAACAGAGTGTGGCTTGTCACGTTTTTCCAATAAGCCCCTCAATTATTGTATTAATCAAATCCCATTAAAGGGCTGTCGAATCAACGTAAACATAATACTACTATTATACGGTGTCCTAAAATAAATTTGCTCTTCGATTCTGCAAAGTGACAGCGACGCGTCGACGCTACTAGACGCAGGAAAACCACATCTGCCTCAAACATAATTAGAAAAATTATTCCTGCACCGCGATTTATAAGTGAGCGCTCATAAGCGCAAAAGGGATAAGCGAGAATCCCCGACGCGCGTTCGAAAAGCCCGGGACGCGTTACACGCGCACGCCCGTCGAATATCAATGGCGTTTCGATTAAGAGACAACCTCGAGCGGAGGGTGCGCGTAGCGGGAGAGAGGGTGAAGATTTTTTCATTCCTTAATTAGATACGGTAATCGCATATCGATGGGGGAGCGGCAGTAACGAAGTCTGATTTACAATTCACCTGTTTTATCTAGATGCAATTATGCACCCTTCCGTATATACGCTCGGGACGGGCGCGCGGATTACGGGGGAGTACACCCTCTCGCGTGCCCGCGTCGTCGAATGACTTCGTAGCATCGATACGCGGCATCCGGCGGAATCCTTTTATCTTCGGATGTTTAGCGATTGCGCATAGAAATATCCAGATAGACTCGTATGATCGCCACGACGTTTGTACAAACTGCAATAATTGATTGTTCCGAAAAATAATCGTTCTTTAAAAAAAGGTTAACTGTAAATTGTAATGCGACTCAAATTAATCGCTGTAGTATTTATTGTAGCAACATATTTACGGAAAATTGTGCATAGGGTAAAAAGCGGGATAATTGGCGCGAGAAGTTGGCCCCTCGTTTCTACGGAAAATAATTGAAACGAGGGGCCAACTTCCTGCGCCGACTTATCTCGTTTCATCCTATGTTAAATAAATGTTTGGTATTTTATTTTTACGCGATTCGAAGAAATACCGATTTCATTCAAATAACATTTAAGCGACATTCGTTTTAATCGAATAAATGTGCTTTCAGGACTGTCCAAAAGCGCGTTTCTTTCGATGAAGTACATTTTTTCCTCAGTGTAGTCTTCGCTTCTATCGGCCCTACGAATAGCCATCTGTGCCGTTCTAAGGGTCGCAAGACATGTACGTAAGATCCTTTCAATTTTGACAAGGCTCGCGACGCGATTAACGTCCATCCGCCGTTGCTAAGCAGCCCGAGGGCTGGAGGACCGGAGCGGACGCATCTGCGACGTCCCGTGGACGTCTCCGAGAGACACGACACAGGCCGCGCCGTGAAAAGGAGACACGTAAGGCATCCCTCGGGATCAAATTGTACACATATGCACGTATACACCGCGCCGGGGATACAAAGGCCGGGATCGGTAGCGAACCGAAACACGATAGCCAAGTATCCAGCATGCTTCGTCGAATCCGAATGCAGGGCCCGTGCATACGTACACGTATGCCGGTACGAGAAGCAGGTATGTCCGCGGGCCACCCTTTCGTTTCGAGGGCATAAAAAAAAAATCGAGATCGCCGAAGACGCTGCCGCTGCAGATGCCGTCCAGAGACCTCCGTTCTATTTTCGTAGCCGGATTCAAAGGGATATCCGTGATGCGAGACACCCCGCGGGGATACGCTATCACGTATGTATAGGTATAGGTACACATGCATGCACCTCTCGAATGCATGGAAATTTTCGTCACAACGGTGCATCGAATCGATTGCGTTTAAGTGCCGACTCCCATGCGCGCTTTCCAATCGTGACCCATAAAAAAAATTCGAGGAATCGCACATGCAGCTCCGCTTGAAGATATCTGCCACGCCCCCTTCCTGGATAGCGACGTAACGATTTCGAATTCGCACGGCCGTATATACGTGGCACTCTCCCTCGCGAGCCGACGCTTATGGGGATTAAAATTTTATTGCCAACGGGAAGGAGATCCTCCCCCCTCGCCCTCCGCCACCCGCTGTTTCGCGGCTTATTCATCTTTTACGCGCGAGAAAAATTGAATCGTCCACGCCCGGCGAAGGGCGGACACCCCCTCTCTTCTCTCCTCTCTTTCCATGTGTCTCACAGGGTGAGGCGCGTATATATGTATATACGCGTATCACAGTCGAAGAGATAGCGATAAGTCTGCGTCCTTCGTGAATTAACAGACACGCCCCCCTCGGAAAGGCGCGGTGATTCCTTTATCGGTCGCAGTCAAGCGCGCGACTTGAAATAATCCGTCCAACCCTGCGGTGCGTCTCGAGAGGCCCCTCTCTCTCTCTCTATCTCTCTCTCGCGCGCATATGACGAGGGGGCGTGCGTGTCGGATACGAATTCCAGCGATCTCGGTGCAGCACTCCCACATAAGCCGTTAGAGCTCTTAACGACGCGGCCGGAAAATAACTTTCATCAGTCGAACGTTTCAGGGGAAGCGAAAGTTACAGTGATAAAGTTAGGGAGACAGCACTGTACACACGGCGATATGCCGTGTGTACAGTATAGTTTCGTCGTACAGACTGAAGTGAATATATCGGCGTACAAATTATCGCGTTATATTTGGTTAAATATCCGATCTGTGAAAAAGTTGAGGAGACAGCACTGTACAAACTCAAAAAGGGAACAAGGCGTCCCTCGAGGACGCGGTTAATTTTCGACGAAATGAATTTTCCTGCGCATCGCGTCGTCGCCAACCCATTTTCCGACAAATCCATGCGAGAAGCTCACAATCGACGTTACGCGGTAAAAGTGTATGCACACGTAACCGGTTCCCGTATCAACGACGTCCCATTCCACCACGTGGCGCCGTCATTATTTTTTTCTCCCGCACGACGTCCTTTCGCAGCGTATAAATATGCGTTCCAATTCAAAGCGGCGACTTTTTTAAAAAGCACACGGAGAAACAACGCCGCGATAAGCCGTCGCGTACCTGCGTACAATGTATGCGCGACTGAAAGCGCATTTGCGGGCGACGCGAACAAAAAGCGCTTATTTCGTTCCGACTAGCCCGCCGCCGGGTAGAATTTAATAAACCCCCGACAGACGATTTCGCTCGCCCGTTCGATTTCCCCGAATGAAATCTCCCCCGTCTTTCCCTCGGATGGACGAACGGAGGACATGGATGCGCGGGCGGCGCGGCGTGCCTCGAAATTCGCGCGGTTATATATAAATATGTAGCTGCATGCATGTGCACGTATTTTTGCAGGACAACGCATACGAATTCTATCGGCGGTAGAGCCGCGAATTTTCGCGTCGACGAATCGTTCTTCCGCGTGATGTACTTGTTATGTCCGAGAAATAAAGGGAATTCGTGTAATTGAAGTATAATTTAATACTGCGATTTTTCGGGTTAATCGTGTAAACTCTTCTCTCGCCACTAATTAATAAATGATTATTCGAATATGACGAAATAAACATTTCGTTGGACCGAGCGAATATTCATTTGGCACTATTAGATATTTCGGGGCAACTGTTTGAGTAAACTATTCCATGTAATAGAGAGATGATATGTATACTGAGTGAGCTGGCGCAGGTGTTTGGCCCTTTTTCGCCGTCGAGAATAATTTAAACGAGAGGCCAACTTCCTGCGCCAACTCACCCCATTCTACCCAACATGAATGCACACCTCGTAGAGCTGCGCGAGTCGCCAATGTCGACGAGCTTTCAGGGGGTGGAAGCGGGAGCGTCACGTTCCTGCCGCCGTAGCCCAGTTTATCGCGTATTGACGATATTTTACAATAACGCGATGATATACGAGGGATTTGGCTCATATTCGAAAGTTTCGCCGTTATGCGGCGCGCTCGCCATTCTTAGAGCGAGCGATGGTTAAAACCCCCGCGGACGCGAACAGAAGCCCGCCGCTTCTCCTAGCGTAGTCGCGTCGATAGTTTATAGTTCGACCGTAAACCGGATGCCGCGGATATATGCCGGCTATTGGTGGTGCGAACTTATCGCGTGCGTCTTTACGAGACAGGGTCTATACACGGATAGAATGCGCGGAGCGAAGGATCCTTCGACACGCTTGTCGAGGTTTGCGACGAAAAAAAAAATATATATATATATATACAGTCGAATCTCCACATGATGCCGACTTCGGGAACCAGGGGCGAACCTACTGTATCGACTTTAAACGGTTTCTCTTACTTAGAAAGTACTTCCGGAACGCAGAGGAAAAGAATTAGTTGGATCTACTGAAAATTATTTACTCGTATCACACACACAGTCAAATTTTTTAATACGTCAATTAAATATCTCTTCCTTGCCATCATGTGGAATAGTACGAGACTGCAAGGAAGAAATATCTGATTAATATATATGGAAGAAGATCACATTGATGTAAATAAATAATTACTTGCGATCCTGCAAGCAATTTTTAGCAGATCTAACTAATTTTTTCCTCTGTGCAGAGTAGAGTTGCATTGGCAAACGATACAGACGCACGACGTTAGGCGTAATTTGGGAAAGTAGGAGATGACCACGCCTCCTTTTTTTCCACACATACGTTACGTCTCGTTTTAAGTTTCAAGGAAAATATTTGGTAAAATATTATAAGACCGACCGTTATTGCTCTCCTGCCGAGATACTCGCTATATCGTTATTTTGACTCGTCGCGAAGCGGAGTCTTCTTTGAGATGAAGTATTTGCAAATAAGAAACGTGATGTTCCCGTTGTTCGAGACTGCGCGAGAGCAAAAGCAAACGAGGGGTGGAAAGAGAGAAAGAGAGACCTGGAAACACGGACGGAAGAGTTCAAAGGATGTGCAGGGAGTGGAACTCTCGGTTCGCGTAAATTGGAACGGAGATTAAGACGTCGGGTGGACTTGATGTTTCATGTTGATTAATTTAAATAGTTCTCTCCCGGAGCCATGCAATGCGGCGACAAAGCGAGTTCCGCGGAGGGAGGCGATTCGTTTCAACCCTTGGCGGACGCGGAGTTAGCCGGTGAACGTTGGCAACGCGTCGCATAAAGGATAATACGGAGGGTATTTCAAAAATCTCAGGGAACTATTCCTTGATGATAATGGAATATAAAAATTCCGTACAAGAGGCGATAATAATATCGCTAGACGTTGAAAATAGCAGTGAAAAAGTAAATTTTCGAGCCACGCGCCTTCAATTAAAAAGATTCCTTTCGGTATTTTTTTCGAGGCACGTCGACTCCAAATAGGGTAAAACAGGGTGAGTTATCGCAGGAAGTTGGCCCCTCGTTGCCGCGGAAAATAATGGAGATGAGGGGCCAACTTCATGAGCCAACTAACCCCATTTTATCCTACTCTTTATTTATTATACATAATATTACTGCAAGCTGTCAACCTGACTGTCAGGATAACTATAAAGTTGTGTCTAGTTAGTTTCGGCACGTCGCTATTTTGAATTACTGCACGTCCTTCGCCCCTTCGATCGTCTCAGCGCAAACGTCCCCCTCGTGGCGCCGCGCTCCTTAAATCGCACTCCTTCGCGAATCCAATAAACCAGAGAGAGAGAGAGAGAGCGACGTGTAGCGCGAGATCGACAAGCGGGAGGGAGTGGGTGAGATGTAGGCGTCGGAGGAGGAAGCGCGGAGGACCGAGCTAATTCGAAATTTCATTCGCGTCGCTGACAGCGATCGAACGAACGGCCGAGGGACGAGAAAGAAGGGGCGCGAAGCGCCGCGGAAAAGAGTGGAACCGTTCCCGTGCCCGTGACGCGCGCGGCCTGTTCAACATTCTAAATATTTTAAAAGTTGGACTCATTTGAATTGGAACATCTTTAGACGTATCCTCCCGCCTCGGCGCTCCCTCTACACTTACAGCCCCATCCCATTCTAACGTCGCATCTTCTTCCACCCGGCAACCCCATCCACCGCCGGTCTCCTCTCTCCCGCCCTATCCGAGAGATTCTCCGCGTCCGATTGATTTAGAATCCGTAAAGTTTTCGCGCTCGAGTTTTGTCGCGCGGGACGCTATAGCGGACGTTTCGAGGGGGGCGTGGCCCTTTCGTTTTTTCGTTGTATCCCAATTTTTGTATATAATCCATATATAATTCTTATACAGTTTATATATAAATTAAATGAGCCCAAATTTGTACACGTTCTTTATACGAAATATACACACACACATAATCCATATAGATCTTTTCCACCAGGGTGTTGATAAAGTAAATTGGCCCCTCGTTCCTATGGAAAGTAAGAGGAAACGAGGGGCCAACTTATCCCGCTTTACCAAATTCGAGGGGAATAAGATATTTTTTTGGAAAAAAAAAATTCTCGCGCGAAAAAGATTTCCTCCCCCGCGAAAAATGCAGCCAAAGACGATATTCGTCTCGCCGCGTGGCTCTGCCAAAACGACCCGCCTAACCCGCGCGAATTTCCATCCGCTCGAATATTCATTCGACCCGTATGATTTAGCGCGCGGAATACGAGATTACAGGCGGTCCGATAAGTGGGTCGCGCGCGGCCCGCGGTAGCGTTTCGCCGACGACGGCGACGGGAGGGTGCCTATACGCACGGTCCTTCCGGCGCGAGGAAAGTTCATGCAAATTCTTTTCGCTAAGGATAATGATTTCTCCGCGCCGCGCTCCCGGCGTATCCGGGGCGCGATGTTTTATGTATGAGCATATGGGGAATGTATACGGTGGAGAGAGACCGGTGGAGGCCCGCGTTTCACGGCGTATTTGCTCCCTTACCGCCGCGCGTCGCGTCGTTTTCTCATATTGCGGAGCCGAGACGCGATACGGCTATTCGCGCGCGAACCGAGGGGGTGCGAACGGGCGTTCAAGTTGTTCTTTGTTTTGCGCGCCTTTTCCGCCTATTTGACGAGGTCGCAGCGAGGAGTTGGCCCCTCGCTGCCATTGCATTCCACGGCAACGAGGGGACAACTTCACTTTTCGCTCTGACCCCTTTTTAAATTTGTTGATCACGCGTATGGAGGAAATCGGACGAAGTTGGCCCCTCATCGCCGTGTAAAGCAATGG
Source organism: Xiphydria camelus (assembly GCA_963678675.1). Classification (NCBI taxonomy): domain Eukaryota; kingdom Metazoa; phylum Arthropoda; class Insecta; order Hymenoptera; family Xiphydriidae; genus Xiphydria; species Xiphydria camelus. The sequence continues at coordinate 1,013,322 of OY783197.1, forward strand.
CAGTGAGGGGCCAACTTCATTTAGTCAACCTTCCCCGATATCTTCTCTGAGCGATTTGAAGAATTCGAGACTCTCGCGGACGAGAGAAGGGTGCGAACACGCAACCCCTAGAAATATACCGCGGTCAAACGCGTCCCCGTCATGTGGGTTGAGTTTAATCGACAACTACATCGTCGTGCGCGGTCTATAAAGAGTGTAGTTATCGCGTAGCTCTATACGACGTAGTCGACGAGGGGTATGGCGCGCGCCGCGACGGGGTGGTATCCGCACCCCTGGAGGAAGGCGGTATACGGTAACCCAATCTAAGTGTAAGGCCTTGGATTTAAAGCCCCGGCTATAAAACAAGCATCACGGCTGAACTTTCCGGCAAAGTTCACTCCGCGCGCTATGGAGGGTCGGCGGGGTAACGACGCTCCTAATTCAGCGGGATTCAAAACAGTTTACAACAGCGATGAAAAGCGAAGTCTTCGCTGCCATCAGAGGGCCGTATATATTGCTAAAATAAAAGTTACGGCTTCTTTCACCGCGGCCTTTGGCGCGGCTCGATTCCCAACAGTAATCTCGAAGCGCAATATTTAGCGATGTATAGGAATTTCGTCCGAGATATCGAGATAACGCTTCATATTGTCGATGGTGCGAAATAGCATGGAGCATAAATACCTCAGTATATATCGATGCATTTTGGTTTCTTATCACTCACCTAGTCACGGTGGGCGTGGAAGCGGCTCCGGGTGATCTGACTGGGTAGGTTCTAGGACTTCCTGACATCAAATATTCTGCAACACATCGAAACATTCATATGTTTAATAATTTATTGCATTGGTAGTCATTTGATTTCACTAAAAGAAAAAAATTCGCCGAAAGACCTTGACTGTTGTAACTATAGCAACACTTAATGTTATTGCACAGAAAAAAAGAATTAGTTCGATTTACTGAAAATTATTTGCAAGGTTGCAAGTAATTATTTATTTACATCAATCTGATCTTTTTTCATATTAATTTGATATTTCTTCCTCACAATCACATGCTATTTCACAGACATTATTATTGCACAGAGAAAAAGAATTAGTTAGATTGACTGAAAATTATTTGCAGGATTGCGAATACCTAATTATTTATACGGATAAATTAATATTTTTTCGTAATAATTGGATATTTCTTTCTTGCAATTACATGCTATTTCACATGATTGCAAGGAAGAGACATCAAGTTGATGTATTAAATAATTTCATCAATATAAATAAGTAAATAATTACTTCCCCAACCTCACAAGTAATTTTCACTACACCCAATTAAGTAATTCTTTTTCTCCGTGTATCCAAGCTAATTCTGTGTTAGCTATACCATAAAACTGGTATTAAAATTATAGACATTGTAACGATACGGTTTGGCTAATAACATTAGTTATACAATAGAGCTGTAAGAGCTATTAAAGTATCGCTGTAGTAGAGTAACTTATTTTCGAGATTCGATGTATAAAATTCGCCCCTAAGATTTGGAATCAGGATCTTTTCGAAAGACATGAAATAAAGAATAATACGTCTGAGACATGCAAGGTAAAAATAACGAATAGAGAAGATACCGTATATACGAGTATACACAGTGGCGTGAATTTGGATCGCGATTATATTCTCACCAGTGAACTTTCGTCTTTCACGGCACGAACCTTATTTCAGACCAAGTCGCAATCTTCCGAGAAGTCCAATATCTACTGCACGCTAAAGTTTAAAGGTGAGAAGATAATCGCGGTCGACCTGCACGTCATTGCGAAGAAAATAAATGCACATCCGCGTGTGCATACTATTTTTACTTCGCTTTGCGTGAGATTTGCAGGGTGCGGGCGTGAAGAAGGCCCCTCTTTGCCGTGTAAAGTAATGGGAACGGAGGGCCAACTTCACCTCGCAAACTGCCCCGGTCTTCTCCGCGCGAGAAAAATACGATACCGAGAGAAGCTACATGATAATGGGAAGATCCACTCCCGCGCGGAAGTAGGAGTTTCCGCTGCACTTGTTCGCTTCCCCTCTTCGGACTCTCCCCTTGCCGAATTATAGTCCGGTGTATAAAGTGTTACGTAGCAAAGTCTACGCCTCTCGCAACTAGTACCTAATTACTCGGACTGGTAACCGGATCCGTCGAGAACGCAGGTGCTTCAGCGTTCGGGGGGAAAACTTATCTAAGGCGCACCCCCAACACCTATACGTCTGACCTACGTCAGCGGCGCGGTAATTGAGTTTATTAAACGCGGGTTTCTCTTAATAATGCGATCTCCCCCATCTTTCTCACTCCAGGCAGTCGACCCGAATTGATCAGACCCGCGAATGTGTTTCGTGCGACAAAACGTTACGGCATACAAATGGGATGCCTATGCGATGACATGTCGTTATTTGCGAGGATTGCGAAGCATGGGATGTTTGAAAATTAATGTCAGATCTCCAAATTAAACGTAGACATATTCAGCAAGCTTTTAATCCAAATGGATATTGGTAAAGTTGTGCAAGGCGATGCGTTTTATGATTCAAAATAAATGGGTCTTTAATTATTTACCATCAGACGCGCAGCTGGAACCATGACATCTATTTACAGTGAATCGTGAAGTTTATCTCCTCGTATATTAGGATTTATTTACAAAGGTACAGCAGATATTTATTATAAATCTACGTCAACTAATATAAGCGTATTCAGCTCCTACTCTAAAACTGTATATAAAAATAAATAGCCTCATATATTTCCAGCAGACACTTTTCCAAATTGTATCGAGGTAAAACATAGCAAGTTGGTAAAGGAAGCTGGCCCTTCATTTCTATTACTTTGCACGGCAACGAGGGGCAAACTTCGCTACAAACTTCGCCATTATTTACCTCGCATATTTTACACACCTCGCAAACGGATACACGGAACACCTCCCCCGAGTATATCGGCCGTTTCAGCCGCACACACTCATAATATAGTCATCCTCCAAATCAGCGCCGAACAGTCTACCGTAGAGAACACGCTGATAGACGTCGAACTACGAGTAGATTGAACTCGAGTTTCCCCGAGGTAAAGAACGCTCCGATTAGCGTCCCATTCCGAAATCCATGCATATTTTATCAGGGTGTGGAGCCCGCCGGGAATTAAGTGACTTCGGCCTGAATACTTAACCGCGTCATGGTTAATGCAGTTTGCGCGCCGTTGGAGCGACCACGCCCCCCTCCGCCACGGCTAGACCTTTTTCGACGAGGAGAACCACCGCGCTTACGTCAAGGCGCGTTTTCGACTATTTCGAAATGTCGATCGATTCGCCCCAGCGGCGCGTCACGAGAAAACGAGCGGCGGAGAATCGGAAATTTATCGAGTTTCCGGAAACGAGGGTGGGCAACGCGCGAGTGGCGGACTACGCGACATTCGCATGGACTACACTGAGAAAAATAATTTGTCGTTAAATTAATATAAATGTGTAGGAAGTTTTTATCATATACACATACTTATTTTAAAATTAAGATTATTTTTAATTTTAAAATATGAAGTTCTGAAATTACGAACTTCGATTATAATTAAGAATGTATGAGAAAATTACAATATTTACATTAAATTTAAGATATATAATTGTATTAATAATTTTCAATGAACTTTGATTTGTAATTTTATGATACTTTTGTTTATTAAAGTATTGTGATTTTACAAACATCTTTAATAGTGAAAATTGATCTAAATAAATAATTACTCGCGACCCTGCAAGTCATTTTTAGTAGATCCGATTAATTCTTTTTCTCTCCGCACTATTCATGCCGACGGTTACTTGGATCGGTGAATTACATTTCTCGGTGCACCTGTTACCTTATGTAATAAAAGACGCGAATTCATTTTCGCAGGGTGTTCCGCCACTTTCGAAACTTCGAGTCCTTCCACGACGCGCGTGCCGTATGTGTATACACGCGTACGTATCCGTACGGCTCATCAGCCGCCGCGGTCGCGCTATGCCTGGCCCTTATACAAACCCGGGGCCCGATGTGTGCTTTATGGCTCGTAAATCCGCGCGCTCGTAAAGTTCGGAGGATTTTTAAGGCGCCAAATGTAACCGCGCCGTGAGTTCGCGGGGATTGGGGGCGCGCGCGAAGTTTCCTTCGCGACGAGAGGTCGGGAAATGGACCCTCGCATCGACGAGAGGCTATCGCGGAGGGCAGCGAGGCAAGGAGTGGGAGTGGTACCAGAGAGATACAGGTGTAACACTCGATGTAGGTGCAGCCGGTCTGACCAGGAGTGCGGACGTTCTACTGCTCCTCGACGATTCGTCTTTGTCTGCGTTTTAACCTTGCCTTTTTTCATTCCGCACCGGTTTCCGACGTACGATTTTTCTCGGCGCCGGTAACGAAGATGCACGGGGCGCGCGAGCGCTTTCTTTATCTCGATTTTCGGTGCTCCGCGTTTCGATTAACCCCCTGTGGTCTTGAGTACTGGTTCTCACGGCTGGGAGACCATCGAGGCGACTGGAGTTACTCGATTTTCTCGGAGATTTGTATTACTTTGACGGGATTACCGAGACGAACGTTTTCCTCGATGAAAAGCGAGCCAAAAAGTCCCGAGCAACTTTTTTTTTTACATTCCCAGAAGGAAAAGTTCTGTACACTTTGCATATAGTTCAGATTGGATTCTTGAATTTTTGCGTGACCCCTACAGACTTAACTGGAAATGCTACCCTAAAAGGAAATTGAAATAAAAATAGGAAGGAACCATTAAATCAGTTTGGCACTTTTTCAGAAAATTATAGGAGCGATGTAAGTTTTTGAACAAGCGTCGGTAGCAGCGATAAAAAATGTGATTCAACTCCTTCAGGCGGTAAGTCTGAGAAACGAGGTCCGGCGTTTCGGAGCTCCAATTTCAAATGGATGAAAATTATTTTTATCGAAGTAGTTCTAAGAGTTTCGGAATTTTTGTTCATTTTTTTCGCAAAAGGTGTTGTCGCCCCTCGGGAGATAAAGATAGAGTTTTTAAATTAAATATTTTTCTTTTTTCGAAAACAACGTAGCTGATTTACTTCATAGACGAGCTTTCGGAGTTCTCGTTAATTTTTTATGCAACAGGGGCGGGCGCCCCTGCTGAGAGGATACAATTACGAGTTTGTAATAGTTATCAATGGTATCGCATTTTTTATCGCTGCTACCGATGCTTGCTCAAAAACTGACACCCCTCCAATTCTCTCAGAAGTACCAATCGTATCTAATTATTCCTTCCTATTTTTGTTTCAATCTACTTTTAGGACATCACTTCCGGTCCAGTTCGTTGATATAGAAATTATTTATAATTCACGTGCGGATCACATAAAATAATATATCGAATTTTTCCGCCTGGGTTGAGAAAAATCTCGAATACACGCAGATCAAATATTTCCTTCGACAAAATTTTACTCGAAGTAGATGACAAATATTTTATTCGATCAGCTGCTATTTATAAATATTGTTTAAACAGCAGCTGTTCGAATGAAATATCAATTTTTTCTTATGAAATTAAACCGAGCCAAGCCATTCCCCTGAATGAGATTTTTCAGTAGGTACAGGTGAAAGAGTAGCAAGACGAAAAGAAACCCGCGCGAAAGCGCCTTGCGTAAACGCAACGCGATAAGACGCGTGGACGGGAGGGAGGAGAATAGAAGAAAACAAGGGAGCAAGAGAAGAGCGAACGAAAGAAAGCAACGAACCCCCCGCGGCTGTTTTCTCAAGGCCGCTATTAGAGAAAAATAAATAAACGTCGCGCCCCCCCGCGACTAATGAGAGAACCGTAGGCCGCGACCTCGACACCGTGTGTTACCTCCTCACGCGCGCGCGCGCATGCACGTGTCGAAGCTCCTCTTGCGAACCGTCCTCCGCTGCGAATACGCGGAGGGAAGCTGAGGGATGATTACAGAGAAGCGGGGGAGGGAAGCTGCAGGGGTTCGCGTCGCGTTCATTCGACGGCGCTCGGGCTCCGGGCGCAAAACCACCCTCCGAGGGTTGACAACCCCTGGCGGCGGGCACCAAAACCCTCACGCTCGAAATGAAAGCTCCGGCGAGTTCGAAAAGTTTGTATACACGAAGATACGGCTGAACGCGCGCGCGCGGAGTCAAAGTTTTCGAGGGGGGTTGCGACGAGAGTTGCCACGAGCGGGAGAGGGTGGCTGAGGAAGACGTCGAAGGGAGAGGGAGGAGGAGGAGGTTAAACTATAATAGCCGACAAACGAACGAACAATTTAGCGAATAGCACAGTCTAGGCACTCGGGCCACAATCAGCGAGGGCATTCAATCGCGGCCACCCTTTATTTCATCAGAGTGCGTACAACTCGCTTTTCCTCCCCCGCGACGTCGGAGTCGCCGCGGGACGGCGGGAGGGAGGTAACGATGTTGACGAAGACGACGCGGTCATCGCGTGGTAACGGAGAGGGCTGAGGGGAGGAAAGTGCTTCGTCGCGCGCTAAGGGCGTAATGAGATTGCTCGGGAAATGGTTGAGCGAGGAAGTTTGTCATCGGCGAGTTATGAATGTTTCGTCGAATGTGGGACGACTCATTCGTTTCGATCGCTCGAGAGAGAGAGAGAGAGAGAAGTGCCAATTTTCGATCACTCTTCTATTTGAACACTTGTATTAAATTCGTATCGAGATGGATTTAAAAAATATGGACCTATATGATCCGATTCACCTTGGTCTACACTACAATTGGAGGGATCAGTACGAGGCTAAAAATTGGAATGAGGATAGGGTAGTTAGCCCATAGTGTCATCTAATGGCATAACTTGCTACGTCCCATGCGAAGTCTGTCGTAACTATGCTTTTATGATAAAAGGATGAAATATGAACAAATTATGTATTTAATTTGATTCTTTACGTTTTGGTACTGGGTCAAATAAAAAAGGAACTGATTTAATTAGTCTGTACATATTTCACCAACAAGATGGATGAAAATCTAATTGCTTTATATACTACTCAGCTGTATTGACGTTTCTGATGGACCGAAAATGATGCTGCAAATCTAAACGGAAACAGATGATCCGTCTACTGCTCAGAATACGTAAGCAAGTGAGATTCTATGCTCCAATATTTTCTGTGCTGCAAGATTTCACCGATTCCGCGAAAGAAACCTGTTAAATGCACTGCAAAAAATGTATACTTTTAATATACTTTTATATAAAACTCTTTTTCAGTACGTGATTATCAAAATTGATATATTTCCTCATGAAATTATCCTTGGAAATTTGCCCTGGTAACGGAGTATATTAAATTTCATAATCACATATCGGATAAAAGCTTTATATACAATTGTGTTAAATTTGATCTACATTTTTTTTTACAGCGTACATAAATTGATCATATTAAAACCCTCTTTTTCATGAGAGCATGGTATGGTAAATTTCGCATGCGATGTACCAGATTATACGATGAGGTGGTACTACATATAAGCCGATTACCTTATCCTTATTCTTATCCTTATACCCATCCCTCTAATTGCATCTGAAGCTTGACGATAAGCTCGCTCATTCAGACGTTCGTCTGCTTATCGGATGGCGTTCATTCGCCGAGTGACGTTGCTGCACGATCGCGGCACGTACAAAGTGCGACGCGGAATGCGAGATAGAAGGCGGGGAAAAAAAAGTAAAACGAACGAAAGGGAAGGAGCAGCGGGGAGACGGCGAAAAGAGAGGAGACAGGTCGGTGGAGTACGTACAATCGAGTCGAGAGTTTCTAGTTTCTTCCCTGTTGGGTGTTTGGCCGTCGGCCAGAGAATCTCCGGAGCGCAACGGCTATACGTTTTTCTCCCAGGGGAGATTCTCGCCCTCGCGAACACCCTCTCTCTCTCTTCCCTGGCCCCGTCCGACTAGCGAAACGCGCGCGCCGCATCCCCTTCTCGGTCCACTTTCGAAAATCTCGCCCACGACCAGACGTGCTCTCCACCTGCCGCCGTGATTTCTTTCGGACCCCCCTTACGCTTCGCTCGCCCCCATACACCTCCGTGTAACGAGATCGAAGTCGACTTTGGCCACTTTCATTTGTCCCTGTGTCACGGCGTCTTATCTTGCGAATTTATCAGGGTGTCTAACGATCATGGAACTTTTTTTGCACATGGAAACATTTTTTGAAATGTGAAAATATCATGGAACCACGGGGAAAGAAAATAATAACAACATTCATATGGTCTCTGAATGTCAGATACGTTAAAAGTGCGATTGATAAACTTTGCGTCATTGTTTGCGAGTGAGATCAATGGCAGGGAGCAGTGAAAATTGCTCTTGGTATTATTGAAACAAAAGTTTCTTTTTATTTGAGCAGAAAATTCTACGTAACCAGGCGAAAAAGTTCTATATATTTTGTTTATAATCCATGTGTGGATTTGCTCACATGTGGATTCTAAATGATTTCTATATTAACCATGTGTGAACTATAGATGGATTATACAAACATTAATAAATTCTTATATGTTTAATATACAGATCATATATGTATAATTCATATATGACTAAATCCACATATAAACCACATTTGAATTATACACATAGGTATATAACTTTTCCGCAGAAGTAAACACTTAAAAATCATAGACTGAGAATACAGTGTATGTGTAGTTAACAAATATTTGTTTGAATATGTCGAAATAAACATTTTATTGAATCAAAGAAATATTCGTTAACTATTTCAATATTTATTTGGCACAATTTAATCCTCTGAGGCAACTATTTCGATAAAACAAACATTTCAATAATAAACATGTAATTTCTTCGCCTAATGAAATATTTATTTCGCCCTATTTAAAATGATATGTATCAACTATCAATAAACTCATTTCTCAGTGTACGTATGATCGTGAAAAGGTACAGAAATTTCGCCTGGAAGTCATGGAAATACCATGAAAATTTATTATCCCTGATAGCTAGACGCTCTGATTTATTTATTTTGCATTCGACGCGATCGGATATCGATTCCATTAGAACCATATACATGTACATATGTAAACCGGAAGCGTTTGCCGTCGATACGGCGACACGGTTTATGCGACGACCGACGCGTCGGTGCGAACCTAATCCGACGCAGCGCGTGACCCAGCATCCCGATCGACGCTCACCTCGCTCTCGCATCTCCCGGGTGGTCCGCGTCATTATCATTAATACCTTCTTCCACACCCCTCGCCATTCGCTCGCCTCTCCATCACCTCGGAGTAGTAGAGACCACCCTCCCGCACTCGATATGCTCGCCGTCGGATCAGCGGACGCGTATTGCCTTTATAGCGGTTGTCATACCCCGCCAGACGGGCAAACGCGACTCTCGGAGGAGTCGGTGACCCCTCCGAGCTCGCGCGTGACCATAAATCGTCGTGTCTGTCGAAGATAACGGCGTGGATTGGGCGGGAATTGATCGCGATTTTTTGATATCGCGGAGGGGAAGAGAGAGTCGCGAGCTACTCGGAAGCCACTCCTCGATATAGTGAATTTTACCCGAACAAAAAAGAGATAAGCATTAAGGTTTTCGAATGGTCCTACTGTGCTGGAGAAGAATTTTTCCTTTGAAACTAGCCAATTGTATGCGCCTAAAGTTCCGAACGTTATTCATTCGAACGAAAAATGTCGACTTTAAAAGACCATGGCCACTGTTAAGTTTATTGATTATTACTTTATTTGCGACAGTCGTCCATTTCGCGTAAATTTCTCTATAGATCTGGTAATCGCTCTCTTAAAGTCGACATTTTTAGTTGAAATGAACGTTCGAAACTTTAGGTGTATTCACTTGTTATGTAAACTATTGCGATTTGATACGATTTCGGAAAAGAAATGACCCTATCGTAGTGTAAGAACAGCTGGAAACCTGGTAGGATAAAAGTGGGAGAGACGCCCCAGTTTCTGTTTGACTTTGAACGCGATTATTTCAAAACGCAGTGGAGATAGATGAAAAACGTAGAGGAGCTTTTCTGTAGTAAAAATATAGGGAAATATTTTTCGTTTAAACTTTTTTTCGATAGCTATCAATGATTTCGAGATAATTGATCTTGAACTCGCTCTTCAACTGGGACGACTATCTCACTATGTAATCGTGCTCCATTAAAAAACGCGAGTAAATAATGCAAACGAATGATTTCAACTTTGCGAGTGTTCGCATAGAAAGAATTACAGAAATGACGCGATCAATTTCGTAGCCAGCGTGAGAAACGCGTTGACGGGATAAGCAACGTCGGATATTCGTCGTCATTCGGTGTCTCAAAATTTGAACAGAAAACGCGACTTATCCTCAAATATTAGATAATTTTTTTTTGGAAATTCTAGCTTATAGCCCTTTTTGAATGATATCCTGCATAATCTATTTACGAAAAAAAAAAATTTTTTTTGGACTACTTTCCCCCTCTACAATTTTTCTTAAAACATTTTTGAGTAATAAATATTGAAAATATGTGGATCAACATAATGTATAACTATGCCGAATTTCAAGTTTCTACGTCAAATGGTTTCCGAGTTGGATAGACGAATAGAAACGTGAAAGATCTTAAAATTTGTTTAGAATTCGTAAAATTATTTACCTCGACATTTTATGTCTAAAGGGTCGTCGTCTTCGTCGTTGTCTGCGAGCGTACTAGTCGGGTGTCGATTTATTACTTTCCGTTTTCCAGAAATTTCAAGAAGAAATCCCACACGTGTAATTATAATAAATGATTATTTAAATATGGCGAAATGCATCCGAGTTAATATTTGTATGTATATGTAGCGCGAGTAGGCGCCACAAGATCGTCTTCTTCCCGGCGTGTCGTCAATGGCTCGGAGTCCGTTGAACTGCATGCTGCACCGCTGCACCGCTGGCCCGGCTGAATCGTCGTCGACTGCATCGTCATACTAACCGTGAATGTTGGTCCGGTATCCGCCTGACGGTGTGCCGCATCGTGGACGTAGGTACCAGTTTCCAAAATTGTAATTGGATCGAGTATTCCGTTTTGGCGAAAGAATATTTGTTAGTCATTACGATATCCAATTGTTTCGTGAGTGACCACTTCAAAACTCTTGTTCGAAACAGCTGGATATCGCAACGGTTAACGAATATTGCTTTTCCTTCGACGGAATACTTATTTCGCCATATTTATATAAACTTTTATCACATTCGCGCGGCAAGAAACTATTTCCTCGGTGAATTGGTATCGGTGGCTGCCTGTTCAAGTCCCTCTCTCCATACGTTCCCGATTAATGGATCTCTCGCGAGCTTCGATTTAATTGTCATCGAAGGTGTGAAATTATTAATATAATGTAACGAAAAGAACACGTAGCGAGACGTGTTTTCGGCTCCACTGCTCGACGACTACTGCACAGTCGAACGCAGAGGGGGAGCGGCGAAGGCAGGTTACGACGGTAAACACGCTCCGGCTTGTTTTCGTGTATCCGGATTAAACTGACCTCCCGTGGTTATTCGTATAGTATTTAGAAGTAGATACACAGATTATATAACAGGACTCGCGTACGATAAAATCCCGTATCAAGAATTGGGAAATAAAATCGTATCGACGTGGTGCACGGGATTCGATTGCATTTCGACTTGAAGTGTGCAATGAGGAACTGCACGTGATTGCACTGTTTTAAAGGAATAAAAATACACCCGTACAATGTTGGACACGCCACAATCATCCTGCTGTATGACTTTATGATGGATGAGAAATCGTAAGGGGTATCTCACTCAAGATTTGTTTGATTCCTTCCAAAAAAAAAGGATACCAAAATCTCTAGTATGAAATAACGCATTTTTCTCGGCACCATCGCAATTGGAAATTTTCCGTTTTCAACGAGCCACTCACTCTTAGACGATAAACCTTCCTCATTTTCTCGCTCGTTACGGAGACGCTAAATAAAAATCGATCGTCGACGTCGAGCGAAAAAAAGACGCGAACGTTTCGACGCCGCCGTCGGCTCCGGTCTCCAACCCTCCCCGACAGCTAACCAAATCCCATTTCAGCTCGAGACTCGCTCTCCGCGCGGTACGAGGTTCACGGGCGTTTACCCAGCCCTCCTCGCACCCCCGCAGCATCCCCTTTCGACAAACGCCGTACATCTCTCTCTCTCTCCCTCTCTCTCTCTCTTCTCTCTCTCTTTCACTCTCACTCTCTCGGCCGGTGGTTCGCGGGCAAAGTGGTTTTGACCAGAGATCAGTCAGGCGAAAGTGGAGCTCGTTGGCGTGTCAACACATCGAACTCGGTTCCGCAGTCTAGTTTCCGCCCCCCGGAACTCGGACAGACGATGGTACCAGGGGTCCCTCGACTCTCTCTCCCTTTCTCTCTAAAGGGCGGACCATAGGAAGGTGCTTCGCTGGGTAATGAGTGTTTACGAAGGTGAAACGGTGAGAAGGTTCACAGGGAGTTGGCTCGGAAAGGGAAAGGAGAGTATTTTCGAATCGGGGTTGGCTGCATCGTAACGCGGTATCGTTAAATTTACAGGTGAACCATACACGGGGTCTTCGCGGAGATGGAGTTCGCGAGAGCACGTTGTTGGCTGAAGTGCGAAACCACGTATCCGACGTTTCTTTGGTTCTCACATAAATGCATATGCCATACATGTAGTACGTATTACTATCGCATTCGCGCATACGCATGGACAATGCGTTGGAAGAATGATCAGGTTAGAATGACAAGTTATTTTAATCGAAATACTGGTCAGCTGAAGCAAATAAAATATTTAGTTATTCTGACCAAAAAGTTGTCAATTTAATTAAACAGACGGAGTCTTTAAAATTTTGGTTAAATTGAAGTTTTTTTTTCAGTGTATACCGCCAAAAATAATTAGGTCAAAATGACAAAACGCATTTAGTTAAACGTGTTTCATTACTCTGATCAAGACACTGGTTGATTGAAGCAAATATTTGGTTGCTCTAACCAAATGTTTAGTTATTCTAACCAAATAATTAGTTGTTTTAACCAAGAAGTAGGCAATTTAAAGAAACAGATGGAAGATCCATCTTTCACCAAACAGTTTGATTACCCCCTTCAATATTTTGGTTAAATTGACAAAATTTTTTCCTTAGTGTATGTATTACAAAGTTGGAGGGCGGCAAAATTTTTGAAAACCTAATACTCCAAAGACGTTTGCAATGTATTATAATTAAAAATTAAGGTACTTGTTCTTTTTCATCGATATTTTTCTCTATGCAAATTGTGTATAATATAATGTTTAAAATACGAAGCTGGAGTCTAGTATTAATTTAGCAATTTCCCTCCCTCCCCCATGCCCTTCAATGAATACACGAAATATAAAAAAAAAAAGAACGAATGCACCCCGCACGATTCGTCCAAATTACAACCGACAACCGCCGCTAGGGAATAACATAATTTACCCGAGCTTAGATTTCCAGTGGGAATCGGTTGGACGCGCTTTTTACGGGAGCGTAAGGAGAGCGAGGGGGTGGAAATAAGAAAGGCCTCCGAGGACGGGAGCGGAATCGCTGTTCGATTCGCAAAGGAAGAACCTGGCATCGCCTGTACCGCGAATTGCCCCTACGAATTATTATATCTCTCGATTAAAATTGCACGTCGTTCTCCAACTGTAGGACGTTCCACCTTTCACCCTCTACACCGGCGGCCCGTTCCCATATCTAGTTTCTATCGATCGACACCCTTGAACGCGCCCCGTCTCTCACCGAAGGGAGCTGCTACACTCCCTCAGCCAATTTATTTTAATTCTTGGAAATCGCGTAAAAAGAGATCGTATAAGTCTTTGCCGATAAGCGCGTCGAATGAAGACCGTTTCGCGTATCAACCCCTGAATATAAAGGAGATCCACTTCTCGAGATCTTTCCTATTAACCCTTAGATAAATGCGTAAAAAAATTTTACCCCTGTGCGTGAGTCGAATAGCCCAGACTCGAATAAAAATTATAATAAAATTAAATTTTGTTTAAAAAATGTAATGTTTTACAGCGAAGAAAATAATGTTAGATATTATACATGCTTTTTTGCATTGGACTAAATATATTCGCTTTGAATGAACACCGATTTGATCCAAATAAAATTCCATTAAGTGAATAACACTCTCAGACGTCCAATCGATATTTATTCCGACCGAATAAATGTTCTTACACTGAAAAAAATAATTAGGTTAAAATAACAAAGAGCATCTGGTTAAACGCATTTAGTTATTCTAATAAAAAAGTGGTCAATTTAATCGAACAATTTAGTCAGGTTATCATCCACTGGATTTTAGTTAAATTGACCAAACAATTTTTCTCAGTATAAGACTATTGAAAAACACGTTTATTTCGATAAAGCAGATCTTTTTAGCAGTGTAGATAAAAAACACCCCGTACAGATCCAACGATAAACGCGACAGCGCTGCAATGCTCTTTTATAAATTGTACAGCCTAACCAGAAGTACGTCCGAGTCGTCAGGGGTGGTTCGAAAACCCACCCCACCGGCCTGTCGCGACGTAGGTGCGCGAACACATACACACACGCGCGTCCTCCACACGCGCCGCGAGGTCGGGGCCAAGTGTATTCGCGTCTAGTACCCACTATTAGGAACAAACCGGAAATGGAAGTGGCTAGAGTTTAACTAGCTCCGCGCGGCGGAATGGTCTCGCGTTCTCTTCATCAGCTCAAACTGCGGGAATTAGCTCCTGGCCCCCGTCCAGATTACTTCTGTAGTCTCGTCCCGCGGCGGCGGAGACCACCCCCAACCCCCCTTCGCCACTATCTCATTTGGACAAAAGTTCTTCGTATAATATTATATGTTAATTTCGAAGCGGTCCGGCCGGTAGGCAGAACCGCGCCGCCGCGTATACCCAACCCTAAAACCGGCGCTAAAGTAAGCGTACAAAGACGAGTCGCCGGCTCTTCCTTTGATCCCCCCTCCGGCAACGCGTGAAGTAGCGCGAAAAAGCGGCGACGCATTTTGGCGCGCCGCCTTTTCTCGTTAAACTCTTCTCTTCTTTTTGCTCGGTCACGAGTACACTGAGAAAAAAATGTAGTTGTTCCAACCAAATTATTTGGGTTGAAGGTTCAATGGGGCTTAAATTACATATTTTTTTGAGATGACTGTAATAACTAACTAAATATAATTGGCCGCTCGAGAGGTTGTCGTTTAGAATTTTTTCTTCTCGCGTGAAGTTGGCCCCTCGCTGCCGCGCTAATTAACGGGGACGAGGGGCCAACTTCACTTGGCCGCGTTCCTCGCTCGTTTCTTTTCACGGGAGTTCCTGTTCGCGTATGGGGGCGGGGGGAGGGGGAGGGGACAGGATCGATCGAGGTGCCTGTAAATTCGAAAGGGCTCTCCTTTACGACGGTCGCGCGATAACGAGAGTCGATCGAGCCTGGAGCACCGGTGCTCGTACGCTGCAACCCCTGTCGCGTTTCGCGTCGCCGGAAACTTTGCGAAACTCCCGGCGTTCTGGGACTCGCGCGGCGCACGACCGCAAATCGGATATCAGAAAAGCATGAAAAAAGTTTGCGACGTTAAAATGTAGAGAAGGAGGAGGAGGAAGAGAGAGAAGGGGAGGGAAGGGGCCCTTTAAAACTGCTCCTTTCATTATCCCGCGTGTAAAGGAAACCGGAGCTCTTTATACGAACGCAGAGGCGGTGAGGGTACAGAGGGAAAGCCCCTCGTTACCAATCAGTCGGCGTGTTTCTGCGACATCAAGAGAGACTCCCCGCTGTCGTCGGCCCTGTGTAACGGATCGTCAAAGAAAACCTCCGTTTTGATTAGCGTCGGATTACCGAACGATCATTTCTGATGGTATGAGATGTGGCGACTTTTTGTCTCTCTTCGAGGAAATCGATACCATATCGCGAAGGCTTTCCGCTTGGTTGGTTACGCGAATATCATATACCGAGAAGAAATAATAATCTGATCAATCTAACCAAAATCCTGAAGACCATAACCAAACTGTTTGATGAAATATGGATGTTCTATCTCTTTGATTAAACTGATCATTTTCTGGTTAAAATAACTAGACATGCAGTTAGAGTAACTAAACATTTCATTGAGATAGATAAATATTTCATTCGACTTGATGGTATTTCGATTAGAATAATTAAACTCGTTTAATCAGATGCGTTTCGTCATTTCAACCAAATTATTTTCCTTGGTGCATACCTTGAAAACGTCTACCAAACGAAAAATAAAACATACAGTTCTCTCTTTCCCTCCTCTCAAGCAAAGAACGTTTATACGAAACCCTGTTTTTTTTTAATGCGTTATTTTACAGATATGCGTGTGTTTCAATTTAAACACTTTACTCTGTATACTAAACTTGCTCGCCAGGAAATAATCAATCACTATTACCTCAGTACTTATGAACTTTTGGCCCATATAGAAATAAGACTTTGTTGTAGATAAAAATACAATTTTTGCAAAATTATTATACGAACAAAAGACGAAAAGAAAATTGAAGATTTTTAGGCTCATGCCAACAGTTCATAAAAATAACGAGATAATAGTGATTCGAATTCCTTTCCTGGCGAGAAAGTTTAGCCTTACGTGATATATTTACGCATTTCGAAAATGTACAATAGTTTGCACCACCGGACAAAGTGGCGCATAATGCGTCGACGCTATGCAATTAAATGTAAATATGCCGAGTGGCGTAGAGTATAAAAATAGAATAAGTGCCCCAGTTTCCGTTCGACTTTGAATGCGATTATCTCGAAAGGCAGTGGAGGTACGTGAAAAATTAAGAGCAACTTTTTTACAGTAACGACACGGACGTGCGATTGATGCTGGAAAGATTAACCGTGCGCGTACGCAGCTCGTTATGACGGGGAATGTCCAATTAACGTCGCCGTTGAATCCCGGGTCACGCGGATAGAAGAGAAATTGTAGAACGGAGAGAGGAGTGGGAGGGAATCGAGGGGAAAGGTGCAGGGAGGCACCGGGGAGAGAGGGTTGGCGATAATACGGTATTAATATTAATCCGCGACAGCGGGCGCCGTTAAGTTAATGACGGCTGTGCGGCGTGTGTGCCATTCTGCAAATGATTCCGCGTTACGAGGCGATATTAGACCGCCGAATTGGGGGAGAGCCGAATGCGGGCTCTTCGAGTGACGTTGCGCGGAGGCAGGGTCGACGACGAGACCCTTCTTTCGATGTACGGACGCTTTTTTGATACGACGATGTCAAGAAACGAGAGAAATCTTTCGCAAAGGAAGTTTATAACGCATTTTTCTATAGAATTTTGGTATACGAAATTCTAAAATATCTGTAATTTTTGGAGATAGAACTGTAAAGCTATATTGTGAAAGAATATTATATCGATTATACTGCAAATCGGATAGGAACGAGTTGGCGTGCGAAATTGGCCCCTCGTTGCTGCGGAGAGTAACGGAAACGAGGGGCCATCTTCCTTTGTCGACTTGCTCTTCTCTCCGATTTTTGTTACAAAAGAAGTTGGCCCCTCGTTTCCATTACTTTTCACGTCAGCGAGGGGCCAACTTCCGACTCCCTCTCGTCTCGCAACGCCTCTGGGAAGGACGGGAAGAGCGAACCCCCCCCCCCCCCCCCCCCGTCTAGTCGCGCTTATCCGGGTCATCCGGCAATAGCGCATTTGCGCCGCGCAACGCATTTTGCGTCGGCGCTTTTGTTGTTGACGTAACGTCATTATTATCCACGCGAACCGCTTTACCCGGGCGGATCGAGTCACGCGAATTTCCTCGCAGCGCGTGCGCGCACCCACGCACGGCAGGGATCGGGGTCAATTGCAATATGAGGCGTAATGCGATTTGCTCTACACGGCGCACCCCTATGTGCGGATGCTCAAAAATGCGTGCTTCCGTTTCGAGCACTTTTTCCTCCCGTATGCTCGCATATCGCTTCGCGTTTTTATAGTTTACGCGCATTTAAAACTATAACGTTTTTGACCACAGCAGCGCAGCGCTGGATATTTATCACGAGCGACACGGCGGACGCTGCATCGGTCATACATACGTATATATAATATAGATGTATATGTATATATCTATACACGCAGAGTGTGAAACGACTGTTTTTCATATCGCCAGATCTCATCGGTTGACGCGAAATCCGTGGAACCGTGAAACGGCACGGACGTTCCCCGTTTGAAACGACACGAGTGCATCGCGATTGCGCGGCCGTTAAAGCGGTGAATATTAAAGCGCTCGCGTTGGAGCGCCGAACGTCGTTTGTCCCCTCGACTGTATAAGTGCTTATTTTCGTGATAGGTACGTATAGTCGAAGAGAATGTACAAAGTGGTGCATCATGCGTCGACGCTATGCAATTAAATGTAAATAGGTACGCCGAGTGGCGTGGCGTATAAAAGTAGAATAAGTGCCCCCCAGTTTCCGTTCGACTTTGAATGCGATTATCTCGAAACGCAGTGGAGGTACGTGAAAAATTAAGAGCAGCTTTTTTACAGTAAAGACACAGACGAATATTTTTCGTTTAAACTTTTTTTTCGATATCTCCAGTCGTTTTCAGGATAATCGACTCTTTAATTCGAATCAGGGTAAAAATAGGATAAACGCCTATCAATTTCAGTTCAACTTCGAATACGATTATCTCGGAACGTGGTGGAGATACGAAAAAAATCAAAAGGAGCTTTTTTACAGTAGAGACATAGACAAATATCTTTCATCTACACTTCTTTTTCGATATCTCCAATCGTTTTCGAGATAATCGATTTTGAACTTCCACATCGAGCCTAGACTTCGTTTTTTTATCCCACTTTTACCCTAAACGCAGCGTCGGCGGCGTTCGATCGACCGCGTGCCGCGGCGCGCGATGTACCGCTCTCTCTTCGGCTTCGGCTTCGGTATAGAAATACGGGCGTATATCGCGCGAGTGCAGCGCCGGGTAATGGTATCCAGACACGAGAATGATTTCCAGCCGACGACGCGACGGTCGCCCGCAACGATATCGCCGCTCCTCTCCGTCGATACGGACATCGAACACGGTGATATAGCGAGCTCCGACGCCAGCTCGCCGATGCGCGCTACGCGCGGAGGATTCGACGACCGCGTAACGACGATATAACATCCATAAGCGTATATATCGGGGCTGTATCCATCGAGGGGAGAGAGGCGATCGCTGCGCGAGCGGCTTCCACGGGGCGATAACCGGTAAGTGCACCGCGAGCGACGGTGGAACGATAACGAGAATCGCGGGCGAAGAATAATCGATTGTATGTACTCCGCCGGCGGAAATCGGATTCAGAAAGAATAGGACATCGTCACTGCGCGCGCGCGCGCGCTTGTGGAATCAAAGAACCTGGAATTATCCCAACGATCGCACCTAACCGTACGCGCGCACCACCGCGTAACGAGGGCGCTCAATTTCGACACGCGATGAATATCGCGCGGGGGAGTCTTTGTCCGAGAAAAGGGCGCGATTTTGACTACGCCGAGAGGGGCGGGGGTTACGCGTTATTTATATGGAGCACTGGATTTTTTATTGAAAACTGAATGTATTTTTTCGCGCTGATTAAGAGACGGCACAGTTATTAGGTCGATATCTCTCGAAGGAAATATAATCCGGCGATTTTACGTCCGAGAAAGTGTAATTTGAGGGGAAAAAATTATTTTGCCGCCTTGGCAAAATCCATTTTTGCTGAGAATATTTTGCTACCACGGTGAAAATATCATATATGGCGATAAAAGATAGATATGTCAAATAAGAGTAAAAATATTTGTCATGATAGCAAATATTTTTACCGACAAAAATTTAATTGCGACTGCAGTTAAATTTGTTATCATTGGATATACATTTTGCTGTCACAGATAATGCTTTTGTCGTGATAGCAAAGAGTTTTCAGCAAAATTTAATTTTGCTAAGACTGCAAAATCCTTTTTCTCCGTGTTTCTTCTCATAGAATCACCGATATTTCGATCTTTCGTCAAAACTTTCTCGATGAATTTGTGATTTTTGGAATCAACGTAAAAAAAAATACATAGTATCTATAGGGCGGCCGCGAATTCGGTTCCAAAGATTTTGATAAAAACATCCGACGAAAAAAAAAACGAATGTTTCAACGAATGCATTTTGCGTTCGCAACTGCATAATAGGAATAATTCGATCGAACCAAGAATTTTTATCGATTCGACGCAAATATCATTCCAGTCGACTAAAAACGCTCAGTTGATCAAACTACACTGTTTCGTCAACGCGCATAAGCAATGCACTCGCGGTGCCCGTATATCAGTTTTATGCGCCCCATTACAGCCCCCGAGGTGAGCCAGTGAGGTGGCGGCGTATTTACGACCTTATCCAACGAAATAATGACCGCGACGAGACGCGTTCGTCGAGCGACGCGATTCCCGACTCGTCTTGGTGACCCGCATGCTCGCGGTAAGTGCTAAAAACGTTAATTGCGAGGCGCTAATAAAGTCCCTCCACCCCTGCAGCAACGCGCCCTCTTCCCCGTCTAGTCATCATCCCTCATGGGTAATCGCATAAATGTACGAGTAGCGCGCACGCGGCGTTCGTAAACACATTCCGCGCCGAGAGCGAGCGCGATTGGATGGAGTTTCCGCGATCCCCGAAGGTGCAAAGCCGCTTCGACGGATCGTACATTTTTTAAAATCGATTTATTACGTAGGGGAGAATTGAATGTGAAGTTGGCCTCTCATCGCCTTGGAAAGTAATGACGATGAGGGGCCAACTTCACGTATCAACTTGTCCCGGTCTCCTCTACGCAAGAAATTATCGAATGAAAAAATCGCTCCTTTGCAGTGATCGACGGTTTGGGATCTATTCTATCCGATCGATACGATTTTGAAATAAATAATAAATCGATCTTTTCAATTGAATAACTATTTTTGGAATGAAATTCCAAATGCCGTTTAAAACGGAACAATTATCTTACAGCGACTATCTTTCTTTTCAGCATAGCTACGTTTCGTTCGAAAGGTAAAAACTCCGGAGAGAGGCCGTCGCCTCCCGGGGGATCCGGCTGTACATCGCAGACGACGTAACCGCGTGTCTTGAACTAATCAGTCGCGTCCCGAAGGAGTCTCGAAAGGCGAGAGGCGCCCGGGGAAGGGGCCTCGTGTCGCGCGTCAAATGCTGAGGGGCGCGACGTAGCTCTGATAATTTTACCCTCTAATGGCAGGGCCTCCCACGCGGCATAGGTGTCCGCGAAATTGGATCGGCAAGACGTGAGACAAAAGCTCGAGCGTTCCGCGGACGCGAGTCGCGCGCAATGGTGGAAAGAGGAGAATTATCACGGCTAATAGTTTCGAGCTTCACGATCGAGCTTCAATGTTTGATTCGACTTTAAACGCTATTATCTTGGAACGGGGCGGAGATACGGAAAAAATTAAAGGAAGCTTTTTTATAGCACGGACATAGACGAACATCTTTTGTTTAAACTTTTTTTCGATACTTTCAATTATTTTCAGGATAATCGACTCTTTATCTCGAATCAGGATTGAAGTAGGATATGAACGCCTCAGTTTCCGTTTAAATTCAAACGCGATTATCTCGGAACGTGGTAGAGATATGGAAAAAATCGAAAGAAGCTTTTTTATAGCAGAGACGTAGATAAACATCTTTCGTTCAAACTTCTTTTCGATATCTCCTACCATTTCCAAGATAGCCGGCTGTTTAATTCATCGCGTTTCGAGATAATCGCGTTCAAAGTTAAACGGAAACTGAGACGGAGTTGATCCATGGAAGTTAGAGACTGCGAAGAAGAAGCATCGTGATACCCTCTCGCGCTTCAATTCTAACGGCACACTTTTACTCGCGCGTATGTAGTTACATGTATATGCACCTCGCAACCGCACCAATAACTAGGAGCATTTCGACGCGGGAAATTTGTCGACCGGGGGGATGAAATCGTTGTTTCGTCCTATAGCTGTCTTATCGCGCGCGGAAGCAGGTTCCATTCGGCGGAACAGTCTCCAATATCTTGCAAATTCGACCGATTTAATATACGCGAGGCTCGCCTTCTTACGTACCCTTCCGCGCGGAGCCCCTATCGCATTTCCGGGACAAGCGAGATATTTGAATTCCCGAGCCGTATATGCGCAATTCGGATTTAGGCGTCTCGAATTGCGCTGCACCACCGCCGATGCGAATTTGCGACCGAACGACAAAGTGCACAGCTCTCTTTCGATTAAAGAACTTTTTCCGCTTGGGCTAATACAAATTTCGTTATTTCCGTATCAATCAAAGTTTGGTTAACATTACTAATTATTGCTGTCAGTGTGTGTATCGAGAAAACAATCGTACAATTAGTTAATTGAAATCTCAGAACGCTTAATTTTCAGACAAGACTAAATTTACTTCAACTTTAGACCGAGTATATTTATAATATATTTAATCCTCATATTTGTGTCGAATGCGTCCACCTTGCGTCGATCGAAACGTCACGCGAGGGGTAGTCATTCGTTATGCGAGTATTTAGGGTAAAACGGGGTGAGCTGGCGCAGGAAGTTGGCCCTTTGTTTCTGCCGAAAATAATGGAAACGAGGGGCCAACTTCCTGCGCCAACTAACCCCGTTTTATCCTGACGCGTGTATACCGACGGTACCGTCGAACGTGCGCGGGAGAGGACGACGGGGGGTCGTCCAAGGATCCGCATTAATTCCATACGCGGCACGTAACCCCGGCAATAAAGTGCCGTAATTGCCGATGCGTCCGCGCGGCGCCCCCCGAACGGAATCTCGTCGGACGCGCGCGATGCTGAGAAGCACCAGGGGTGGAGGCTTACACAAATCCACCCCGGAGAGACGGGCGTGCAGACAAACAGTGGGTCGACTTATGCGAGCCACGTGCGCCGCTCTAATTTGCTTACGAGTACAACGCGATAAAGGTACGCGCGTACGTGTGGGGGTGTACATTGTTTCGCGGACAATGGCCCTCGCGCGCGTCGCACGTATTCTTCCTCCCGTATATCGGCGACAGTTAACCCTTGGACGTACAGGTCGGGTCTGTGGGACCCGACGATAACAAGAAATAGATGCTATAGCTCGTAATTGATGGTCAATCGATGTACGCTTATTTCAATTTTCCGGTGATAAATATATTTAGTACAATATTAAAAAGCATGTATAACATCTGACATCTCAAATCACATGTAAGAATTTAATGGTCGAAGAGACCAAATATTAAACTTTTTCATAAACAAATTTTATTGATATGATCTTTTAAAAATTATTACGCTGTTATCCCCCCCTAAAGTAATTTTGTTTATTAATTTAAAATTAGGATCAATTAAATACAAGTTAAAATGTTTATCCATAAACTAATGAAATTATATTACAAAAGTTCTGTAAATTTTACAATCGCCCCAACAAAATAAAGAAAAATTTATTTTCAAACAAAATTTAAAATAAAATAAATGTTTCATAAAACTCTACAGGGTTTTCTCGCCGTTCAATAAAACTTAAGCTTTTTAATATTGAAATTAATTTTTAATTATTTTTTCCACTAGAAATCATTATATTTTTTATAACGAAAATATAATTTACATAATAACACTCTTGTATTCAGATCTGCGAGACCCGAATTACGCACAAAAGTGAAATTTTTCACCCATGCATCTAAGGGTTAAGGTCCCCCATGGCGAATGAGAAGTCATCGAGACGATATCCAATACGCCGCAACGAGGAGATCGATTTGCTCGTTTTACAATTCGATCGATCGATCTACTCGCGGAATCGGCATAGGTACGCGTCGTTCGTCCGCTCCCCCGGAATCCTCCCCCGTTTCCACGGCAGCTTCCCGAGTTTCATTTCATTCCTTCATTTCCCCCATAATGTATTTGGTCCAATTTAAATTCCGGATGAGACGCCCGCGCGTGGCACACCTAATATCGCCTTGAATACGGTGAGGAGGAGGAGGAGGAGTAGGAGGAGGGAGGTGGGCACCCTGCAGGCCCTCTCCTCGGATCTTTGAGTTGCATACATTTGCCGAATAGGCGCGTTCGAGTTTGTGGATAACGGGACGAGCGCGTCTCCCTCAGAATGTGTAGCTTATCAAGTTATCAGGTTCTTTTTTCTTCGCAAAGAATAATTAAAATTAATTGAGGGGCCTTGAAGTAAAAGGGTTTAAGTGCACTTTTGGTTGTTCTGAAATAATTGGCTTTAAAGTTAACTTGAATTCAAAAATTCCAGGAATAAGTTTAGAAAACTGTGTTAATATTTTGATAAGTAAAATATGTGGCTTTGGTCATATATGGATTATACGTAATTTCTATGTAAACCATATAAGAACTACATAATATAGATTTTCGAATGATTGTATAACATGGTTAATATACAAATCATGTATAATCCATATATGACCAAAACCACACATATGGATCATTTAGAACTTTTCCGCCTGGGTTGAACAACTTTCATAGCTGAGAGTTTTCGTCGTATCTCGCTTCACGTGGAAGATGTTTTTCGCTGCACTGCAGCAGCCTGCGGGACGCGCGCGGATCGCCGCCGGCGTGGTTTTGCACGTCGTCTGACAGCTGTCACGTGTATAAAGGTGATCTTCACTTTGCACGTTACATACAAGTAAACAGGCACACGATAAACTTATATTGTAAAAGTGGGCGTGGCACTTTTCTTTCTCTCGCTGTAATGAATCCAACGGATAATTAAAAAGAGAACGGCAGCGATCCCACCGAAGCCGCGAGAATCGAAAAATTACGCTCTCCGCATGTCCCGTCCGACGACCCATGCGACGCACGTGGCGCGACGAGAATCGACGTACTCACCGACGCGGTCTATGTCTTCCTGCGTGTAGTACTGATGCATCGTTGCTATCGCACACGAGAGATCTCTCTCTCTCTCTCTCGGTGACAATTTAATCGTTTCGCGCGACGGTATACTTAACGGCCGAACGACGGTCACATCATCCGCGCACAGTCACTTAACTCCGCTACACATAATTTGTTCGCCGGTAGCGCGCTTTCGCCTCCGAGAAATAAAAAATCCGTCGGAGCGAGACTCACGATCGTCGTGGAAACGCGTTATATATAAAAGTTCTATTCGAGCGATCCTCCCTCTTTAACCACGACACCTCCGGCCCCCCCCCCCCCGCTCAGTCCTCCCTCGCCCTCCGCGGGCCGGGCGATCGAAACGTTCGCGCGTCCCTCTCGTCGTTTGCGCAGCTCGTCAATTTTATTCCTACGCGTGGAAGAGGTTATTCCGACGCGCACATGTACACCCACGCATCACGGAGGACCGTGTACACACACACACATACGCGCGCGAAGCGCGAGGGGTCGGAGCACCCCGCTTGCGCGCCTGTTTCATCAATCGGCGAACCGAGCCACTTCTCGTGCGAGGAACGCGATCCTCTCGAGGTGAACACCGTGTAAACAAACGCGGGGCTCGTCGTGGGCGAGGACGAGGGGTCAGTCGATGGCGCGGGGCTCGGGTGACCGGCGTCGCACGGCGACCGATCGCGAATCGGGGGTGGACCGCGTTCTCGGCAACGTGGACGGCGATAACGACGGAAATATAGCGAAAAACGGTGAACTCGCGACGGCGACGGCGGAGAACACAGCGGCGCGACACTGCGGGCCGCTTCTGCGCAGCGCCGGTGTCCGCTCTACGCACGGGCGACGGTGGCGCCGCGAGGGCTCGCGCGGGAGGGTCTCTCCGACGTCGCTGTCCCGCCGACCCCGCCGCGCGCGCTTCAGACAACACCGCTGGCTGCGGTATCGATTGGCCCAGTTGTCCCTCGTCGGCGGGGGGTGCGGCAGGGGTTGCTCGCAGTCTCCTTCGCGCGTCACTTTCTTCGCCCGCCGCGCACCGCGGAAGCGCTGGCGGTGCCAGGCGTCTCGATATCACCGTGCGATCATGTCACTGATTTCGAGCGATCAGGTGTTGTTGCGCTGACGGAAATCATTTGCCGATCCACGTAGCCAGAAATATTTATCCAAGGTGAAACGGGGTGGAATTGGGGCGAGAAATTGGTTCCTTGTTTCATCGGAAAGTAATATAGGGGCGGGGGAGAGATGAGCGAAAGTTACAGAGTGCTAGAGTTAAGGAGACAGCACTGTATATTTGGTTGAACGATAATATGTTTCATTGAGGGTAAATGGGATGAGTTGGCGCGGGAAGATGGCCCCTCATTTCTATTACTTTCTGTATAAACGAGGGGCCAATTTCTTACGCCAACTCGCCCCATTTTACCCTCAATGTTTAGTTTAACTCTGGTCAGCATTTTGATCAGTATAACTAAACGCATCTTGTCATTTTAACCTGATGACTTTTCTTCGTGCGCTTGAAAATCCCCCCTTTTTCTCCAAGAATACACGTCAGCTTCGTTTAGCCTCCCCCAATCCGTCAATCCCGATAAAATGCGACAGCCTCTAAATTCCCCGAAAATTTTTTCTATTATACAACTCCCCCAACCTCGTATAAAGATACACGCTTATTACACTCAAAAAAATAAAGCAGGAAGCTCCGGAAAGCTCCTCCGAGATCTCCGGCGCTTATCCGGCGACTCTCCCTCCCCATAAGCGAGACGATCCTCTCTCTACGACCGTTCCTGACCTCCAGTCGGGGCGAGAAAAGAGAGAGAGAGAGAGAGAGAGAGAGAGAGAGAGAGAGAGAGAGAGAGAGGGAGAGAGAGAGAGAGTATGTGACTCTTCCCTCCCATACGCGGCAATTCCGCAGATCCGCAGAGAAATACAGAGAGAAAGCGCGCGGCGCGTCTCGACGCACAGAGGAGCGCCGGGGCCAGAAAACACAGGAGGGAGCGTGGAAGCGACAAAGGACCTCCGCGTTATTATGTGCCGACTGAATGTATGACAATGCCGAGCGCTCCCGGTTGCTCCCGCGGGCGATGCTCGAGCACCGCCGCGGCGGGACCCGTCCCTCCACAATGCCGCGTTAACAAGGTCAGCGATTGATGAATCGTTGAAAATGTGTCGCCGGAAAAGTATGTATATACGCGGGATTCGCGGAGGGACCGATGTGTTATCAAGCGGCGGCTCCTTCGGGCGCGAAGTCCGAGGCGGGAACGAATGTCTACTTACCCCCGCTCGCGCGCGCGCGCCTTTCTGTATATATTTGAAATAAATTTCGCGACGTCCCCACGCGTTGGGATATATTGCACTCGATGCACGTGTCTATTGCGGATCGATCGGATGCGATATAGGATTAAAGAGGGGGTGAGTTGGAGTGGGAAGTTGGCCCCTCGTTTCTATTACCTTCCGTGGAAACGAGGGGCCGACTCCGTGTGGCAATTCACACAGTTTTATCCCCCCCATAGGTTTATAGTTTATTTTTCCCGAAAAGGACCCGAGCGATATTCTTATTTGTTTCAAGTTAATTTAGAGGTTTTAGAGAGACTCGTCGTTTGCCATTTCAAAGGGAAAAATGAGCAGAAGTGCTGATTAGATCCTTTTTTTTTTAATTAAAGCTATGATTAAGAGAAAATCGATGAGCTACGAGAGCGAGACACAAACAGAGTCTCTAATCAAGTCTCTGTTAGGCTGACAAGTTTGCAAAGGAAGTTGGCCCCTCGTTCCCGTTACTCTTCACGGCAACGAGGGGCCAACTTCCCGTGTAAACTCACTCAAAATAAAGAAAAAATGATCCATGCATTTTCGACAATATTGTTCAAAACTAATATTCGATGTAGAGAAACCAATAGGGGTAAAAAAAAGATATGCAGTTAAACTGTCAAATCCAAAAATCGGAATATTTTAAAATGACGTTAAACGTCACGCCGTCACCCCGTCGGATACTGCAAGCGGCATCGACCGTCCCTGTAACGTCGACCATCACCTCCCTCCACCCTCCGTCGCGGCTCCCGGGGTCGTGACATTTGCATTTTACACGTAATTTTATTGGCAGGGCGTGTTCGATGGCGCGCGTGCGAAACGGGGAGATCCTCGCGAGGTGTTCGGACGATGAATGTAACGATGCCAGGGCTCCAAGGGGGGGAGGTGGGAGGGGGCAAAACGCGCCCCTGGGGTAAAGAGAGCAGTTTTCCCCCGAAAAAGCGGCGCAACGAGGCGCGAGGGCCCGCGCTACGCGTCCTGCAGGACACTCGGTCCGCAAGAGGGGATGGGGGTTGCGTCTATGAGGCCGGGAGTGTGTCATACGTTATAGATCGTTTCGGGGAAAACAACGCGTGGTGCGGACAGCCGATATCGCGCGGGCGGGCGAACCGCGATCTGAGAAATGGCCGCGCGCGCGAGAGGCGTCGAAAATAAAAAAAGAGAGGTATATACGGGCGCGCGCCGCGCGATCAAACTCACCGCGCCATTTGTTCTCGCTTCCGTCGCGCTTCCGCTTCCGCTTTGCTTCCGATAAGCCGCGCGGTTCCGTCGCGGGTGTACAATGGGATCGCGCGCGTGTCGCGTATTCCTGCGATAAAATTTGCGAGGGATGAGGGGTGGTGCGTCACATTGAGGTGAGAAGAAAATATTGGCGGTAACACTAGAACTACAGCAGGCAGTTAATTTAACTAAATATGTAGTGTTTTGTTCAGAATGTCATTCAACCTCGATTATCTCGTAACCTATGAGGTTTTTGACGCGAAATGGGTAGAATACTTTTTTGTAGAGTATATTTCGATCTAGAAAAAAGTTCTATAGCGGTATCGGCTAAAAATCCATAGATAACGAGATAATCACGAGAACGCGCGCCCATTTGGTAGTTATAGTGTTAAGAATACTCGTAGGATTAGAAATTAGAAATTGTGTGTCGCTTGTAATCGATACGCTATAAGAAAAATTCGTGTTAAAATTAGTGTAATTCTATATAAAGTTTTTGTTTAATATGTAATAATGAAAAATAATATGTACTCTGTTATGAAATTTATATTCAATTGAATATAATTGCTTTCTTGATAAGATTGATACACGGAAAAAAAGAACTAATTGGATCTACTCAAAATTATTTGCGGAGTCGCAAGTAATTATTGGTAGATCTAACTAATTTTTTTTCTCTGCGCATATCTTGATACACTGAAAGTGTATTCCAGCGTTATACAATCGATTGAACCTTAAAATTAAAAAGCTTAAAGTCTAATAAGTTTATGAAAACTTTTATCTCGTGTAAAGAGCGTGCGAAAACGCTGAACGCGCAATAAATATATTCTATTTATATTCCAATTATGTTGTGATATTGTTTTCTCAGCGTTAAGAAAAATGGAATACGCGGAGCTTCTTCAATTAACCATAAACAAGCTCTCCTTTCTCTCTGCCCCTTTCTCCGTTGACGCAGCAACGCGGCAGTTTGACGTGCGACTAATTACAATCTCTTTTTACCCCTCGCCCGAGCTGACGTACTCGCAACATCGGAGACGTTGGAGGGGAGAGTTTATCGCGGTGAAAAAAGGAAACTAATCTCAAAACTCTTTGACGAAAGCCCACAAAAAACTGGCTCGTTGTATAGGTAAGGCCTACTACGCACCCCTGCGTTATCGCCGATGAAAGAAAAATATACAGTCTTTCGTCTGCGATCCGAAACTTGGTCCACGCGCTAGTACTTGATTGCTAAGTACCAAAAAAATATTTCTTCAATTTCTATTTAACATTGAACGCGATATTATCTCAAAATGTGGTGGAGATATCCGAAAAATGTGTAGAGAAGCTTTCTTTCGGTAAAAATACAGATAAACATTTTTTGTTTCAACTTTTTTCCAATGGTTTTCGAGATAACCGATTTTAAACTCGCTCTTCAACCGAGGGCGTCTATCCCACTTTTACCCCGTCGTCAATGAGACCAATTCTAATGGAGATGCACGGGTATATCTTCACGGTCAAGCCGCGAGTGATAATGTACTGTACGCACACAGACGACTGTACATGCATACATACGAGTACATATACGGTTGGTACCGCGGCGGCTGTGGCGTGGCTTAACCCCGAGGGGGTGGACTTTACGAAGGCTCGCGTTAACGGGAGGAGAGTTCTGCAGGTAAGATAAGGGGCTTTCCTCCCCCTCTTCGCCCGTCAAGCCTCCCCCGCACACCCCTGACGGCCCGCGAAACGCCACTCGCGCAGATCCCGGCAACGCTTTCCCGGGCACGCAGCCTATCCCCCTTCCACCCCTCACCCTTCTTCACCTCACTACTCGTGCCCGCCGCTTAACTCCATATTTCGAAAGTTGCGCGATAACGAAAATCCTTGTTAATATTCGGACGAGCGTCTCTTCGCGCGGCAAAGCGAGGGATGGGGGTGAGACGGGGGCGCGCGTGTGCGTACGCCGGAGGAGAGAGAGAGAGAGAGAGAGAGAGAGAGCGTCGACGCGATTTATCGCCTTCTAGCCGAGAGAAACAGCCTCGGAGGGGGTTGAGCTCGTTGACACAATCAGGTACCCTCCTTTCGAGGTGTATTTTTCTTTCACTTTTTTTTATATACATTGTGTGTGCAAAAAAAATTTAGGATTTTTAATATAATCTTGTATGAAGCTCTTTTTCCAATGCGTGATTATGGAAATTAATATATTCCGTAATTACGAAAATTAATAGGGTAAAACGGAGTGAGTTGACGCAGGAAGTTGGCCCCTAGTTTTTATACCTTTCCGTAGAAACGGGGGGCAATTTCCTGTGTAAGCTTACTTCCGTTTTACCCTATATTTCCTTATAAATTTCATAACGCGGAGTAGGTATATTAATTTTCCTTATCACATATTGAATCAAAGCTTTACATACAGTTACATTAAATTCAATAGAAATTTATTTTTACAGTGTACACATAGGTACTCGTCGAGTGCAAAAATGAAGCATACTGTCGGAAAAACTCTTGCTTTTTTTTTTTAATTCGTAATATATCATTAGACTGTTGCATTGCCAATTTTGATTTACACACGCGTCGCTTTGACGACGAACAAGCGATAGGTCATTTTTCCGGCGATGATACGTTAAAAGATAAAACAAAGAACTACTTGCATTTATCACCAAGCAATTCGCGAAGAATCGTATTCTACTCGATTTTTGCAAAATGCACCTACTCGCATCGCGAGAATCGATAGCGACGACTTTATCGCGGAGAAGTCAATTTCTTGGCCCGAAATATGGCCACATGTGAGATTCGGGAAGCGTTTGGGAAAAAAGAAGTGAGCGATGCGACGAAACGGCGGAAGCGAATGGGGAAGGAGTATAAAAAAAGGCAGCAGCAGCAGCACTTCCCGACGAGCCACACGAATTACAGCGCGGAAACGAGGAAAATAATGAAACTCGCTTTAAAATCTGTCGGAGTGAATATTATTTAAATCTGTCGGAATGCCGACGGGGGAGGAGGGTAGGTATCACGCGAACGATTACCTGGACGAGGGGAAAGCTGTCCCCCTCCCCCTCCGCCTCTTCTCCACCGCACCAGCGCGCAGCCCTCTTTACTCTCTTTGCTGTACGATGGCGAATAACCTCCGCTCGTAATATATCATTTCAGAAATACGTATTTCCACCTAATATCCAACCCCGTCTCCGTCGCTACTTCTCTATCCGCGTCCAACTGTAACGTCGTAAAGACCCCCGACGAGGGGAAACAGTT
The DNA here is from genome assembly GCA_963678675.1 of Xiphydria camelus. Taxonomy (NCBI): domain Eukaryota; kingdom Metazoa; phylum Arthropoda; class Insecta; order Hymenoptera; family Xiphydriidae; genus Xiphydria; species Xiphydria camelus. The sequence goes on from OY783197.1 coordinate 1,044,679, forward strand.
ACACCGAGAGATCGGTTTATTTGTAGTTGATAAACGTATCCTCGATTACGATGAAAGAGAGAGGAATGTTTCGTTGGGCTGAGTAAATTATATCTGTTAATTATTGGTATAGGTACTCGTATTTATTTCATACGAACGGAAATGAAGTAATGACTGATGGAATACTTCCTTTATGATCAAATAAACGTGCATTAATTATAAATAAATTGTTCTCTCAGTGTACCTAGCTGTTTCTCCTCAGTTTAGTTTTCTCAGGAATTTTTTTTATTTGAGGATTCGACAAATTTTGGCATTGTAATTCACCCCGTGTTCTTTTATTTCTAATTTTCCGACGCATTTAGGTCAGAAAAAGCGATATTTAAAAATGCAGCTTGCAAGCCCCTCCAGCTTTTCGATGGTATCACAATTCTTGTACCTAGAGGATTAACGTACTTATAGCTTTGCGAATAATTACTTTTTTTTCGGACAATTATAATCACTGCTGCTGCGAATATAAATCGAATCGCGACCAACTCATCCCCTCGATCGACTTCATTGAAGTTATAAACTCGAAATGGCGTATCCATTAATTCGCGCCGCAATTAGTGCAAAGTGCGCGCGCGAAATTGGGAATTCTCGATCGGCGAAGACGATGCCGTGACGGGCGAGGGCGCACGCGAATGCGCGATTAGTTCGCAAGTGAAGATCGGTAGGTATACATTCTTAATCCCGAACACACATAGTTACCACTATCGTAGCGCGCCCGCGCGAGGAGCACGCTAATTGCCGATTTGCTATCGTGAGCCCGACTGCAGAGACGTTCGCCGTACTCGTGAGAATAATAGTGGTATTTTAGCAATTTCCAGACTTTTCAAGGAGCGGAGATCTATAAAGAATACCGGAATTCGTAATGGCGCAATACTTTTAGCACATAGCGATCAATCATTTTATTTTTCTTAATCGGCAGCGCCCGAGTAAAAAAAACTTGATATCAATTTGATCAAAATATGTTCAACAACTTATTCTCGATGTGATCCAAAACTGATCTGAAGAATAATATTATGATCTTGACGCGGTCCATTTTTTATCTCATTTGTATATAAAGTAGATCAAAAATGAATGCAAATAAAATAGAAAATCCACCACATTACCGCAACATTCTTATTCTTCGGATCATTATTGGATCATATCGCGAATGATTTATTTTTGATCACATTTTGATCGAATTGATATCAAATTGTTTACTTGGCCATCGAACGTTGATCGTATTACGTTTCCTTCTTGCCAGTTTTAATAAGTTTTTAATGCAATTGCGAGTATAGTGATTTTCGATTATTAACGCTCAAAGTAATTAAAAAATCTGATCAATTCTTGACCAGCTCGCATATATGAGAGGTTATGCATATAAACACTTGAAATTTTCCTTACTGTTCTTCTTAACGCATCATACGAAATGCCTGATACGTTCTGAGCAATAAAAAAATGTGTCAGACTTATTCTCTCTTGATGCTTGGGTCAAAAAATTAAGGCAATATCGTTCGTTCTATTAAACTGTTCTTATAAGTATCGAAGTCATCAGTGTCCTTCCGGAATGATTATAGAATAAAAGCGAGACAGACGCCCCAGTTTTTCGAGCGCGATTATCTCAAAGCGCAGTAAAGATACGTGCAAAAATACGGAGAAGCTTCTATACAGTAACAATACAGACGAACATTTTTCATTTAAACTTTCCCTCGATATCTACAACCGATTTCCGAGTTAATCGATTTCGAACTAGCTCTTCAATCTGGACATCAATCCCACTTTGGCCCTACACAGAGATCCGCATCCAGCATCCGCTTATCGCGCATTCGTCCCACGACTCGCCTTCGTTACTCGCGCTTCTCATTTCGCCTCCCGTTCGAGCGATCGTCGATAATCCAATCACTCCTCGGCTCTCTCACCGTGTACACATGTATGCATGTGTACACAGCTTCCCGCATACCTACACGCGCATCCCTTCCGACCGTCTCGAGCCCCCGTCGTAGGAGCGTATACGACGCGTGTCTACGGGGTTTCTTATTGCGAGCCGCATACGGGAGGGGGCGGCCGCGGTAGCCTCGCACATGCAAATATGTACGTCGCGGAACGACACCCCCTGCGCGTCCCGCGTGCAGTTCCACGCCCCGCGCACCCACGCGTCCCGAGGATCAATACACGCACGCGGTTCTCCCGCTATGGCCCGCGTACCTATAGGCGCGCGCGCGCGCGCGTAGGTACTTCTTCTTCGTTCGTCGCGCCGCGTGCGTTTCGTGAGGCCGGGCAAATCTTTGCGCGTCACCCCACCCCCCTGCGTAGGGTAAAACGGGGTGAGTCGGCGGAGAAAGTTGGCCCCACGTTTCCACGGACGGTAATTCGAAAGAGGGGCCAACTTGCCGCGTTTAACTCGTTTTACCCTGTGCGAGGAAGGTGATAAGGAGAAGGGGGAAAATTGCGGCGGTTAACGGGGATATTTTGATCGGTATTTGTAGTTTTTTTGAAATTATTAGTTTCCCTTAATCGTATTGGTGGGAATTTTAATATCGAATTCGAGTCTTTTTGAAATTCAGTTCCATTTGTTCTCGTACTAGCGTTCTCTACGTGAAAAGAGTGATATCGGTAAATTTTACTGTACTTCCTTAGAATTAAAAAAAAAGGTATAGGTATACGAGGGGTTTCAAAAGTTTTTATAGTTCGATGCAGTAATTTTTTCTTTGATAAAGTTAAGGCATGATAGTTTACATTGCAATTTATTAGTTTCTAAGAAAAAATTGTTCTTTGGCACAGTAGGAATATTCGAAAAAAAAACCCTTATATGTAGGGGAGACAGGGGTAAGTTGATACACGAAGTTGGCCTCTCGTTGCAATTACTTTCCATGGTAATAAGGAATGCCCCGGTCTCCTCTACATCTTTTATTGTAAATAGTATAAAAACTGATATCAATCTTCCCATGTATATTGCTGGACAAGCGTTAAAATTATACGAGACACTGAATGAATTCAATCAATCTTACAGGTTTATCAACGAGGTGAGAACATATGAGTGTCAAACTTACCGACATATGGTCGATTTCACACGCATATCAAGGAGTTATATTGCACATAGCGGCTTACCTGAAACAAAAAATAAAAAAAACACTGTAGAAAACGTAGTACATGCGCACATTTCAAAAATTGTTGTGAAAACAAAAATTGAAAAATTGAAAATTGAAAACACGGACGGATCAAACGGGGAAACGGTATGACTATTGCCGTGCAAAAGCTGCGGCATACGGAGGGATGCCACGGAGGGTAGCGCGCGATGACATCGAAGGCTTGGAAGGAAACGGAGGGGGCAGAAGCGAAGTGCCTCTTAATTATGGAGAGTCTACTGTATACTTAATGATGATAACATCGAGAGAACTTCTCGCGCTTTTACAGTTCACTATGTACAAATAATTAATTACATTTTTCTGACTGGAGATAAACTAAATCTCTCATCTTGCTAAATTTCTTTTCCACCCTCTTCTCCTTCCCTGACACTGCTCTTTACAGCATACGCTTACGATTCCCGTAAAATCGGTGAAGTTGGCCCCTCGTTGCCGTGCAAAGTAACATGAACGAGGGGCCAACTTCACCACACTTGGTACCTACGCAAAGACGCGATGCTTTCGGCGCTCCGGACGTAAGATATACCGGAATTCGTGTATTTCGTCTTCTTCGGGAGGGTGGTGAGCGGAAGGGGTAGGACATTACGCTGCGTTCTCTCTTTCTCTCTCTATCTGAGGGTCCCGATCTCGTCTCGCGGGCTTCCACCCTCTCTCTTTCTCTCTTTCCTTCTCTGACTCCCGCCTTTCAGCGGGAAAAGATTACATCCGCGCGCGCGGAACACAACAAAATATTCATGCCTCCGCCCATTTCGGACAATAACCATTGTAGGGCCGGCGCGGCATAATACTGCCCGATATTACTATTTTTTATCCTCCCGAGTATCGTTCTCCACCGACTTCCGGCTGCGCGGCTCCTACACGCGTATAGCGTCTATATATTATATTATACATCGGTAGCGACGTGTGGAGAGGTGTACAAGTCGTTTCAACAAAATTGCACTCCCACTTCATGCCTATTTATTCCTTGGAAAGAAATAGAGCACAAAAGTTCCGGGCACTATTTTTTTCTGAACTGTCTAATTCGCTACTCTCACTATTTTTTGTTAAATTGTAGATTTGTACAATTTGGGCCAAACTATATCATTTACTCCTTTTTTTTTCTGTTCTCTAGTTTCGGTCTCATTTAAGCTGAAAAACCATACTTTGAAATGCAGCACATGACATGGTTGGGCATGGCATTGCTTTTCGATGACGTCATAATGTAGCAGAGAGAAATGCAGTTATAACTCAGCGAATAATTATTCTTTCGGATAATTTCTTCTTTGGGTGATATCGACTATTATTATATACAGATTAGAAATTGAATTAAAGGAGATGAATATTTTTTTATGCGATAACCGAATTCAGGAGTTTTACGCGGATATTCGAAGAACAGCCAATGTGGGCCGTGTTTTATTGGCCATCTCTGGAGTTTTTCTCATAACTTCCCGGAATTTTTGCCCTGAATTTTGATCAGGGACTTATCCTATACGAAGCGTGATTGTCGCTTTTACAACGGTTTGTATAACGAGATCGGCAAACGGACGAAAGAGCTCCGAATATCGACGCAGCGTGATGACGTTTGTTGAAAATTGCGAACAAAATCAGTTCTGCGTGATAATTCGATTTTGGTCGCGACCCCCACGACGTGACAAATAATTGTGGGTTTTTCAAACGGCCATATATGTGCCGTACAGAGCGTTGCCTCGAATGTACATATTGCTGGAATATCCGAGTAATTCGATCTCGTCCACTGTGCTATGCGTATGGCGATAGAGCGCGCGCGCACGTTTGAATCACTCAAATAATGCTTCCGCAACCGTGACATGACGATGCACAGTAAATAGGGTAAAATAAAGTGAATTGGTGGAGGAAGTTGACCCCTCGTTCCTATTACTTTCCGAAGAAACGAGGGGCCAACTTTCTGCGCTAATTCACCCATTTTACCCCATAGCTTTACCGCTGAACTGATTTAAAATGAGGGTTTTCCGTAATATTTTGATAGTAAAATTCGAAAAAAATATAATAATACCTATATGTATCGAAAATAATTTTTTTCCTCCCAGACAGAAAACCATCGATATCACGAGGTATGATCGTTAGTTCGATTTCAGAGATTTCGATTTTCACGAAAATCATTCAGGGTAAAATGGGGTGAGTTGACGCAGGAAGTTGGCCCCTCGTTTGTACAAAAAGTAAGAAAAAAACAGAGACCAACTTCATGCGTCAACTCGCCCTGTTCAACCCTATATACGATGTGTAATCCATACATTTTGTATACAAAACGAAAGAAAGACAAAGTAGAGTAAACGAGAGAGAGAGAGAGAGAGAGAGAGAGAGAGGGGGGGGGAGATATATAGGAGGGAGAAGAAGCGTCTTCGTAGAAATAACAAATTAGCCGATATTGGATAGCACAGCTGTTCGTGACGCGGTATACAAACGTTTCGATACCGAAGACAAAGTCCGTCGCATCCCCCTCTTTCTCTCTCTCTCTCTCTCTCTCCCTTCCTCTCTCTAAGCCTCTTACGGCCGAACAGCGAACCCCGCGATATTACCGAGAATGTATGTAGGCGGCAGCCTCGGGGGAGGGGCGAGGGAGGGGAGAAATTTGTTAGGCGAAGGAAATTGACCAAGAGAGAGAGGGAGAGCGAGAGGTCTCGTCGCGCGCATTCTAATTTATTTTCTCGAGTTTGCGGTAAGCGTCGGCCACGGAAGGGAGAGGGAGGTTCTTCCCTCCAACCCGCCAACTCGGAAATCGACGCTCGCGACGTACGGTGGACACGCGATGTAGCCTACCCCTGCGTACTTCCAAATTGATATGGGAGAGGGGGAAGAGGGGAAAAAAGAGAAAAAGAGAAGCCGCCGAACGGCGTCGGCGGTTGAAGTGGACTGACGAGAAGGGAATGGCTTGCGGGTATGTATACGCCGGAGGGGTGCGGTGGGGTGAGGGAAGCGAAATCGTGGGAATCGCACGGGAAGCAACGTTAGGAGGACGGGAGGAAAAACAAGCAAACGAGAAGACGCTCGCCCGAGGAAGAGCTCGCTGAAAAAATGTCCGCGTCGGACGCGCCCCTCGATTTTAAACGACAAACCGCTGGACAATGTTTGCCCCTCTTTTATCCTTATTGCGCCCGATCAAATAGAGTCGCCGCGAGGAGAGCCGGGCGCGGCGCGATGTCGTTTCGGGGAAGCCCATCGATCGCTCGCAACCCCCGAGAAAATCGACCGTGCTCGGACATCGCACTGCAGCCGTCTCTTCGCGTACCTTTGGCGGGGTGTGTCGATTGTCGTCACGGTTGAAGGTGTTTGTAAGTTTTCAACATATTTGTCGTAGAAAAGTATCGTGAGTTACGAATCTGATATATAGGAGTATAAATAATTACGATATAGAATGATAGTTTTGCAAAAAAAGTTGTTGAAAAAGTTCGTTATTTTTTATAGACTAAAATAAATTCATAGCGAATTTAACATATCGCATCTGAATAAAACTTCCAGTATGTATAGTTTTAATATTACCTTGTTTTAAAATTAAGGAAATTTGAAAATATAAAACGAAATAGTAAATTATAATAATATCTCGTTAGTCATTAATGAATGTTTCAGTATGAGGAAATGTGAAAGTCGATAAAAATTAGTAATAAGATTATTAAATAATTATGAAAAGGCAGTAATATAGAAAATACACATTCAAAGTTTGACAGTCTTCGAAAAAAAATATTAATCTTGAAAACTGATGGAAATATAACGTATAATACAACAGTTCTACTTTACCTATAATCGAAAACACATACAGGAGGTTTTATTCCAATTTTGTAACAGTACGCGACCCAACCTTTGCAACTCAGTTTCGAGACGAACGGGGCAGTGTCCGTTGCGCATCGTGGCGCGCCATGTCGATAAATGCTCGTATACGGACGTGTAAGAGGAAGTATTCGTTTGGATGGGGTTGAAAGCAGTCGACCCCACCCACACTGACGACAGTTACAGCGTTACCGGCCATACGTCTTCGCCCTCCGCTACGGCCAATAAATCGAAGAAATCGATGGTTGATTGAATGGAACGAAGTATATACATGTATACACATGGGGCGGTGTCCGGCTGCGTAACGCGCAGCTTCGTCGCTAAAGCGTTTAGCAGTTAAATGCTGGAGAAATTGCTCGCACACTCCTCGGAATGACGGGGCAGCGACGTTAACCGATGCGAAAATGAGATTTTCAAAGAGTCCGAGAAAATTGAAGCCTCCGAATGAAGTCGTCGGAGAGAAAGAGAGAGAGAGAGAGAGTGAAATTTATTAATATCAGCCTCTCCGTAGGATAAATCTGGGTGAGGTGGCATAGGAAGTTGGCCCCTCATTTTCACGGAAAGTAATGCGAGCGAGGAGCCAACTTCTTGCATCGACTGACCCTTTTTTCCTGGCAGCTTTCTGCTTTCGTCTGCCTTTAATTTCGCAGAGTTACACGCATCTAAAGTCGTACGACTGGACGCTTTACAGCGACGACAAATGAGATCGCTGTAAGTTTCTACTCCCTGCCTCATAACAGTGGATACGCGAGGGGTATGACGTACGTCTATATCTCATTCACAAAGACGCAATATTTCCGTATGCGCGACGGAAGCGAATTGTCGAGTGAAGCCTAGCGGTATAAAAGTACATATGTGGTACATATAGGTGCCATGCCTCTAGATTACGAGGACGGTACCGGGCAAGCAGTAGCAGCAGCAACCCACGTCGGTTCGTATCGGGAAACAAATTGAATCCGGGCGATGTCATAAAAGATGAATATCAGGCTCCGCTTTCTCTATATATATCGTCTACCAATTCGCTACGAACTTTACTTCCATCCCGTTGTCTTACTCCTTTTCTTATTTCCTCCTATATACTTTTTCCTCCCCACGCCGTCCTTATCCGAATACTCTTACTACGATGTTATCATATATTTATGCACATATACACATAGCTGAATGCAAGAGAGGAATACTGAGCTCGAGTGAAAAATTTGATACCGATTTGATCAAATATGATCAAGAATAGATCATTCTCGATGCGATTGAAAAGCAGTCCGAAAAATGAGAGTACTATGATCTTGATGTAGTGAATTTCTGGGGTCTTATTTGATCCCAATTTTGATGAAATTTTGATCTACCGTAAATTTGAAAATGTCATTTAAATGATCTTTCCCAACGTAAAATTATTACTTTCATTTTTAAATTAACAGCTGACGAAAATTTAATATAAATGAGATGATCAAAAATAGACCACATCAGAGTCATAACGTTTTTATTCTTCGGATAATTGTTCGATCGCATCAAGAATGACCTATTCTTGATCGTAATTTGATCAAATTGGCAACCAATTTTTTTTACTCGGGAGAGTATCGATTTAATTAGCTGCGATCGCGAAAACTAAAATTCTGGATCCAACGAAACGGGGAAAGGTGCCACCGGAAACGACGGGTCCAGGGGCCCGCGTTGCGGCGTCTTCGCGTAATTTGTGCCGATCCGATTACGTCGGCGCAGACGGGGAATAAGTCGAGTACGAGGGGGAGTGTGTGCGCAATTTCCAAACAAGGCACGAACACGAGACTGCGAGCCACCCCGCGTGCCTCGGCCTACCATCCTTCGACCCCGCCAAAGCGGCTAATTCCGAAGTCAAATAAAGACTTCTCCCGCCCGCGAATTCGCCTTTTATCGCGTCTGAGGGAAAAAAGAAAGTTCCTTTCCTCAGATCGTTAAATGTATAGACTCGCGGGGATGTTTTCAACGCTCTCCGTCGGACAGAGGAGATTGGGGCGAGTGGAATGCGTGAAGTTGGCCCCTCGATTCCATTAATTTCCATAGCAACGAGGGGCCAACTTCACTTCTCTCCGTTACGTACGCATGCATGATCATAGATATCGCGCACACGTGCCATAAACATCCCCGTTGCGCGGGTTTTTATTAGGTATAATCTGTCTTTCACTTGTGATAACTGAATGCGAAGTGCGAAAATATACATAACACACAGATAAACAAACGTACGTAAATTATATAGCAGTTTTGGCTCATGCAGATTTTTAAATAAATCAAGCTTCGGTGTTTTATGAGTATCTACTAATTGTTAGTAATTGTATATACTCGCGACATTGAATAATTTCAAATTAATACAAATAAAATAATAAACATGTATCTACGCGGAATTGAAATTCACGTAACCATGGGACATGTTGTCGATGACCATATTTTTACACATGCTTGTCTCAGGGTTAAATTAGCTGTTTTTTTTTCGGGGAAACAAATTACTGAAATAGAGCGAGGGATAAATAAATTTTACAGTGGCCCATAATAAAAATTTGGTTGTTGACATCCTGTCCTATGGTTACGTGATTGTCGTGGTAATTTTTAACGAACATTTTTCTCCGATCTCTTCCGCAAAGCACAATTTCTCGTAGATATTATACATTGCTACGAGGAATACAGCGATTAATTTGAATCGTATTATAATATAACTCTAACAGTTTATTTAAAAATAGCTATTATTTCAATTCTATGCGGCAAAACGAATGTAAATTTTCAAACGATCAATTTTTATAGTTTCTGCGAGCGTCGTGACGATCGCACAAGTCATTTGAGCAGATATACAGGGTGAAGTGACCAAGAGGGTTGGAACGACTGAACCCTAATTATACGTTCGAAATTAATACACTGACTAGCGTGTATGTAATAGGCTCGCCTAAAATTCTGAATGTGAATCGCGACGAACTTTAAACGCCGTCCCTTGATCTGCAAGAATTAAGGGCATATGCCGCTGGGCGTGGCAAATTGTAAAAAATCGTCGGAGCACCCCTATACACTCGCTACACGCCGGCCTTCACCTCATACCTCCCTCCCGCGCTTTGTGAAGGATTTGACAGGGAGAGCCGCTGGGGTAGCCCCCGTCTCCCTCTCCTCTCTCCTCCGTCCCCCCATTCGACACCGTCACATCCGTTTTTACAGGCTCATGCATTTATATGGGATCGAGAAGGATCCAACGGGGCGCATGCATCTTTCACAATGCGAAATGTATCGACAGCGCGCGGAGGTTCATCGCGTCGAGGGAGAGAAGAGCGCGCGGGAGGGAAAGGGGAGTTCGCCGATAGATTAGATACGCGACTGATCTCATTATCGGCGAGGGGATGATTAAGGCGCCGTATACGGTCGTGTCTCTGGTGACGACAGAGTTAATTGAGTTGGAAGTTTGCAAAGAAATCCTGTGGCATCGATGTAGATCTTGTTATATTACGCGAAGAAAAATATGCGTTTATCGTTTTCCATCCCCCCCCCCCCCTCCTTGATGAAAAATGCCCTGAGGTAGTTTTATCACGTAGGATTGTATTTGGTGAGTGTGTATAAGAAAGGTCGGATTAGATTAGTTTAATGAAATATTTTTTTGATTCATAAAAGTCATACCTAACTGGTAACGTAGGATAAACAGGGTTAGTTGGCCCCTGGTTTTTATTGCTTTTTTGTAGAAAAGAGTGGCCAACTTACTGCGCCAACTCATCCCACTTTACCCTCCTGATTGATCTAACAAAATGAAGTATTTTCAGTACTATTCTTCTGTTAATATAATAGTTATATAATCATGATTTATGCGCATAGTTTTCCAGCTTTAAATTATGTTATCTCATTTAATCGACAGGTAAGGTTCTTGAATTTTTGATTACAAAATTAAAAAATCGTTTGTAATCGTAAATCTGCAGTACATTAGTCATAGAAATATGAAAAAAAGCCCCCTCTTTCCTATATCTGTATGCGTCCATGCTCAAAAGCTCATTTTCAATTTAATAACTCTTGCAAAAATCGTCGGTAACCTGCTCTCAAATTCTTTTTCTAAATAATCAATACCAATTTGATAAACATCATATCAAAAAATGACATTATTCTGCAATCTTTCCTCTGGTGATGGAACTGCTTAAACTTTTATAGCCAACAATTTTATTTCTCCTTTCATGATGCGTGAAATCGAAACGACAAATTGTAAATGTGGCGTAAGAATTTCCAGAAGTTGCAATTATTAATTCTCTAGCGATCTACAAATTGTAAAAGCGTAATCGCGTCAAGAAGAGCCGAACAAATCACTGTTCATCAACATAAAGCGTTTCTCAGGCCTGACTTTTCTCATTCGAGTGTTGCGAATCCCCATAATATGCATGAAAAAATACGCGCATCTCTCTCGTTCTAGGGGTAAAGCGCGACTCAAAAGCGCTGCTCGTAAATATTCCGTCATGTGTTGCGCGCACGCGGAATTCGACCGAATCATACCGCGACGGCTGATGCGCCGTAATTGGAACACACACTCGGTCGGACGAGCGCGAACGCGCGCGCTCCTATTTTACATCGCAGCGCGCAAACTTCGTTTCGTCGCGTCCGTGCACTATGCGCGACGAATTCGGTCGCGCACGTTCCGTCACCGCCCGACGACGACGACGACGACACATAATTCTCCACCTCTCGCGGCTTTGTCCCACATTTCCACGCGGGAATTTCCACGGCCACCTCTTTGATACGCGCACCCACACCCCGCGGTGCTCGAAACTTTGGGCGAAGCGCGCGTTGCCACTTCCCGGCCGCGGAAGCTCGCTTTTCACGGACGTTTCCTCTGATCGCGGACGGCGTCGTTGGTGCTGGTCGCGTGGACTGACATTTCTTTTGACGTTAATTAGTTGACAGAGACGCACGGTCGTCGGGTATAGTTTTGTGTAAACTTTGCATTGTAAACAAATTTTTATCGAGTTTAATATGTCATTGTATATAAAACTTTTATTCAATACGTGATTACGAAAATTAATATACCTACTCTGTTATGATATTTATGGGGGAAATTTCATAAGGAAATATATTGATCTTTATAGGTAATCACATATCGCAAAAAGGATTTGTGCAAAAGTATATTAAGATTACAAATTTCTTTGCAGTGTAGAACGGGAGAAGAGCTGTAATTTTTTTTACAATCTTATTTTTTTCTTCGTAAAACGGCAAATCGACACACTGGGTAATAAAGTATGCGCAGGAATTGGCAAAAGTTTAAATTATTAATTAGTTTACGATCTACGAGCTGTAAAAGCAGAGCCATATCGAAAAGAGCCGAAAAAATAGCTGTTCTTCAGTTCCATAAAGTAAATATGTACATGTGATGATAAGAGTCAAGAAATGTATGTGTATCGTTCTACGGTTACAAATTTTCGATTTTTTGACGATTCGCCCGAACTTACTCATAAGGAGAGAAACTTCAATCGTTGTTATCTCATTATTCATGAATTTTTAGCCTACATTGATGTAAGTCTTTATTATAGATAAAGACGTAATCTTCAAAAAAGTATTACACAAAGATGAGCCAAAAACTCATAGATAACGAGATAATAGCGATTCAAGTTTCTTTCCTGGCGAGTAAGGGAAGTGGGCCTCTCGTTTTCATTACTTTCCATAAAAACGAGGCGCCAACGTTATCCCCTATACATGATAATAATTTGTGAGAGAAATATCGTCATTTCCGTAACGACCAATGCCTGTTATTCGACATTTCAAATCCTTTTATTCAAAATCCCTTTAAAATTATTTTATCGTTACGCCGCTATTACGCAGAATTTACATAACGCACCATTTTCCAATAACTTTTTAAGCAGTTTTCAGCATCCCTTCGGTGATTTTCGACAGTGCGTCCAAATAATGCACGCCCACAAGAGTGCAACGATACGAGTGTAGTACTACTTCCTTCTAGAAGGGAAAGCTATCTTTAAAAAACCGATATCTCGACATTCCGGCAACTGCCACCCCCAAATAATCGCGCGAACCGATCTTTCGTCTCCTCGTGCTCGATGCCTCGCCCCTGCGGTGACCGCAGGTGGCACCGCCGCCACATACGTTGCGTCGAATTGAGTTGTACGCAACGGCGCGTGTGTCACGCGTCGCCCAACATCAAAGATCGGTTTCGGGCGGCGCGCAACGGGACCGGGCGATAAATTCGACCGCGTCGGTACACCGCGCCACGTGTGCGACGCGACGGTCTCGTTCTCATCCCCATAATTCATCGGACACTTTATCGCGTCGCCGAATATATTAAAGAAAATCCTCGATAATCGCCCCCACGTAATTTTCCCATCACGACACTCGATCGCGGGAGCTTCCTCCCCGCCCTGCCTCCCGCATAATCGCGCCTCAAAAGCCCATCGACACGCGACTGCGCCCCGACCTAGATCGAGTTTTAGATTTTCGTCCGATTTAGATGGCTATCGCGCGACCCCGTCGCGCGGGGAGGACTCTATGGCTTCGAGGATGTATCTCGATCTTTCATCCGTCGACTCGTGAGGCGGGGAACATTGTCGATGGGTATTTCTCTCCGGCCAGGTCGAGCGGAACTTCTCGAGGCTAATCGAACGAGACGCGGGCTTCGCGGGGGAAGATATACGATGCATGGTGTATGGGGACAATGAACGTGGAGAGGTATGAGTGTGTCTATACGGACGATGGTTATTCGCACGCTATGCCTATAAGTACCTACGTACACTGTACGAAAAATTTCTACTTTTTTATTATATTTTTGCATGAGCTTTTTTTCCTTTGCGTGATTATGAAACTTAATATATTTCCTCGGGAAATTTGTTTTATGTATTTTACAATGGAGTACATTCATTTTCATGATCACGTATTGGATGAAAGCTTCACATGCAATTATATTTTTAATAGAAATTCTTTATACAGTATATGTATATCTGTCTAGGGACATCGCACCCTAGAAACCCAAAAAGGAAAAGTTCTGTATATTTTGTATATAGTCCATACGTGAATTTGGTTATAATATGGATTTTTATATCAGCCATATAAGGATTATGTACAGGTTTTCGAAAATGTTTGTATAATCTAATTATATACACTCTGTATTTTTGGTTAATATAGAAATCATACAAAAACCATGTATGACCAAACCACATATGGATTACATATAAAATATGTATCGACATCCATATCAATTTTTTTATTACAGATTATTCATTTTCATTTTCGGCCTTACTTGAGTTGGAAGAGGATATTTAAAAATGCAGCTACGTTATCGTTTTGTAGGACTCCGGCTTTTCTTTTTGCGTGTCATATCGAATGCGTATACAGAGATTACGCGCGAATATTTGTTCTAACCCAAATACCGAATTTATCAAATATCTTTTAGCGTAGTCTAATTTCATTTTCCACCCCACTCGGCAATTTCAAAGGCGAAGTCATAAGAATTCATTTCTCGCCCGTCGATGAGTCTCCATAAATCTCGTCCCTGCCCTTTAAATACCGCCACGCGAGGCGTCGAAGCACGTGGCCCTGTGCGCGTTCGCGAACCAGCATGGTTTCCGTCGATCGACTCCGGGGGCTTCCTTTATTGCTTATTTTATTTCGCGCTCCATTCGTTGCCGCCGCCGCCGATATTCACGGATAGAGTCGTACCTACCGGGCGGGCGGTGACAAATGATGGCGACACGCGACACGACGCTGATGCGCCGTAAAAAATGGTTTCGGAATATTGTAGCGTCGCACGCGGCGCGGGGAGCGGCGGCGACTACCGCGCAGCTCCCCGGTGATTAAGCCGCAATAAAATAGGCGCCGTTCTACGCGTGAAAAATGGGGCGACTACTTTTTACGATTCCCGACCGCGAAGCCGCGGCTGGCTCTGTGTCTCGGCTTTAATGGACTTCTTATTATTCGAGGAACACGGGACGAAACCAGACGCGCCTTGAGGGATGAGGGAAAACGTTCAAGTTTCTTTTTCTCTCGACACACCCCCCGATAATGCCGTGTCTGCGAATTACTCGACGCAGCGCTTGGATTGTGCAGTGAGGGAGATAATTTCTGGTACTAAAGAAATATTTCTCTTTCGATAAAGAATACGATATAATTGTGGGATCAGACTATGGTTATTTTCTTATAAAAAATATTGAATAAGTGCAAGAGTAATTGATTTGTTTGCACAGGAAGAATTTTTTCTCTCAACAAAGGTATTCTAGACTTATTAACTCGTCACGATATTCATGCAAAACACGAGAAAAGTCCACGTTGATTTTACCGCAAATGAATTCTTTTTAAATTATGTGTTTCGGATTAATCGCTGTATTTATCGTAGCGACGTATTTACGAAAAATTGTGCTTACATCGACTATATATTTAGTACTTCATTTCTATTATTTTGAAATCATTTAACGTCATAAATATTGCTTGCCGTGTATTTGTAAAGCGTCGATTTTTATGCATTTAAAAATCCACATGAGCTAAATTTGCTATACAATTTATGTTTATCAGTTCAACCCCAAGAATCTGTGCTTTCAAATATTTTCGATAGGATAAAACGAGGTGAATCAATGCAAGAAATTGGCCTTTCGTTCTTATTACTTCCCTTAGACGCGAGGGGCCAACTTTCTGCGCCAATTCACCCCGTTTCACCCTGTCACGATGTTCTCTTGCCTCAAAAATTATTCTTCCAACACTATAGCTATTATTTCCCTCAGTGTAAAAAAATCAGAGTTTCATTCAACGCGTTTAAACGACCACCTCGAGTGTCGAAACAATTCCGCACCACCCTGTACATCGCTGCGAGTCGAGGTTGAGTCGCGGGCATGAAAAAATAACGCGCGGAAGCTTCAATTTTTCGGACGACGAGCCACGTGGGGGAAGACGTACGTAAAAAGAACGAGCGGCATTCGCACTGGCCCGCGGCCAAATCCCACCTCATGAAAACGTCGGAAGGACGAGACTACACCCCCGGAGAGCGCTATACCGCGCAGGCGAGACACACCGTCCGAATGTCATCCCTCCGAGGAGCCGGTGTCGCGGAGTTACGATGTTTCCCGGCGAACGGGGGGCAGGTACGCGCGCCGGGTTATACGACGAATGCCCCGGAAGTACAGAAGCCATCGCTCATGCGGAAACTCAGGCCCGGGTAAGTCGGGGTCGGCGGTTTTATCCGGCGAACGTGATTAAACGCTCATCCCCGTCGTTGGAGTGCGTTCGAGGAGGAAGCGGGGTAGTGGAGCGAGGGATGGAGTTCGTAATGTGCTCCGCGCGCATCTTATTTCTGCCCGCGCGGATGCCGCTTCAGGTCAATGGGGTGGCAGCGTCTCGACGGGGTGCGTTCTTGCGGAAAAATGTAACGAGCGCTGCGCGCAGCGTATGGGTGCGATTGTGGCTACTCGTTTTGAGAAGTGGAGGGGAAGGCTGGAGGAAATTACACGTGAAGTTGGCCCCGCGTTACCGTTGAAAGTAATGGAAATCGGGGGCCAACTTCCTATGCGAACTCGTAAGAGACGAGTAGAAAGTTTTTAAATCGCATACGATAGTTGAGCGTGTTAAAATTATGATACCAGAGTGAGATAAAGGAAGTTGGTCCCTCGTTGCCATTGAAAGTAATGGGAACGAAGGGCCAACAACGTCCTATGTGAAGCTTTTGGTGACGAATTGAAAGTCTTTTAACTCGCACATATTCATCGGATCAGTCAAAACTATTATATCAGAACAAGAATAGTTGTTAAAAACGGTCGAAGTGAGTTGACGAAGGAAATTGGCCCCTCGTCGTCATTGAATGTCACGGCAACGAGGGGCCAAAATTCTATATGAAATTCTAAGAGACGAATTGAAAGTCTTTTAAATCGCGTATATACCTATTCATTGGACGAATCAAAACCATTACATCACAACGAGAGTAATTATCAGAAGCGATCGAAACGAGTTGACGAAGGAAGTTGGCCCCTGCTCGCTATTGAAAGCCATGAAAATGAGGGGCCAACTTCCTCTCTCATCCTTTCTTTCGCGCAGTTATATACATTCGCCGTGAAAAGCCCTCAATCACAATCAACAGATGAGGCCGATGCAAATCAACACATCCAGTCGGTCCCTCGCTCCCATTCCTCTCAATAACAACGAGGGGCCAACTTCCCCCGACCACTCCGTACCACCGATCGCGTTTAATCGAACGACCGCAACCCGCTCTAAACGCTCCCGCCGCACCCCGCTTATCGAGGACGCGCGCATCCCCTAAATACGGATTTCAGGGGGAGCGCGCACGCTACGCGGCTTCAGAACCCCGTTAGGTAACGTCCGAGAGCAATCAGAAATTGTCGTTGCGCCGGTCTTGTAATCTAAAACAACGTAGCCATTAGGGGAGCTCGACTGGAGTGTTCGCGTGGGAGGCGTAGAGGGGGATGGGGCTCTCCACCCCTACGGAGAGCGCAGACAGTGCTTTATTTGCCGGGTGTACTTTTACAGCGACCATCTGGTGCCGTCGCGTGTCGACGTAGCCTTCGTTAGACGCCGTTTACGCGCGTTGTTCGCGCGCGTCGGATGACATCGCCAATCCGTGTTCGCGTTGACGGCGCGCCGGCGACG
Source organism: Xiphydria camelus (assembly GCA_963678675.1). NCBI lineage: Eukaryota > Metazoa > Arthropoda > Insecta > Hymenoptera > Xiphydriidae > Xiphydria > Xiphydria camelus. Next base: position 1,062,177 of record OY783197.1, read on the forward strand.
CGCGAGTGATCGGGGATGACGTGAACGATGCACCTGGCAGCGGCACCCCGGAGATTACGGCGTGTCGGTTCGCATCGCGCGTCCGTCGCGCGCTCTCTCGATCGGAAGCGATAGCGTGGCGGGGAAAACGCGTCCGGGTGTATGCGACTGTATATATGCGTATGTGCGATGCGTGATGATATTCGCCCCGGATTTTTGGCGGGCGCATTTGTCGGTGCGTGACAATGAGCGCCGTAATGGAGTTTAAATAATTCATGGGAAGTATGTAACTTGATAGGGTTTGATCGGTTGACCCGGTTATCCAATTCGCGCGCCTCCGAACGGGTGTTGTATTTGAATCGCGCGAAATGTGGAAATTACGAGTGCAGCATCCGAATGTGGTACAGCGTGTTGATCCCTCTTTTGTTTACAGGGCAAATCGGGGTGAGTTGGCGGAAGAAGTTGGCCCCTCGTTACCACGGTAAGTTGTGAGAACGAGGGGCCAATATCGTGGGCCAGTTAACCCCGTTTTATTCTATGGGATTCTGCGTTATTTGAATGAGGTACATACATTTTTGTTGCCTGAGAATTATATAACTTTATTTATATCTTTCTGACATAATCGAGATGTGCGTATATTTCGATGGTGATTTATCAAACGACTGTTCGATTTCTTTATACGCCGAAAGTTCTGTAATATCTGCATTGACAAAAATAACTTGGTTAAAATATCAAAACGCATCAAATTAAGCGTGTTCAGTTATTCCATCCTTAAAGTGATCAGTTTAATTAAACAGATGCAAGATCGACATTTGACCAAATAGTCTGGCCATCGTCTTCGGGATGATTTTGTTTAAATTGGCTATCGAATGACTTCATTATGTACCCAAAATACAAGGCAGAATAAATGTAGGTAGAAAAATATTGTTTGAAATACATATTATAAATGACGAAAGGAACAATCGATGGTTTTCATATGATTCTAGTATGTAAAAAAAATACAGAGCAGAATCACTGTAAATATTACAAAGTCACAATTTTATCTTTAATTCCTTTCCGGATTTAAAACTCTTCTCTACAATCTTATTTTTCCCTTCATCTATATGTATAAAAATGGATATGTATTTGTATATTTGTATATGTTCTTTATAAAAATCCACAGTTTTAATCCAATCTCGATAAAATTTTGCAGACGTATGCATTGAAACAAGGCGGAAAAAATACTGTCTGTATTTCTTTTACAAAAACCCACCTCCACTATCATTTTCAACCCTCTTAAGTAAAATTTCCACATGTGCAGCTTTTCAGTTTCTCGCAAATATCTCAAAAACGACGAGGAAATCGGCGAAAGTGAACAATGACAATCCGAGAGAAAGCTGATAAAATTTCTTTTCAAATAACATTGGACCAATTCCGATCGAACAATTATCACCTTACAAAATTGACCAAAACCCGAGCAACGTCAGGTAGAAAAGCTGATAATTTATGAAATTGAATGCAGACTGACGAGCAACGCGTAGAAATTGCGAAAAATTAAAACAATATTAATCACCCAACGATCTACGAGCAGCATTATCGATCTCAATCGGACTTTGACGTGTAATCGCGCAGCCACGGCATAATATTTCTCGATTAAAAAATGATTCTCACCCGACGGAGGCGCGCGTGGGTATATTCCGTTCTCAAGGTCCTGTGCGCGAGGTGTTATCCTCGCCAAGTTCGCCGGCGGCCGGGGTGCGACTCTCGAAGATCGATCGATCCTACGTCGGATCGGGTTATCCGCGGAAAGTACCCGCGCTACTTTGACGACGTTTACCCGCCACTCGAATAAATGTACGTATATAAAGTTGAAGCCGCGCGGCTGCGCCCCCGCCCCCGTCGCGGGAGAGCACGAGCGCCGGGTGGATTCGGGCCCGCGGAAGAGGCGAGGACGGAATTTTAAGTGGATGCGCGTGTATGCGAATACCCGCGCGCGAGAGCGGGCTCGGAAAAGGCAGCGATTTATTTCGCATTTAGGGGGAACGCGGCGACATATATCTCGCGCATGAAACGCCTCGAATACGCGTTTAAGTGGATAAAAGCGGGGGAGCGAGCTTTGAATACAAATAATTATGCGCGGAGAGACTTTTAGCGGGCGCGGCCGCGCGCACTCGATATATGAGCGGCCGGATGCGCGGCGAATAAATTACGGGCGCGCGCCTCTTTCGCGTGTGTACGGTATTGGGGTGCGTGTATTTTTTTACTCCTCGTATACACTACGGCACGATCTGATGAAGTTTCGACGAAGTACTCCGAAGCCCGATGGAAGTTTATTTTATAATACTTCTCAACCACTCGTCGTCCTTGTGCTGACATTATAGTTTATTTGTGTGGTTTATATATCACAATAAAAATAGTGAATTTGATTCAAACGAGAAATTATTCGGCTGGATGATAAAAGTTTGATGAAAGCAAACAGCGAGCGATGAACATATTTTAACTGATTATTCTCAAATCTACGTTTACTTTGCCGTATGAGTTTAGAAGAATAATTGTTCTTGAAAAAAATTATTAATTTACATTATAGTGTGATTCGAATTAATCGCTGTATTTATTGTAGGTAGTTTTTTTTTCCTATTGCTGTGCACGTCCCAAATGAAAAAATTCGATATATTTTGTATTTAATCCATATGTGGATTTGGTCATGTGTAGATCGTGTATGATTATTATATTAACCATATAGACTATATATGGATTAAACAAACATTCAAAAAATTATATATAATCTTCATACAGTTAATATGGAAATCATATCTAATCCATAGGTATATGGACTATATACGAAATATATGGAACTTTTCCATTTGGAGTATGAAAATGCACGGTGAAATTAGCGTTTCGTCGCCACGAGTCAATACTTATGGCGCGAACTGATGCGAAAATATGACGGAAGAGCGGCGAGATCGAGTCACCCTGCAGTGGCGAAAAGCGAATTTGCGTCGGGACGGAGCGGGAAGGAAAAAAAGTGGGAGACCAAAATGGATTTGCGGTCGCGACTGCTGCAGCGGCTATTATATTTATGTACCTACACGGCTCCGACGCGGCCCAAAACCGCCGTCCTTTTCACGGCTAATTTGCGTCGCCGCTGCTATATTGAATTAATCGTATCCGCGTTTTGATCCCGTTAAAAGCGCAGCGCGGTTGCAGCTCGCAGGTGCATACGGAGAATCTTGCCGCGTCGCGGTATACTACCCCCAGCGACACGCAATCAGTTGCCATTCTCCCCTGGCGTGTACACACGCGTACACGTATTATTATACAATGCATGACGCATGCGGCAGGGACTGCGTCCGGTTTTCCGTGAAATTCCGCTTAATTGAGCTCGCACTCGGAATTAATTTCCTCGCGGATATATCTGTGGCTTGGATGAAAAAGGGCCTAAGGGCGACTTTCTCAAAAATGAATTTGAGGGTTTATCTAACTAATTTCGACCAGATCTTTTTTAATGAAAAAGGTCTCGAGTCTCTATCTTGTATGTACAACATTTCTTTCATTTATTGTACAAAGCGTCTTACTTAACGACGCTTAAAAAAAATCAACTTTAATCAAATTTTTCTCGGGTCTTAATTTTTGCACTCAGGCCCTTTGTCATCCAAGCCACAGATATAAGCTGTTGGAAGATATTGGGCATATGACGTGTAGTGGTGCGTCGAGCGCGAGAAGAAGATGCATTTATTCATTCATGCTCTTAGACGAAGTCTTACAAGAGCACATACAACATACAGAGAGAATATAATATGAAAGGAACAGAGGAAACCGAAGAGAATAATAATATAGGTGAGAAAGAATATTTAAAGAACAGAGATAAAAAAAATTGAAACTAAGCAATGAGAGAGAAAGGGAGAAGAAGAGTTAATTTGATTCTAAGGCCTAGGCATCTCTTAAGAACAACAAATTATACAAGAAGGAAAAGAAAGTCATAGTAATAGTAACAGTAATAATATTATTAATAGTAATTATATCTAAAAATGAGAACGAGTAATAACATGACGGTGACGGAATAATACCGATGACGAGAAGAAACGGCAGATAGATAAAGTAAATAGTAAAAACAAATAATAAGTAGCAAAAGAAATAAAAGAAATTGCAAATAGATAAGGCAAATAGTAAGGCTGAATAATAAATAGTAAGAAATGAAAGTAAACCGTATGGAAGAAGTAAATAATACAAAAAAACTTGTAAATAATAAATCCACAAAATAAATAATAAAAATAAATAGTAAAAGTAACCAGGAAATATTAAATAAGTGTTAAAAGAAACTAATAAATAATAAAAGAAATTAATAAAAACGAATAGTACCTATTATAAAAGCAAACGTTGACGAAATAAACAATAAGAAGACGTTTGAAATGTAAGAAATAATAAACGAGAGAGAGAGAGGGAGCGAGAGAGAGACGAGGGGTGGGGAAGGAGTGCGGTCCTCTCTTGAGGAGACCGCAGTCGAAGTAAAGTACGAGGAACGCGAAGAGTAGAGTGCTTCGGCGTCGTATCGATCGATAACCCTCCCGCCGGAGTACACAGCGCGCGACGAAACTATCTCTCGTCGCGAGGCGCTCGCCGGAAACGATAAAATACTTATTTATCGGTCTCTCTCTCTCTCTCTCTCGCTCTCTCTTTCGATCGACTGGTGGACATTGGAGTGTCTGCGAGCGAAAGAGGCTATTTCGCGGAGAGCAAAACGATGATAGGAAGAGAAGGGGGGAGGGGGTAGCTCGTTGTACGCAACGAAGTTTCGTGTATAATTGAACTCCCCTCTCTCCCTCCCCCGGCGATCGCGTGCTCGGTTACGATCACCGGCGGATCCCGCGCGAAGATCTTTATCCGTGGAATGGACCGATTTATCGAGAGTGATAACGAAGTGTAGTAGACGCCTGCGTGGTACCGATAGCGCGCGCTTCGAAACGCAGTCAATTTCGACGGATGGTTTTCATGGGCGGTTTTATAATTCTGTCGATGCTACGGTTGCTGTTGTTGTTGCTGTTGTTGTTTGGGATTTTTACCACGATACGATCGGAGTGCGTATTGAATCAGCTGGGATTATAGTCGCTTTCTTTCAAATGCGCACTGAGAAACAAATTTGCTTTATCGAAATAAAAGTCTTTTTGGATAGGCCTGAAAGCATATTTATTCGATTAGAATAAATGGCACTTTTATATAAAGTTTTTTTTTCCAATACGTGATTATGAAAATTAATATTTCCCCGTGAAATTGCCCTTATAATTGCATATAATATTCATATTGCATTTTATGCTTTATATAACAATTGTATTAAATTTAATAGAAATTTGTTTCACTGCGTATATAATTAAATATTATTGATTTCATTTGATATTATTTGCACCAAATCGGTATTCATTCGAATCGATGAAATGTGCTCTCAGGACTATCCAAAAACACATTAATTTCGATGAAGCAATTTTTTTTCTCAGTGATGTGTATGTCTAATTTTTGATGCGGCGTAACTCCGAAGAAGGTGGTATATTCCATCAACGAAACGACTACGGATAATAATTTTATCGAGAAGAATAAGTGTGAATAAAAATATGGAAAGATTAATTATCAGTTCTGGAATTTCAGTCACCAGAACAATCATCGCTTTTATTATTGATCGAGAACGAGAATAATATCCTGCCTTCTGTAACTACCTTCGAACGGCTCGAGTATTCCACACTTTAAAAAAGCTAATTAATTTGTCAAGTCGTTCAATCATCGTCATCGAATATTCAGAGTATCCGACAAAAACGAGCTCTAATTCCCACCGGATCGATGAACCACCCCCGCGAGCGTTCCGCGCTAATTACTTTGACCGTTGAGTTATCATTTCATCCGTCGATCGAGTGACCGATTAACCGTACGCCGCGCTGATTACGCAACTACATCCCGCAGCTCTTATTACAATGGGGATGGAAGTGACAGGATCACTCCATCGTGATATTACGCTCGAGTGTGGATTGTACGGTTAAATTTGAGGTGCGCGCGTGTTCATATCTATGACGACATCGGCCGTACGTGAGACCGAAATTGATCCGGTGATCGAGCGACGAGCCGTAATACAAAGTTCCTCTTCCATGCGGCAAACGCGTCACGGCGAGTCTTTGCTCAAAGCGCAACGATTAACCCTCGGGGCAATTAAATTTCGCGGGGAGGCTTCCCGTTATTGGCAGTTTTCGAGCCGTTACGCAACATGAGCAGCGGCAATCAAACAACGGGAAAATTAGTCTCCGGCGCGCGTTACAAATTGTATCCGTCGCTGCGCGAGCGCGTCGTATTACGTGGAGATTCGATGCCCCTTCGAAAATGATATTCGAGACACGAACGCCATTACGCGACGCACTGTTTCGTTCGCAGCGAGCGTACCGGGTAATTTCTGCCTAGGCTCGTTCGTATATTATAAAAGCGACGGGAATATGAATTACCGGTATGTGCTTCGGAAGAGGGAGACGTGCACTCCGCAGGCTGGAGTTCTCGCGTCGAGACCTTCGACTATTCGCGTTAGGAACGTGATATATTGCTGCGTCAGAGCATAAGTTGCTTTTCACGTAATTGACCGTTTTTGCAATTTCATCTTTAACGCCTCTGGCGAGATATAAGAATGTCGAGAATTCTCATAGTCGCGTCATTTTATCGCACGTGATTCTTGGCAGCAGCGAAGGTAGGTTACACCCACTTTAAAAGTAGAACAACGTCTCGGGTCAAAGTGCGAGTTAAACCTTGATTATCTTGAAAACGATTGGAAATGTCGAAATAAAGTTCCAACTAAAGATGTTCGTCTGTGTTTCTACTATAAAAAAGCTGCTCTTAATTTTTCATGTATCTCTGCCTCATATCGAGATAATCGCGTTCAAAGATAAATGGAAACTGTAGGATTTAGTCCACTTTTACGTTATATAGCATGTTAAACGTTGATTATCTTGAGAACGATTGATGCTATCGCAAAAAAGTTTAAACAAAAGATGTTCGTCTGTGTTTATACTGTAAAAAAGCTGCTTATAATTTTTTACGTATCTTCATCGCGCTTCGAGATAATCGCGTTCGAAGTTAAATGGAAACTGGAGCATTCATCCTACTTTCGCGCTATGTCGTATGTACGAAGGACTCGTTGCAAACCAGAGACGTGTCGTGGAAACGAGGCTACGGTTATCGGTCTACATTAGACGTCCGCCCGTACAACCCTTCCCATACCCCGCCTGCAGATATCACCGTCATTCGGAATATTAGACCCGTGTACCCGTGGCGCGCACCGTTGGAATCCTCCCAATTTAGCCGAAACGCGACGTAAAGCGCCTCGCGCGTAAACTCGATTGTGTTACCGTATAGGTACAGCCGGAAGTGCCAGCCGATCGCGTTTCGAGCGAGCGTAGGACTGCTGATTGTAAATCGACTCGTCATTGGAACACCTATGGCCGGGTGCTCGCGTGATTAGTCCTTGGTTAGGGAGACGCGCGACGACCCCCGGGCGCTCTAATGAGAAGGGGTCGTGTTATTTGCCTCCGATTCGCAATCGAGGGTATTGGCCGGCAATTCGAAGAATTTTGTGTACAATAAAAGCGCCACCGCGTGTAGGATAAAATTAGAAAAAATACGAGTTTCAACATTGATTATCTTGAACGCGATTAGAGATATTGAAAAAAGGTTCGGATAAAAAATATTCGTCTATGTTTTCGCTACAAAAAAGCTACTATTGACTTTTGACTTATTTCCGCTGCGTTTCGAGATAATCGCATTCGAAGTTTAACGAACACCTGACGGCGCGTTTAGCCTACTTTTATTCTACGTACAACAATTATCATCGATTCAAAACACAAAACAATGCGTCGTTACTCGAAATAATGTTCAATTCCACTTACAGCTATGGTCAAATCTTCACATCACTTTGAATTTCGATATTTTATCGCTGGACCTGCCCAGAATGCAGCATCCAACCACAAGATTACGACGAGGACGACAAATCTACAGGAATACTTAATTGCACTTTACTCTGGTGCAAGGACTTCGTGATTCCAAAAAAAATGCACCCAAAACTCTCCCAATTTCACCGTATCGCCGTCCACGGCGAGCGCCATTTCGATTTCGAGTAATCCCACGTTTCGTGCACGCTGTATACCGCAGAGATGCAACCCTGAATGCGATTGACTCGGGGTAATCAGGGCAGGGCTAATATTGTTATATTGACATTATGCTAATTGACGATAGCGATACCGCAGGCTTTATGCGAATCTAATCGAAAATCCATTATGACGGCTCCGTTGCAGTCGCGACCCTCGCGGCTGTAGGAGTCCCGATGATCCGTGGCGAAGTGCATATGCATGCATATATACATCCGCGCATGCAATCTCTCGCGTGATTGGCGCGCGCGAGCCAGATGCGCCGGCTCAGTCGCGAGCTCGGGAAACGCGTTTGAAAATACCATGACGCGGCGCGGTCGGCGTAATCGGAGAGATTCACGGGCCATCTGTCGTGGCCGCGGCGCTATGCTCACCGTCCCTTCTCTAATTTCGTTAATGTCCAAAATTCCTAACTCGTTCGTAGGCGCGCATCGATCGATCGACGCGACACCCTGTGCCCTACCCTCGGAGAATCATCCGGACGGAAGAGGAAGCTCGTGCTTAGGAAGAGGTGAAGATTACCGTGTATACAGAGTGAATTTTTCGAGAGCCGAAGCCTCGTTTATTTTCGTCATTTGTCGCTTTTCGAAAGTCTCTCGAATAAAAGTCGTTTGGTTTCAAAGTACAAGGGTAAGTAAGAGTAAGAGGGGGTTAACTTAATTCTCTCTCTCATCTCTTATCAACCTTTAGAATTTTAACGGAAATATCTCCGTAACGGTTCAACGAACGGGCATTTAATCTTATACTTTTGTGTCAGTCTCAACGAGCTCTACAACTTTTATAGAAGTAAACAAAATTGATTTCCATTTAAAAAATCTAGATGACGTTCATATCTCGTAAATGATACCTGCTGTAAAAAATGCCTCGTATGTACCATACGTTTCTCTCGATACCAAACGACTTTTATTCGAAAGATTTGTTTGTAAAGTGATAAATAAGGGAAATAAACAAGGCTCAGAAAACTCACCCTGTATAAACCAAAAGATCGGTGAGATTTATCCAAGATTTGATCCCTGAGATTTTTTAGAGAAGATGGGGAATGTTTGTAAACATGTATTTTTTTTCCCCAAAAACGACGCGTACCGAAGCCAAAGCCGCGGCGTGTCCTTTCGAAACTATTCCGATGGAGTAACCCTTTCGCGCCACCCCTCGAATATTGTCCCTCCCGGTATGTCGGGCGCTCGTCCGCGCAATTCGGCATCCGGTTAATCGGGGAGTTATTTGTCAGCGGTTGGACTGCCGTCGACGCCATTTTCAGCGCATTCCGTTTTTCCGCGACGAATACTGTATAACGCCCTTCTGTGAGGGCGATTCGTCGTTTGGAGCTCGCGTCCGGGTTTCGGATATATGCGAGGGTGATGCGATCCATATTTTGCTTTAATCCGGCATTCCGAAAGCGAATTACTGCACCGAGCTAAAAATGCGCTCGATGAAAATAAACGTGTTTTTAAATAATCCTGAGAGCACATTTATTCGATTGAACATAAATAAATATTACTGATACAAGTAAATGTTATTTGGATCAAATCGGTATTCATTCCAGTCGAATAAGTTTGTCGTTAGAACTGTACGGAAACACATTTATTTATCTCGATCAAGCAGATTTTATTTCTCAGTGTAGCAACTCTAAAGTGCATTGTGCATACTGTGTTATTCCAGGCGGAAAAGTCTTGTATGGTTTGTATATAATCTATGTATGGATTTGGTGCTATATAGATTACATATGATTTCAATATAAACCACATAATATGGATTATATATGGGATATTTAAATCTTGAAAATTTTTGTATAATCCATATGTATATATGTAGTCTATACATAATTTATGTAGAGCCTAATTCTGTTCAGTTTATACAATGACCAATGGTATGACTTCCTACGATCCCTTCTCACTTTGACAAAGAATTCACAGCCGAGTGCGTTCCGAGGAACGGAGACCATACAAAGTCATGTCATTGGTCAGTGTACCAGCTCTGAATAGAATGAGGCTCCTCCCATTTCAGCCCTCTTAACCATTACACCCTGTACAAGAGACGAATCAGCTGAAATACATTGACTCCGAATCCAGAAAAGCGAGAGACGAAACTGCCTTCCCCCGTCGGCGAATAACTTTCTCCTGATTCGATCCACGGTCGTGCAGGAGAGGCGTCTTTTCTCGCCCGCGCTTATTTAGCCGGATAACGCAATCTCGTCCGGCAGTCGCCCCGCCGCTTGGCGAAATACGTACAGAGAGCGAGGCGAGACGCCTCTCGCGTCCTGGGGTACTTGCTGCTGCTGCTGCTGCTGCAGTAGCAACAGCAGCAGCAACAGCAGCAGCCACCGCTGCGCACACGGCCGCACTCCGACGAGTGTTCGAAGTCGGTGAGTTTGCGTAGTTAGCGTTACTTGTGCATTAATTGAGGATTACAACGGCAGCTAGATGTGGGGTGGAGCGGGACGGGGTGCACGGGGGATGGAAGAGGAGACCGTCGACACACGCAGGCTCTCTCTCTCTCTCTCTCCGACTCGGGGCTCACGGTAACTTTGCTAATCACCGTACGAAGCCCCGAGGTAGTCACCGGCTCAACCATCATCCCCGCTCTGGAGAACACACCAGACGCGCGGTATCTCGATTGCAGCGTGTACGCAGTATCGCGTGCACTGCTCTTTACGCATAATAGATATCCGCGCGCGTAGCACGTGCCCCGTCGAAGTTGGTGATTAAGCGAATATGCGCGCTGCTGTGTGACGGTACGTGGCCATCTTGACTTCAGCTGTGGGACATGTGAATTCGACGGTAAAGAGGCTCTGCCGTGGGAAAAGAAATGCAGTTCGCGAATCCGGAAACTAAAATTGGACGTTGTTCATAAAAGTATAGTTGATAATTGCTTCAATTACTTTCACTTAAATTTCGAACGAAATTTGTATTTTATCATAAGAGTCAAAAGATATGTGTATCGTTCTAAAATCAAAGATCCCTCAGGTGGAAATTTCTATACAGTTTGTATATAGTTCATATGTGGATATGGTCCTATATGGAATATATACGATTTCTATGTAAACTATATACGGGCTATATATGGATTATTGGAGTTTTTTTAAATTCTCGTACGATCCATATATATTATCATATGAGGCTAACCTTACTCGCCAGGAAAAAATATCAATCATTATTATCTCATCATAGCTTTTGGCTCATATTTATATAATACTTTTTCGAAGATTACATTTTTATCTATAACAAAGTCTTATATCGATGTGGGCCAAACGTTCATAAATAATGAAATAATAGTGATTGAAGTTTCTTTCCTGGCGAGATAATTTAAGGTATGATTTATATAGAAATCATATATAATCCATATAGGACCAAATCCATACATGGACTATATACAAACTACATAGAATATCTTCGCCTGGACCGCCAGGCGGCAATTTCCACTTGCGCTAATAAAAGCCGCGAGAAAAATGTAATCAGACATGATTCAAAAAACGCGCATCCCTTTTTCGATATGATGTGCATACATACATATGTCCGCGGCGAGTATGGAACCGGTATAGTCGAAGAAGGGGAGGGCCGGTGGGTGGTGGTAGGCAGGGTCGATCCACCGTGCTCCGGCATATTCATGAGCGCTGAGTGCGCGCGGGGTTTGAACCAATGTGTATGTATATACCCGGCGCGCGTGCAGGTACGCAGGGGGTGAGAGGATGTACGTAACACGGCGTACCGCCGACGGGCAAGTTGGTGTCGCGCGAGAAGTAAGGACCTTCCGTTTATTCCGCGGCATGTGCGCGGTTACGCGATAAGTCCGGTCAAGCGGCATCGTCCGAGCTCGATGTAGACGGCGAGGAAAACATTGCGAGGGAGAACCGTACGAGGGATCGGCTGTGCACAGCCTCAGCTGAATTTATAGGTCCTACCGACGAGTATCTCGTCACGATTGTGTAAGAGATGCATCGGGGGTGGAGCCTTTTACAGTGAGTATACATTCATCAAAGGCTACATTAATGTAAACCTTGATTATCTTGAAAACGATTGATGATATCGAAAAAAAGATGTTCGTCTATGTTTCTACTATAAAAAAGCTATACTCGATTTTTCACGAATCCTCGCCGCGTTTCGAGATAATCGCGTTCAAAGATAAACGAGAACTGAGGCGTTCATTCCACTTTATTTACGCTGCAACTATAATACATTATATGTTAAACCTTGATTATCTTGAAAACGATTGATGATATCGGTAAAAAGTTTAAACAAAAAATGTCCGTCTATGCTTATGCTATAAAAAAGCTACCTTTGATTTTTCGCGTCGCTTCGCCGGGTTTCGAGAAAATCGCGTTCAAAGTCAAGCAGAGATGCGTTCCAATAGCGGAGCTACTCGTAATATCTCGGTGATCCGATGACGCTATTCCAGCTTCTAAGGTAGTCTCAACCTCGCTATCCTTTCGTGTTAAAATGTGAGATACTACCGCGCCGAATAAATTCCCCTGACCCGAACGACCCCCGCCCCCCGATAAACCGGACGAGGGAGGAAACAGAGAGAGAGAGAGAGAGAGAGAGAGAGAGAGAGAGAGAGAGAGAGAGAGAGAGAGAGAGAGAGAGAGAGAGAGACCAGGGTAATATTTAACTCGGTCGCATTTTCGCCGCCGGCCGCGCGATGTGTATAGTAACGGAGCCCCCTTCGGACGCCCGGAGGCGCTTGTTTGCAGTGTCCGGCGGCGCGGGCGCGAGGGTGGTAGATAAAGGCCCGCCGGGGATAGCTGATGCAGGGATACTCATTGAAATACTTTAATTAACCCCGGCGACGCGCACCGCCCCTCCCTCTACGCCGGTAGTTTGCTTAAAACAGTTCGGTGCCGCGATAAAAGCTACGGCGCTTTTATAATCGTAAGAGGCTCAAGCGCGATTAAAAAACTGACAAAGCTGCCGCTGCAGCTCCGCCGTTTCCGTCCGTTTGATGGAAAATTGCGGGGCCGAAAAAAAAGTAAGCGAGAGGCGACGCAACGCCCCGCTTAATCGGAAGCGTCACTATGCGTCCACCTCGATCTATCTCGTCACACGTCGTTCGACGCATTTTCGCGGACGTCGTGCGAAGAACAATTCGAGAGAGATTGAGGGTAAACGCCCGCACGTGCCATACTGAAAGCAAAAATCTCCAAACCACAACTCCTGGCGGAAAAGTTTCATATATTTTATATATGGTCCACATGTGTGGATTTAGTCATATATGTGAATTATACATTATTTCTATATAAACCATATAAGGACTATATTTGGCTTTTTGAATGTTTGTATAATCCATATTTCACATGAAGCTAAACTTACTTGCCAGAAAAGAAATTCGAATCACTATTATCTCATTATCTATGAGCTTTTGGCGCATATTTATGTAATACTTTTTTGAAAATAGTTTTATATCGATGTAGGCCAAAAGTTCATACTTGATAAATAATGAGATAATAGTGACCCGAGTTTTCTTCCTGGCCAGTAAGTTTAGCCTCGTATGGCATGATCCATGTATGGTTAATACAGAAATCATGTGTAAATTCGTATATGACTGAATCCATATACCTACTAACTTTTCTTTTTCTCAGTGCACGCAGCTGCACTACTTGCGTAATAGAACTCGTCACTCGCGCGTCACCTCGTATTCCCTTCCTCTTTCTCTCTCTCTCTTTCTCTCTTTCTCGCTCTCTCGACTGGCCTTGATGTTTACTTTTAGTGGCGGGCTGTTAATGCGTAGATAAAGCCAGTAATATGTGAGTTTACGCGCGCGAAGGGTGCTGTATACGGGGCCGGGGTTAGTTTGCACGGCTGGCGATATCTGCCGCGGTATTAAACGTTGCCGCAGCCTCCAGTTGTACGCCGGGCTTTAATCGATTCTCGGCGGAACGACCGCGATAAACGCCCACCTACGGGACACCGTCGTGTGCGATAGTGACGACTTCGAGGGAAGGTTTTCAGTCGCGGTGGATCGCGATAAGGGGGCTGATATGGTTTAGGGTTTCCGTGATCTTGTAGATCTCCCTCCGGAGAGGGGAGGTACGATTGAATTAATTTCGACGAATGAATTCGTTCGGTCTTCTCGCTAATATTTTTTATCGAAGCTTTGAGAAATGTGGCAAAAGTCACTTACCTCGTATTTTTTTCCAGTTCTCATTTTCGGCATTTGGATTTTTTAAGGATATGGATGGATTCTTTAAATGGAGCTACGCCATCGTCTCATAATACTATATCTCTGTTTTACTCCTTGCTCAACATAATTGCATCCTTCTGGCTTTTCAATGACGTCATATAACCTTGTAAAAAAAAACGCAATCTTAAATCAGTGAATAATTATTTTCTTTTGATATTTTTTTTTCGTATCTATTATAACGAATACGCATACGAAATACAAATTTAATTAAAAATATGGATATTTTTATATGCAAATACTGAATTACTCCCTCCCTCTTTCCTCCACTATCTAATAATCAGATAATATCTCCAAATGATAGTGTATTTTGATCGAACGAATGTATGTAGATGAAATTTATACGAATATTATTGATCGAATTAGATATTTTAATCCAATTAATAATATGCGAATATTGCATGTTTATTTGAATCTAATGAGCTCTTTCTTGGTACAGGAGGGGTAAAAAATTAGGAGTAGGAGAAACAGTAATTTTTTCGGCTCTTTTCTAACGTAGCTCTGCTTTAAAAGCTCGTAGATCATCGACTAATGAATCGATTCAACTTTTGCCAGTTCCTGCGCATAGCTTACAGTCTGGCGTTTCGATTACACACATTATCGAACCGTACTGAGACTAAGATATGATCATTTTCATTGTTATAAAAAAGTGATAACTACATTGGGAAATAGTCCGTAAAAATAAAAGAATAAAATATCAACTCATTTAAATCATCGGAAATTTGACATAATTGGATTGTAAGATTTTTACGAGAAGTACCACACTTGGAAATATTCGTCTGACGATGATATTGTAAATACGAGGTGAAAGGAGACAAGTCCTTCGAAATTCGCCCAGAATCCGATGGATCCAAGTCGAATACGAGCACTTTAATTACAGAGTCCGTTCCGCACCCCTCGCGCCACGCGCAACGTCCCGTGGACGGTACAAGGCAACTGCTTCGCGCGCACTGCTAATAGGTAAATATAAATTAGCATTCGGGTCCTTTGCCCGAAATAAATCAAACGAATTAATTACGGACTAGACTAGAAAGGCGCCCGGTCGCCCGTTTTGCATATTACGTAACGTAAACACCAATAAATCCCGCCTTGCGTATGCACGATGCAGTTTAAATGAACGGCGGGGTTGGGGGGTGCGCTTTATTTACGCCCTCCTCGCGTCTCTTTTGTTCGATCAACACGGTTTACTCGGGCGCGCCTGCTGAGACTTTGGCCCGCAGCAGCAGCAACGGCGGTGGCTCTGCGCCATGAATTGCCATGACGCGCGAGGGATGACATCGAGGTCGAGGGAAACGGGGGTGGCGCGGGATCGACTCGCTCTTTTGTACGGTGCCGAGCACTCAACCTATCAAACGTAGCGCTCTGGCATACGCGGGATGGGATCCCGTCGGAAAGCATAGAGTACTCCTTCTCGGGTATTTTATGTCTCCTTTAGCCAAGAAAATTTCTTATACGGCTTCGTTAGTAGGGCTCCGATCGATGCTTCGAGAACGGTGAAGTAATACAGAATGTCGCAAAAGGATGCGATTGCCGGTAAGATGAAATAAATGACTCGGGTTCGAGTGGGTTTGAAGTCGAGTATCTCGAGAACGATTGGAGATATTGAAAAAAAGTTTAAACAAAAGATGTTCGTCTGTGTTTCTGCTATAAAGAAGGTAATATTGATTTTTCGCATAACTCCGCTGCCTTTCGAGATAATCGCGCTCAAAGTTGAACGGAGAGAAAAAGGGGGCGTGGCACTATTTTTCTCCATCTATACGCGCGTATCTAGAAATACGATATTTATCAAGAGTCACACTCGCGATATTACGTAGTCGAGATTGGATCACTGGAAAAAAAGTTAGCGTTGATAATGTGCAATGCAGCGATCTTAAATTTATACGTTTATTAATGTCAGTGACTTGTCGAAAAGCTCGTGGGACCAAAGACCACGATTAGGATATTTTTCCTTTAAAAAAATATTCGCGGTGGAGGGCGATGGTAATGGCGCGTGGAGGTATACAAGGGTAGCAGGTATACCCGCGTATTTGACTACCATGTACGAGACTTCGGCATAAACAGCTTTAGAAGGAGCGGAGTGGAAGATAGCCCTTTCATTACTGTTCGGTATCGTGTTTCCAGTCACCCTAACGAGTCAAATGAAGGGTTGTCGCGACGCCGCGCGAACGCGGTACCGAGGGGGTATGAGGGTAAACGGGGATGAACGAGAACCGAGAGGGGCTGTTTGCAGTTTCCCTTTAATTTTGCTGGAAACATCGTTACGCCTACATAGATCGTATAGTTTTGTTTATGGGTTTGGACGTACACTGTAAAAAATTCCAATTAAACAATATAATTGTGCGTAGAGTTCAATAAATATTTAATACATATTTCGCAAGGGAGTATATTAATTTTCACGGTTGCCATATACCAAATATTTAAGCTCTATGTACAACTATATCAGAATGACAAATTTTTCTTACAGTGTATTTGCACATTTTTTAAATACTTTAATAATCGTCTGAAAATGACACAGTTTTGACGTAATTTTGATTTAAAATGATAGTCGCGAAATGACGTAGTATTTCCATTAAAATAAAACTCTCGTATACAAATCTTTGTTAAATAATTGACATTTTATCCAAGTACCTCTATAACCAAGAGCCCTTGGTTAAAATCAACTCCAAATTTTGAGTAGATCTACTAAAACACGAGAAATAAATGAACCAAATTTCTCATACGCGCGACCGACGCGATCAATGCTGCATATAGTGTGTACGAATAAAGATCAACATACAGCCTATCCCACCGTTGCAAGAGATAAAAATCCACATCGCGTCCGAGCACCAACTATACCTGCAGCGCGATAACGACGAATGGCTTCCCATTGATACACATCGCATAAATGCATATATGCATCACCTATCCTCGGAGGCCTTCCACGTGAGTGAGTCGTCCCAGTACAGGTACGCGCGATGCGCAGGCGCCCACGTTGTACGTATTTATACGAGTTTACAGCCATCGATGATTTCCCCGATAAAACACATATATAGTCACGGCGAATGCGCGGTACTCCCGCTTACACACACGCCGGGCTCATAAACAAAATCCTTCCACCGTTCCGACTTCTACATCCTCCTTCGCTCCCGAGAGAGAGAAGCCCGCGTATCTTTCCTCCACCTCCGCTCCCTTCCGCTCGCGTAACTCCATCCGATGGAAGCCCGGAGGGGGAGGGGGATGTATCCGTTTCGCGTATGCACGTCGGGGTTGATTAAGCGAGAGCGATCGGTAGACCCGTTCACCCCCTCCCAGGCGGAAAAAAAGTTTCTATATAATATTTCGTATATGATCCATATGTGGATCGTGTATGATTTCTCTATTAACCATGTAAAGACTATATTTAGATTTTTGAATGTTTGTATAATACGGAAAAAAACCAGCAATTTTTACTGCCTCATCCAGTAGCAGCACTGAAACTCGAGCTTATTCTCAAGAATTTGTATAAAGGAGATATTTCTATTTACTATCGTAAACAGTACACATTGAACAGTCTCCTCTGTACAAATTTTGTCTTGTCGATAGGTACCTTAGTTCTTATAGGTCGTATCCCACATTCAGACCATCATCCAGGAGACGATAAAAACGTTTGTTATTCTTTAGAATAATCGTTACAAGGTCGTAACAATTTCAATATTTCTTCATCAAGAGTGAGATTATTACTTATTTCTCAATATTATATAGATATAGGCGCAATAAGGAGAGAAAGAGAGCGATAAAAGCTCGCCACTTTCCCATGTGGGATACGACCTATCAGAACCAAGATATCGTTATATCGATATCGATCGATGTATGCCAAAAGTTCATAAAATAATGAAATCAATCTGAAGTTCCTTTCCTCGCGAATAAATTCAGCTTCGCATACAAAATATATAGAACTCTTCCTCCTCAGTCGCCATATTCATATTCTTGACGTCACCCGAAACACCCCCATTCAGCGGAGGACCCGAGCGTAATCTACGTGCGCTCCGCGCCGGACCCCCTTCGCATTAGTCCAACAGTAGCCTCGGAGCGGCTATTGTCGTGTCATCGCACAAGTGGCATTGATGGGTACCGCCGCGCTTTAGCCGAACGCACATGCACGAGGGAGCATCGTCGCGTTCTCCCTTCCTCCCCGGTACACCTTGCACACGCGTTACAAGACCGCACGCACCGGCGGACGGTGCACATTTCCACCGGCACCCGATATAACGGCATCGCGGTGTGCGCGCGCGATACGGGCCCGCTGTACGCCGTGTCCGAAGCCTTGCATTATTCCATTGTACGGGGCAGAGTGTGTGGCGCTGGTAATACATAGTAGCGCGTGGTGCAAGCGCATCGGCGATGCCAACGACGTTAATCGGAAATATCTCGCAGAGATCTCATTGCGCGGGTGTACGGAGCTCGGACGATGTCTCGTGGATTGTTAATCGACGCTCGGGCGGAGAAGTTGTGTATATTTCGTACGTAGTCCATATGTGGATCATGTACGATTTCTATATTATAACCATATGCACAGACTACGTATGAATTATACAAACATTCGTAAATCTATATATAGTCCTTGCATGGTTAATATATATAAAAATCGTATATAATCCATATATGACAACATCCACATTATGAACTCTATACAAAATATATAATATAGGACTTTTTTCGCCTGGACAGGGTTAGCTCGAGGTTAAATGAATGCTACTACTGTTTGATTATAGATACACTGTTGAAAGTTTTGCTTGAACATTCAAGTTAAAATGTCATACGGAATAATGAATCGTCATGTCTATAATAGCCTTTGGTTTTGAATTTTAGTTGAAACAAAAATTAATACCAAGACAGCATGATATTTAAATACTACTGAAAATTCGAATCCTCTCTCTCGATTCTTGATATTCGAGTCATTTTTAACAGTGTAATTTACGTCGTGATTATACTTTTCTACTGATGGAAGGGTAGACTGAACGAGGATGAAATAAAAATACAATATGTGGGTGGATGTAATTGTAGGAATACGTAACGAGGCTATTTTAAAAATATAATTCGTCCTCACTTTAAGCGGTGAGACCAAATTAACCCCAGTAGCTTATTTATGTGGATTTTTTCGGTAATTCGATACGTCGATACAAGTATAACTTATTGCATAATAATTATAATTGAATTATCGAAGGATCAAAATAATTGAGATGCTGAGGCTAATTTCGTCTCACCGCTTGAAGAGTGAGAATGACTTACATTTGAAAATTACCCTCGCAACGTATTTGTACGATGACATCTTTGCAGATTTTGCTTGGCCTATCGTCGTATTTACGAAAAAAAAAAAGACGAAATTCAGGCAAAACGTCGACTATAATCATGCGTTTTCTCTACGAGGAAACGCACGATGTTTTTTTTCCGAATCGAATAAACGAATTCAGCTGGACGTGTATACATACTGTACTCGTACAAGTACTCCGTATAATCGCATAACTGATAATTCCCGGTGCCTAAGTTACTCGAGCTCCGACGTGCGAGGAGACGTAATTTGCGCGCGAGAAGGTTGGATTGCAGGAGTTGTGTTAGTCGTCGAAGAACCGGTACGCGTGCATATCTATACAGGAAGGAACGCATACGTCGATGTGTACAGAGAAGAGCTACGGATCTCGGATTCAGCATTTCCCGATTCCGTATAGGATACGCGAGACTCCGTGTACGTTGTACGAGGATTAAAGACAGCGGATCTCCCCGTTGCATTGCGCGAGGAACGGGAAAGCACGTGTATATTCGAGCCGAAACGAATGCAGGCGGTGCAGTCAAGTCATACCCTTGGAAAAAGGATCTCGCCTGCAACGAGCTGCTGACATCGTCAAACGAGGATCTATCTTCCGCATTGTTCTCGCGAAATCCGCGAAAGTACGATTCCCTGACTATTTCAGGCTATATAAAATTCGATTTTCTCACTAGTTAAATTTTGTATTTTCAGCTTTACTTAACCCATTAGTACTCGCTGTCAACTTTAGTTGCCGAGCTATTTATCGTTTGAAACATTGGATTAAGCAAATTCGCGTTGTTTCTACACTTCTTTCGGAAGCTTAATTTTATTCAAAAAGACTACTATTTCTAAAACCAATTCCTAAACAAAAATTGTTTGGCAACTGAAAATTACGTTGAGCACTAATGAGTTAAGCTGGAAAACGACTTTTAGAAGTGCAGCTGCGTTATCGTAATCTCGTGAGATTATATCTTTCACACTTGTTGATTAACGTAAGCAAGTATCTGTGGCGTTTCAATGATGCCGTAGAATCTTGCAGACAGAAACGCATTTATAACTTTACGAATGATTATTTTTTTCGGCATTTTCTCTTTCATGTGACATTGAATATAATGTGTATAAATTAGAAATTGAATTAAAAAACATTAATATTTTTTCACGCCTTTGCGTGACCGAATTGCTCGACCACTATACATGTACAATATATACAATCGAAATATTCGTCCCGGAGAGAAAAAATAGATCTCGTTAATCCTAAAACCATATATATGGTACCCAGCAAAGGAAGGGCGTTGTAACTTTTGCTGCAACTTTATTTCTCCCTCCCATAATACGTGAAATCGAAACACCCCAGACTAATAAGTTATATGTGGGAATTGCCAAAAGTTGAAACAGTTGAACAGTTGACGATCTATACATTGCAAATAAAATATGTATTAAATTTAATACAATTATATATAAAGCTTTTACGCAATACGTGATTATGAAAATAATTGTACGCCGTAGTGAAATTTATTATAAGGGCAATTTCATAAGGAAACATACTCATTTTTATAATCACGTTTTGCAAAAAAAGCCTTATGCAAAAGTACATTAAAAATACGAACATTTTGTTAACAGTGTACGAGCAATAAAAGCGGAGCCGTATCGAGAAAAGCCGATAAAAATCGAAATAAAGTTGATAACCAGAATTCGCTAGCCGTCAGACGCGGCGATATACGTCGCGTCGAGATCTTGCAAAATTAAAAACTCGACGTACACGTATGTATATATAGCGAGCCTCTCCAATTCTCTCGAATCAAAGGAAGCGAACACGGGTCGTACACGTACGTGTCGCGTGACGGTTACGGGGGTTGAATTTAGATTAAAAAGTGGTATTGCCTGCACCCGGAGCGAAAAGGGACCGCTTTGAAAAGGAATAATACTCGATTTGGATCTGTCAGTTCAATGTACGTCGACCCGGAACCCTTGCGCGCGCGCGCGCGCGCGCGTGGGGATTAGTGTTGTCGGATGATGTTTCATTTCAGTTTCGATTTTGCCGTAAGGGTGCCACGGGGGGTTTAATGACTACGGGCAGAATCTCGATGGGAGGGGATCACGGCGATGGGGAGAGATGGGATTCTGTAGAATATGTCACTTTTCAAGCTCCGCGCGAATTGCGCTCACCGATTTTGGCACCGAAATACGTGTGTGTCAGGTGTTTTAGAAAGACTCGAAGAGAAGAGCTTCAACTTCTTTAAAAAAATAATGTTCCATTCGCAAAGAAGAAAATTTTATGGGATAAAAAGTGGGATATTTCGGTTTTCGCTTCACTTTAAACGTGATTATATCAAAACGTTTGAAGAATCGTATTTTCAGATACGCGTGAAATGCGTGAAAAATCAAGAATAACTTTTTTGTAGTAGAAGTACAGACGAACATTTTTCGATTAAACTTTTTTTCGATATCTCCAATCGTTTTAAAGATGATACACTTTAAAGATTGCACTTATCCTACTTTTTCTACAGACTGGACCAGAAATGCCGCCCTAAAAGTTTATTGAATTCAAAATAGGAAGGAATCATTAGATACGGTTGACACTTTTAAGAAAATTAGAGGAGGGGTGTGAGGGATGTCACATTTTTTATCACTGCTACCGATGTTTGCCCAAAAACTTACATCCCTCTCTATACTCTGAGAAGTGCCATTCGTGATTACTTTTACTTCGATCTACTTTTAGGACGGTATTTTTGGCTCGGTCTGTATACGCGCCCCCGCTTTCTTTTTCATTTTTAATATATTTCAGAAGCTGTCTTGTTATTTTCAAGTAACATCTAATACTAGGAAAGACTGATACAAATCAAGCCACTCTGACATTGTGAACGACCACAAATAACTAGCGCACGAAAATCGAAATCTACCGGAGAAGCAATTCAGTTTTTCGGGAGAGCTGGACCAATACAGACAATTTTACCCTGACAACCCCGGGGCCGGGGGTGGTCCCCGGTGAACGCAATTACGCGCGACTAAACGAAGAGAAACACACTCCGAGCGTCGCGTCGGGCGCGACAGACCCATCGTCCCTGAGATCTTCATCGAAGCGTAAAAAACTAGCCCGTTAATTCACCCCCGAAGCCTCGGCCGACCCCGTCTTTCTTTCCTCCACGCTCGCGAGGATTCTTTGTCGTCTTCAATTTGGCGCGAAGCGCACGGAGCTCTGCATACCCGACGTGTAATACACGTAATACCATCAAGGGTATTAGCGAGCGATTATTCGGGGTCGTGCGGAACTTTATGCGCTCCGCAGCGGGCTACAGGTTGCTATGGTTGCGCGAAATGTGCGTGCGTGCCACGCGGGGCGATACGCTTCACGCGTCGCGGTGAAGTGCCTTCGTGGTTGCCTGCAATACAGGCGCGATATATCATGGACTCCGGCTGTGCCTAACGACAGGCAACACGCTTTACCGCGAGGTGTAAAACACATCGCCCCGGGCGCTAACGACGCACGAAGCCGCGGACTGTCCTACTGCATCACGCGCGCATATGTAATCGACGAGTCCGCCGTAAAGCATGGAAGATCTGCGACGTCCTGATTTCTGCGACGGAAATTAAATTGCTATCTTTTTTTCGATCGTTCTTCGCCGTTTGATAAAGGCGGACAGCGCGCGGTCCCGCAGCTGCGAGAGCGACATCGAGGAGGGAGATAAGCTCGTCGTTCGAACTTACGAGTACTTGGGGCTCTTATTACACGGAGTGTGGCAGATAGGGGTTTATCACTCGAAGTATCTCTTAAAAAAGTAGCGAGACGCGATTGGCTTTTGTGTGTCTTATGCGTGTACCTATTGAGAAAAATAATTGGGTTAAAATGACAAAGCGCATCTAATTAAACGTGTGTAGTTATTCTAGCCAAAATAGTGTTCAGTTGAATCAAATATTTAGTTATTCTAATCACAAACAGTGGTCCATTTAATATATATATAGAAATTTTTGGTTTCAGGGACAAATGAAAAAACGCAAACGAAATTCCTTGCAAAATGCTAAGAACAAATTTGGCCAATCGAACTACAAGCTTGGAGATGATGACCGAACCGTTTGGTGAAACATGAATCCTCCATCTGTTTGGTTGAAGACCAAATCCATGTACCTGAGTTATGTACCAACTAGGTAGAACTTTTTTGCCTGGGCATTTAAAAAATCAAAGTGATCAAATTACGCAGCAAGGAGCGCATTTTACGATGCGAATAAACATTTTGTTCGTACAAAACAATTGTTTTCCAAGCTTCAGACGAAACTTCGAGCAGCTAAGCTTGCGTTTGAGAATTTTTTTTCCAGGATCTAGACTTATCGCGCTCCTATCAATTAGCCATGCCACTGCAGTCGAACGACAGGAGCTACGTCACTCGTACAGGGTGAAAGGAGGAGGTCGGGGGCTTGATTTTTACCAGGAATCCGACGCTGTCAGCGAGTACGAATGCCACGGAGCGGCGCGCGATGTGGTTTGCGTCGGAGGGCTCCCGCGGGTGCGATTGTCGCGGCACAAATTACCATGCCCCGACGTGCTAGGTCAAACCTCCCGGCCGAACCGGAGTTGTTACGCGGGGGTGCTCCCCGCTGAAAGCCCGTTAGGCGAATCGATTTTTGACGAGTCGTCGGTAGCGATTTATCGAATCAAGGAAAATACAGCAGACTTGATTTTCGATGACATATTACATAAAATAAGGTTTGGTTTATATAAAAAAAAAGGAGAGATCTTTGGTGAACGTGAAATTGATTGTAAATTAATAATTAGGGTATTATAATTCATTTTACATGATATTCTCGTACGATACTGCGATAAACTCTTTTAATAATGTGATTTGGAAAATTTCTTAGGTTTCTTCACGAGGCTTCGTTCGAAAAATTAAATTTAATCGCATTGCATCACGACAATTTAAATAAATTAGCCCTCGACTGTGTCACTTTATTGTCCTTCGACTCGAAAATCGAATCAATTTCATTTTGTTTCTCAGTGTATAAAATATACATTCTGAGCACAACAGAGTGAATTTCTAAATAAGCCCATAAATCCTCTTATAGAAATCCTTGGCTCACGGTATGATTACCCACAAATCAGTGCAATAATTCAATTGTACGAGGAAACAACAAATTGAATGTCCCGCGACGTCAAAGCGTTTCCTGGCCACTCGTACCACGTCTAGACTAGACGCCGAGATACGAGTCGAGTCGAGACGGATTACATACGTATTTACATATATGTATGCATACATGCATTGCACGATGGATCGAGCGGTGCGTCGCACGCGCGCGTGACAAATGTATATAAAACTTCGTCCCCGTTGCACATTTGATACATATCTCCTGGGAAAAGAAAATAAGTAGGTATGTTCGAATTGTATATATGTCGGCAGTTTTCTTCACAGTAATAACGATTTTCCCCGGAGTTTTGAATAACGAACACAATCGATGGCATTTATAGAGACACCCCCGTGTCGATTTCCCGCACGCAACACGTCGGTAAAAACGCCTCCCCAAGTGGAAAGTTCTCCATATTTTGTATATGATTCATATGTGGATTTGGTCGTATATGAATTATAATATTTCATTTCTATATTAACCATATAAGGACTGCATGGAAAAAAATTAATAGTAGCATTTACAGAGTTTGTGGTATGTAAATTTCGAGAACAGGTCGATTTATTGTATTGCAATAACTGCAATCTTAATATAATGTATAGTAAAACTTGTAGAAGCTGCAAGAAATGCTGTAATTTTTACTAAAATTGTAGTTATCGTACCGATAATTTGACTTTGTCTCGAAATTTGTCACAAATTTTGTAAATGCTACGGTTACTTTTTTTCTGTGTATATTCAAATTTTTGAATGTTTGTATAATCGATACATAATCCACATATACGACCAAATTCACATATCGATCATACATAAGGTATATACAATTTTTCCTCTTCGAAGATCAACTGCTCATTCGCGGAGAGCGCGTGAAACGACGGCGTTGATCTGTCGTGCGGAAAGAATTTCGCGATTTAACTACGGGCGCGCGAGACCGTTGACCGTATGTATATGTAGCGCGACGGGACACCCTCGAGAAGCGCGGGGGTGCATATATATTATACTATTCGAGGAATGCAATCTTAAAATGACGAGCTAAAAATGCACTCTCATCGCAATTTCGCACGTATTACCGCAAGAATGCCGAGACTGCGGCGCGAGACAAGTACGTATAGGGGATGACGGGGCAGGGAGGGAAATAGTTTCGCGATGTTCCGTCAGCCGTGGTAGGGGAACAAAAAGAAAATGAAACGAAAGCGCGACATTAGATATTATTATTCAATTTTCTAACCTTTAGGGTCGGACACGAATCCGGAAATCATTTTTTTTTTCCCCGGAAACGTTGAGCTATAATCGCGCCGATAATAATGGCGCGCGGCTGCAGCCGGTGCCAATTTCGTCGCAGCTGCATATCACAGCGCGTTGCTACCGAACGCGATTCGTGTCCCGAGATTCGTGCGATACATAATAAAAAAGCTATTACCGGTCGCGGCAGTTCGCTCGTAACCGAATCACTCGAAATCGATTAAACTTCATCCGGCCGTATGACGTTATCTCCACCGTTTGACATTTTTTTAAATGTAAAAATCCTCATAGTCGAGCCGGGAATAATAGACTCCCACGTGATTATACGTACATATATGTACTATATGCATTGAGAAATAAATTTATCCAATTTATAATTAAAATCTTAGGAGCAATGACCAAACTGTTTGGTAAAATATGAATCTTTCATCTGTTTAGTTAAACTTACAATTCTTTAGTTAAAATAACTAAATACTTGATCAGAATAACTAAATGCCCAGGTGGAAAAGTTCTATATATTCCATATATGGTCTATATGTGAATTTGGCCGTATATGAATAATTTATTATTGCTATGTTAACCATACAAGGACTATATTTGGAATTTTGAATGTTTGTATAATTCATATATAATCCGTATACGGTTAATAGGTATAGAAATCATCTGTAATTCACAGCGAGAAAACAGTTTATTTGCCGTTAATAAACGTTTGTTTGAACATGGCGAAATAAACATTTTCTCGTCCAAATGAAATATTTATTTCGCCGTATTTAAAATTATACTTATTAATTATTAATAAATTATCTTCTTAGTGCATGTATGAACAAATCCACGTATGAATCACACACGAAATATATAGAACTTTTCCATCTGAGTACCTACTTGGTTCAACACTAACCAGAGTATCTTGATTAGAATAATCAAAATCATTCAACCTAATTTGTTATTCTCAGTGTGCTCGGCAACTTCAAATTCATAAAATATGTTAGCAAAGTCATCGAAACAGAAACCGAGCGGTCATCTCATTCACCAGTTATCGCCGTTCCTTCCGGCGAAACATCGAATCGAGAAAAAAATGTGCTTGACGACGACGCGCGTTGAACGCGATTAGGACGCTCAGCAAACGCAAGGTAATCGGCAAGTTTTGACCTTTGCACACGATCCTTGACCCGCAGAGGACGCGCTCATCAAAAACGCGCGTCGTCAGCTAGTTGAAAAAATGTCGTGTGCAAAGGCCCTAAGAAAGTACGCATCGACTTACGCGGCTGCGTGTAGGTAAAGAAAGATAGCCGCCCGCGAGGCGCAACTGTTATTAAGTAGCATGTTCGAGAAATAGACGCGAACGCGCTCATGCACTGCAGCTCGTCACCTACTCACTATGAGTACAATACGATTCGAGAAAATGCAAGGCTAGAAGTTGATTTTCGATCGTTCGAACGTTTCGTCGAAACGCCACGCGAAGCGAATGAAATCCCATAAATCGGCCCGCGAAAGAATTCTACCATACACCCCGAAGATTTGCATGGTCGAATGAGTTTGCGTCGTACTATGCAGTATACCGACCAACGGAATGTTTCTTCGCATCGCGAACAGAAATTACGCGCAATTTGGAGAAACCAAATAGGAGAGGACGCGCTCGCATTGATGCAAAATAAGAACAGTCTAGAAAAGAAGCTTACTCGAGGCGAGCGTCGATGATCGGACAACGGGTAGCGTTCAAAGGCGTCTCCCGACGTCAATTTTGACTTTGTCCGCTTCTTCATGGGTTCAGCATACATATCACGAGTACGATTACAGGCGTATCACGCCACAAAATATCATAGAACTATCGCGTTCGCAACGCACGCTACGTAGGAAAAATGACACGCGTGCAACGGATTATCGTACTCGAGCAGTTGGGGAGAAGTGAAGGAACGCTACCTCTCGCGCGTAGCTGGCCGAGCAAGACTCGACTTGCGCGCGCCAAAGTGGGGGAGCGCGCGAGGAGAGGGGACCAGTAGTCCGTGCGACATACCCTCGATGAAATTTGACACATTCGCGACCGTCACATTTTTTCCGTTTTTGACACTGAGTACCGGCGAAAATAATGAAATTCTGAAGATGGTTGCCGTAAATTTGAATCGTTAAGACAAGGATAAAAATGATAACATTTGTTTTGAAATATCAATGTTGCAATTATGTGTTGTTTAAAATAAAACGATTTTTATAATTTTTATAATTTGTAAACAGCGATTCGAGTTTCCTCATACGGCCAATTTTTAATCAAAATCCTGAGAAACATAACAAAACCGTTTGATAAAATATGGATCGTCCGTCTGTTCGGTCAGACTGACCATTTTCTACTTGGAATAACCAGACGTGTAGTTGGAATAACTAAATATTTGAATCAACTTACTACTATTTTAGTTGGACTGACTAAACTCGTTTAACCAGATCCGTTTTGTCATTTCAACCAAGTTGCTTTTCTCAGTGTACACAACGATCGATCGAGACAGTTCGGAGAGAGTCTAGAGAGCGTAGGCCTCGAAACTTCGCGGGCAACGCCAATTACGTCGTCCGGTCGCCTCTCGACGCGACGCGGGAAGATAAATATTCGCCGGCAAAACTATTCCAAGTGCCATCTGAGCCCTGCCAGATCCACTTCGTCCGATGTTACGCAAATTGGCCCGATCCTCGCAACACCGCCGTATTAATCATAGAAGCGGAGACCCTCCGCGGGGCGCGCTGAGCGGTCGCTCGCCTCTCCGGCCCCCCTGCGATATAGTAGAGCCCGCTGCCGCTACCCCTCGGTCCCTCCCTCTTTCTTTCCCTTCGCCGAGTGCATGATATATTTGGCGCTGAATGTAATTTGAAGGACGCGTACGCCCTCTCTAGCCGCCTTATCTATTTCCACGCCCTTCACGTCCGAAAAAATATATCGCGTAAGAATTTCAAATCGTCTCCGAGCTCGGAAGGAAGGGGACGCGGATCCTCTTCAGGGTAGAATTTTAAGAGGCACTCGCGGCATGGCAAATTCGATTCTTCGTCTTCTTTACGTCGTCGTGCGTCTCAATGATTTCTTATATATAGATATATATACATTTTTTCTTTGGTTTATATCGTTATACGCGTAACTGGTACATGGGTTATTCATTCATATTTTTCAATTGCAACAACCTTCTGAGAAGGTTTCCTCAAATTGCACATTTAATCTATATACAGGTACTTATTATCATACACATTGAGAAAACGGTTTATTTCTAGTTAACAAATGTTTGTTTGAATATGGCGAAATAAATACTTTATCGGACCAAGTATGTAGGTATCCATTGACTATAAACAATATTTATTTGGTACAATTTGATCCTTTGAGGCAACCATTTCAATCAAATAAACAATTAAGTAATTAACATATGTACATTTTTCTCGTCCTAATGAAATATTTATTTCGCCGTATTTAAAATTACATTAATTATAACTGTTAATAAACTGTTTTCTCGGTACACCTTTACATCTTCACGGTTTGGGAAGAATCTTTAGGAAAAAATAGAATCTTTGATAAGAGATATACGGAGAAAATAGGGGAACGAAGAAATAACAACTTTTCCTTCGACGATAACGTCCTCCTCTATATAGACGAACTTCGATAACCCCGGGGTCGAATTACGAATGGATACGTTTTTACGTGCGATTTATACATACGGCGTCGACATCGGCGCGCTCGCGGACGAGTAGAGCCCGCAGTGAGTTAAGCCCCCATTAATCTTCGGGCCGTGGGTGTTTCGGCCGCTTTCATTCGTTATGCGCGGCGGTATAACCGCGGATGACAGAGGAGCCGAGTCTAGAGTCCCTCCGGCTCGCGCCGTACGTCATCGTCATTACCGAGCGTTTAAGTGACTACCACCTCCTCCTCCCCAATTATCAACCCTTTTCGCCGATCCCGTCATCGGGCTTCTCCCTCTCCCTCCTCCCACGCCCCGCTCATTTCATTCACGTCCACCTCCTCGATTCCGTCGTCTGCTCTATCCATGTAGGTATTACAAATTACGTGGGAGAAAAAAAAAAATGCCAGTACCAGCAAACATGAAATATCAAATCGGCTAGAATGATATTCTATCGAGTATAACTCGAGTTATAAAAATCGTACATCTCATTTGCTATATACTATAAAAAAAATGTGTATCAAATTTAATTCAATTGTACATAAAGTTTTTATTCAATACGTGATTATTAAAATTAATAGACTCCGTCGTGAAATTTATAATTGATTTAATGTTATTGCGTACAAAGTTCGACAAATATTTAATACAAATAGTGCCCAGGCGAAAAGTTCTATATAGATAGGTACATATTTTGTAATTAATCCATATGTGGATTTTGTCATACATATCGATCATGTGTGTGATTTTTATATTAACCATATATATACAGACTATATATGGATTATACAATCATTCGAAAATCTATTTATAGTCCTTATATGATTGATATAAAAATTCTATATAATCCATATATGGCCAAATCCACACATGGACTATATACAAAATATATAGAACGTTTCCGCCTGGGTACCGATATTAATTTTCACAATTATACGCATCTATTGGGAAAAAGCTGTACATAAATTTGTCTTACAATCTATAAAAATAATACATTGGAGGACGAATCCTATTACTCAAAGAATTTTCATTCGAGTTACTCGGAGCATAATACGCTGGTTATGCCTTTCGATGCATTCGTTGCGTGGACGTTAAGCTCTTTGATGTTGCTTTTTTTTCTATAACGGCAGAGAAAATTGGAGAGGAAAAGGAGAAGCCATAGAAGTGACGTCAAGGGACCGAGAGAATTACGCGAAGGGAATGAAACGACACCCCCTACCCTCCTTCATCCCTCTGGAAACCGTTCATCGCCCGACCGATTTTCTTTCTTTATTTCCTAATGAGCTTGTACCTACGACTCGTGAGAAATTGCAGATTGCTACGATTTTTCCGTCCGGGTATTAATTGTCGGCGCCCCGAATAGATTTACGAGGAGAAAAGAGGGAAGTAATCGATTTACTTTCGAGGCTCGGGACTCGGGGTTCTTTGGGGTGCTTTGATGTGTGGCTAAACGTTCGAGACAGTTCGAGTTGATAAAAGAAACCCTCCAATGTCGCCCTGATAACGAGGGGGTTCGGAAATAAAAAAAATAATTCCTATTATCGTCGGGATGAAAAGTCGTATCTCCTTAATTCGAATGAAAAACACGGTAAAATTTCATCAAACAAAAATTAGTAAATATTAAAACGACGTAATTCTTTTTCCACGTGCGAATCACGCGACTCAGAACTTCAAACAAAACCATCCTACGTCGATTTTGCGTTTGAAAACCGCGGAATTAATTCCTCTACGGATATTAATAACGTAACTTCCGCTTCATTAAAATATCGTATCTCAATTATGCGTTCATTTGAAAATTGAAATATGATATTTTAGCGAAGCAGATATAAGTTACGCTAACATCCGGGGAGAAATTAATTACGCGGTTTATAAAGGAAAATTTTCCTTTAAGAGTGTTTAGTTATGTGGTTTACAACATTTCGATATTTGACTCAAGCAGTTGCAAGATATTTTTCATTAAAATTCAAGAAATACGGCTTCTTTAGCCCGATACAACAAAAAATCACATCTTTACTTCCAAGACCCATCGACGAGTGTCGTTCAGAAATAAATCACGCGTGGAAAGCGAAAAAAGAAGTCATCGAATCGAAGAAGAATCCTTCCTTTCTTCGGTATTCACGAAGACCATTCATTTGACTCAAAAAAAGTCTAACATCAAAATCAAAAACAAATCGTTCCATTTAATTCGCCGAACTTCTTCGAACTGTTTTTCTTTTCAAAATAAGTCTCACTCTCGCCGAAAGTCCGCGGAAACCTCCGCCCCGCGCGTTTCTTGTCGAACAATTTAACCGTATATTCCGGGAGCATCGAGCCAAGGCTCACAAACTTTGTCGCGAAGGTTTAAGCCTCCTAATACCACCGTTTGAAGCGTGCGAGTGACACGCGCGTATAATTATATGTACAGGGTGGGTGGGTGGTCTGCCCGTGGGAGAGCGGAATGTTTGGAGGGACGAAAGGGGAGCGGTCAATAATAAGGGTTAACGGAACCCCCGCCAGGGTCGCTAACTGCCGCGAGGCGCCGCGTCCCGGCTCCCTGGAATATTCCACGGCACGATGTGCAGACTCTGGAGTGCATGCCTTTATCAACTATCCGTTTATGATAAAAAATCGAGATTGAAGGTATTCGTAACCGAGTATTGCACCTCAGTGCAAGATGCTCACATCGACATGTAAAATTACAGGAATAGTAATCTTATGTCATTAGGCGGAAATCCGAGGTTTTTTCAGACTGTGTTTAATAAGGTCGTAAGCACGAGGTATGGTGGGAGGAGAAGGCTCTCTGAAGGATTTGAAATTTCATCAATAAAAAATGTAAGAGATTAATGTTTGACTCGATTAAAAAATGCACGTTACTTTGATTTCTCAGAGCGAACGAAAATTCGAACAAATTCATTTTCTACAACCAACTGCATCGTTCGGCCGCTCCAATAATTTCATAAAAATATAATTGAAGGCACCAATGCAAAAAGTGCCTAAGTCACATTTTGCCGTCTTCGAGAAAAACGCTTTTGAAGTTTCTTATCTTCTTGAAAATGTTACCTTTGCTAATATTTACTTGATTTTTTAACACATTATATTTTATTACTATTAGAACGAGTGGTTTTAAATAAAATTAAGATTAGTGTCGTACTTTTCAAAAGCGTTTTTCTCCAAGACGGCAAAATGTGACTTGGCCACTTTTTGCACTGGTGCCTTCAATTGCAGTCAACTCTAGCAAAACTTTGTTTAATCAAACGCTCGACTGATATGGAAATAACGAAATACAACTTTATCGTGACAACAACTTTTGATTAAGACAAATAAATATTGATCGTTACAACGTAGCGTTTCTAAAATGTTTGATTGTGACAATCAAACATTTGTTGTAATGAAAATATTTTATTTTCCCCACGTCGACCAAGCGTTTTGTTAATATTACTAATCATTTTTTCTCAGTACATATACGAATCGAAAAACGTATGTTTCGCTATAAAATGTGTAATAAAAAAAGTACCAAAAAGAAAAAGGACGCCGAGATACAAGAAAGCGAAAGGAGATTTAACTAACGATAAGACTAGCGGGCAAAGCTCGACGAGCTCGTGGCATTCGAAGATACGGAACGCAAGATACAAGGACCACCGCGTCGTAGGGATGATCGCGTGGCTTTTGCCGGCGCCGATCCTATAAGCGCCGGTATTACGACCTCGCGGGGATACGTCGGGACTATTCCAAGCCGGAGCGGTTACGGTGGCAACGCCGAGCGTTATTAGACGACCGCCTATACGTATATTCCAACGCCGTTACCGGATTGGTCGTTAGATCCGACATAACGAGAAGCCTCGTCGCTGGCAATGACTAATCCGATGCCGCGGAAGGACCTCGTAAGACGTTTACGCATTTGCCGTACAGGGTACAACGGATATGATTGCGGTGATTCCATGGCGGCCTATTCCGCGACGAAAAGTAAGCTAAAAAGTTTCGAGCAGTTTTCTGCCCAGACGCACAGTTTAGAAGTTATAGATAGAGAAAAAAAAAATAGTCCGATCTGCTAAAAATTATATTTGGAGTCGGGAATAATTATTATTCGTTTGCATCGATTACAATTTTTATAGATGAATTAATTATCTCTTAGAATAAAGCGGAACAGCATGCGATTTCAGGGAAGAAATATATTTAATTAATGTAAAAAAAAGTTCAATTTATGTAAGTAAATAATTACTTGCAAACCTGCAAGTAATATTTAGTATATGCGACAAAGTTTTTTTCTCTGCACGGGAAATTAAAGATTCGACGCGTCTAATTGACTATTTCTCAATTAATTATAACTTAAATTGCACGTTCAGGGAAGAAATTGCCCGAGACTTTTTTAGTTTCTTTTCCATGAGGTAACCCTAAAGTGGTAAATTCAGCCGGAGCTCGCATCTCGCGATGCGCCGCTCGTAAAGGCGATCCGCGGAGAAGAGTTGCCGCACCGCGCGGCAGAGTGGATACACTCCACGGCTGGCGGGGAACGAAGGAGGGAGAGACCGAGTCGGGTCAGCCCGCCGCGCTGGCGAAAAGCTGGCGCGCGGGCCGAGTGGCTTGACGCAATTATTTTTAATACAAGAGAGATTTATGGACGAACAAGGGTTGCAAGGGTTGCACAGGGGCTGCGCGAGAGAGCCTACCACCGCTCCCTGCCGTCTGATACGCCCGCGTCCTTCGTTGGGCGCGGGGAAAACTGCAGTGGCGGGCGCTCCGATTTCTGCACCGTTAATCTTTCGCGTGGAAATTTTCTTTGATTTAGAAAAAAAAAGAAGACGACATTTCTAATATGTGGAGAGTGTCGATCGATCTCGCTTAAGAGGGGCGTCTTTCTATTCCGGAGATTTTTTAAGTAAGAAAAAAAACGGAAGACGATATTTCTAACGTGTGGAGCATTTTTTACTTGGTTTACGGAAAGTAAATTCTCGATCGATCCTTCTCGTTTAATTCCGGCGAATAAATATGGGGGATCGCGCGCAGTCGGATCAACGGGAAGGAAAATAATAAACGGGGGTGTCGAATCGGACGCGGCAACGTCATCGACATGCGTTACGGAGACGCGACCACCCCGCATAACGGGTGCGTTGTTTTATTGCGCGCCGGGGGAATCGTTAATTTAACCATGGTGATTTTAATTTCTCCGTGAAGCCTTCCGCCGCTCCCCGCGTGAGTCACGAGCCGTACCACGGCTAATGGGGGGTGGCCCATAGTCTGTTTATTAAAATACGAGGACCGTGTCGTACGAAACTTTATAGACGATAAAGACTGTCGCTCTTCGAAATGCCGTCAGCGAAAAGGCATCCTGCACACGCAGACAAATGGAGCTCAAATTACAAGAAATTGTAGTCAAATATTTCAGTTAAAAATACCAGATTTTTTACAATAAAGCGGAAATAAACTGATAATTCAGTAATAATATCAAAGTACAGATACCTATAGAAGATTTGATATGTCTTTCGCAACGCTGCGATGCAAGATCAAATTTCCTAAATTCCACGATTACCTGCCAACGAAATGTTCTTTTTCATTTGTCGTAAAAAGGAGGTCGTATGCTCGAAACAAAACACATTTGAATACGAAGCTATTAGAGAGTTTATCAGTCTCAAATAAAAAATATTTTTCATCGAACGAAGATCTGTTTGAATTAAACAAATTTTTGCGTGCATCGTAGAAAATTTATTCACTGCAAACTTCTGTTCGTTCCTTCTAGATAAATAAACTTCATTCACATCACGAATATATATTTCTACAAAATTCGTATTCACAAATAAACTTTTCTCTGCGTGTGTGTACATACATTTCTTTTTCTTAAATTGGTTGCAGTCTTCATTTGGTACTTATCAGTATTTTCCCCGTATCTACTAAATTGGAATTTAACACTACATCCCCTTCGCTTATATTTGAGTACAAAATTGTACGTAACTGAAATTCGTTTTTCTCCATAATTCAGATACCCAGGACGACTATACAAATTTCCACTCGGGAAAAGGAAAGACTTCCCCGGCCCCTTTCCACTTCTACCCCATCTCTAGGGGTGTTTTTTTGGCCCCGACGAACGTAGCCGAAAATCCCTCCGGGAGAGGGGCTTTCATTCTTTCTCCTCCTAATTTCCCTTCCCGATGCCGACATTTCTAGCGCGGTATATCGTCACACGAATGGAACTCCACCGCGAATAATTATTACACACCCTCACTCGCACCGTGCGGAACGGGTGAGGGCGCGTAACGCGGTGGAAAGATCCGCGGATGCGGCGAAAACGAAACCGTCCGCGGCGACGTCGATTTCCTGGCGTCCCGCAAGGAAATTAAGTCTAGCCCCGCGGCGGCGATCCGCGCGAAAAGGAATTTCCAATAAACGAAAACCGTCGGATATACGTTACGCGTTCGTTCGCTTCGAGCGTCGAATTCGCGAGAGAGCGTTAAATCGAAAAGATCTCCGGTAACGTTCGAATACAGCATCGCAGTGTCTAGCGAATTTGGGAAATAAAAATTCCTCTATTTTTTCCAGGCTCTTCAGCTTCAAATAACTTGTCTTCCTTAAACCCGAACGGAAATATATATAATATATCCATGTTAGAGAAATATATGAAATATTGTAAAAAATATTTGCAAATAAGCAGAAATAGATCGTTTTTGGTCTCTTTGTATACAAGTTTCTAATAAGTTTCCAATCACATTTATATATATATATATATCCAATCCAATTTATCCAATTCAAATAGACTTTTGCCCGATGTGAATGAATCCCTGTTCGTCTCAAATAAATTTTTCCATCAGGTACGTGCAGTACTTTGAAGAGACTCGAGTAAAAAAATTCAATAATAATTCGATAAAAAATAGGTCATCTCGCGATGATTCAGTAATGATCCGAAGAATATACGTATTATGATCTTAAGGGGGTATTCTACAGTGCGGACTGTATTTTTACATGAAATTTGGAAATTGTTTTCCAGAAAATAAAAAAACATATTTGTATTCAGTTTTTTGCTATCTACTTACAAAGACAATTATTATTCAAAAATATATATACATAAAAAAAACAAAACAAAATGGCAGCTCTGTGAGCGGATGAAGTTGGGCGTGTCCGCTGCCCCGGGCGCCACGGCGTGCAGGCTGGACGCTGGTCAAGTGATGTGAAACATAAATTTAACCATTTATTTTATTTATTAACATATTTGGAAGGGATTGAGCCTACGTAGGGTTGAAATAATTAAATATTATAAAAGTTTATGAACTAAATGAAAAAATTCCATTTTTATTGCTTCTTTTTCGTATTAAAATGTCAATTAAAAGAGAAAAAAAAATAAATTCTTAATCAATTTTAGGTTCACTCCATGGGAAAAGTAATACAGATTATGCTGCAGAAATTTTAAACGAATCGGTTGAATAGTTTTTGAGCTATCCTGCACGCCAACTTTAAAGATGCGGTTCCGAGAAAAAGGCGTTTAAAGCCGGCTGCGCATGCTCGGAGCCCTATGCGCGTCGGAACACGAACACCTGTAATTTTCACATTTCAACGAATTTCGGGAAATCCATTTACAGGCAAATTCCTAAGGGTATAATAAACGCAAAAAGCAAGAAGAAAAAAAATTGTTTTTTGAAACCGTCACTGTAGAATACCCCCTTAATGTAGTCCATTTTTTTTTCTCATTTGCATCCATTTTTAATCACATTTTCATCTGAAAATAAAAGTAACCATTTTAAACCGATTAAATATTATTAAAAAAATTTTAAGTAGATGGAAATGCGACGAAAATCGATCACCAATAGGATCCAAAATGTGCCGTGACCTGTTTTTCATGAAATGGTTATCAAATTTCTTTAAACACACGGTTTCCCTCAAAGTGTCGCATCCCCCCCCGCGCGACGAATCGAGAATCACAACCCCTCGATCGTCGAGTTCGCGAAATCCAATACAACCCGCGTCCCGCAATTCCGTTTGGCGAGTTGCGAAACGATATTTTCATCCCCCTCCGCGCACCCTCCGATAAAAGTCCGGGCACCCCAAAGTTACGGCGCGGTCCAACCGGGATCCACGATCGCCGCGTGAGCGGCTCGCGAAAGGTGGCGCCTCCGCGTTGAAATTCGCGGCGTTTACCGCGCTGTCCCGCGGTCACGTTTTCGCATCCCGACGGATTGGAAGGAACGAGAAATCCCGACGTGCGGCGGGGAGCGCGCGCGGCGAAAGAGAGGAAAAGATACGCGGCGTCTCCTTCGTGATTTCCTATTAGACCGCAGATATTGCTGCTCCGGCGGCGAGAGAGAGAGAGAGAGAGAGTAATAATTTATCCGAGCGTATAGATGCTGGGGAGGGTTGCCCCACCCTCCTCCACCGGCCGGGAACCGCCAGTCTCGCCGCGCTGGCTCGCTGTAGCGCGAAAATAAGTGAGTGTATGACGCACGGGCGCGGAGGGGAATTATACGTTGTTGAGTAGTGGAGGTGGAGGAGGAGGAGGAGGATGAAGGGGGTTGCCACGGACACTGCGGGGAGGGTCGAGCGCGCGACGCGTAAAGTCGAAATTTCGGACGCACCGAAGCTCGGTTGAGCGTGTATGTATCGCGCGATTGCCTCGTCGGACCAACGGGAGAAAGTGTTGTGTGAACGCGTGTAGTTTCTTTTTTTTTATCGATTCCAAATTCATCGGACCGCGCGCCCGATCCTTTTTTTTTCCACTCTTACCACTCCGCGCGAAATATCTCTTTCGACTGAGCCGCGAGAGAATGAAGACTGCAGTCAATTTGTGATATTATGAAGACTAGTTCGTTTATTTAGAACTGTAGAACTGTTCGAAAAGTACCCAGAGCTCTGATCATTTATTCCATTTGATGAAAATAGAGGGCTAACTTCATTGACATCGATTTGACGGGTGCCTTATTCACAGTGTAAAAAAAATTTGTCTCAAATTTGATAGAAGTTACAAAATTTATAAGGGAAATTTCACAAGGGAAATATATTAATTTTCAAAATTACGGAGTACATCAATTTTTATAACCGCGTATCTATTGGAAAAAAGCCTCATGTAAAAGTACATTAAAAATACAAATGTCTTTTACAGTGCAGAAATACAACCTCGATTTTCTCGCAACCCATGAGGTTTTTTCGAAATTGATACAATATACTTTTTTGTACAACATACTTCGATCTGCAAAAAAGTTCTATAGCGATATGGGCAAAAAATCTGTCGATAACGAGATTCATCCGCCAAAACGACCATTTGATACACACGTACATATTTCTAGTTTTAATCATCCGAGAGGTGGGCGTGGCCGATCGCAGAACGAGAAGCGTATCTACTGTCAAAAGGATTTGTAAGTTTGCTATGCATTTTCGATGGAAAAGTATTATAAAATTGCTGATCAAGCAGTGTAATGTGGATCGCCATGAATTATTTGTAATTTTCGAATAGTTTTGAATTTTCCAGCTTTTGCTGGAAAAAAATGCTTCAATTTTGGTACATTTGAGGTGGTTTCGTGGTAAATTTAAATCAAATTTGTAGTAAATTTAATTGTTTCAATCGCGTATGATAATTTCAATGGACAAACTTGCACGATAAAAGTTTCATAAAGATAACATGAAGTGTACTATAAAAACTTTTCATAATATACACGAGACTGGAAGTTCGAGCTTCTGACTGGTTCATCGCTGGGAGGGAAACTGTTGAATGCTTCACTCTCGCGGCGACATTGAATGGGAGTGACATCTGCACTCTCCGCAATTTTCGACTTTGGTACAGATGCATTGCATTTAATTCAAAGCGGATCTCTCGTACGAGATACCATCAGGCTTTGTCTTACTCGCAAGAGACGAGCTTCTGCGTATTGCTGCACGAGAGAAACGACAAACCCCCTCGCTCGCAGTTGTTATAATCAAGTTTGTCGAAATTGGTCCGGAATGTCGGATGCCGGGGCGGAAGTGAAGATCCCATTAACGAACTTTCCGCGTGCGCGCGAAGTAGATACCCGCATGTAAATCTTGCGGTGAATGTATACACAAGACGCGTAGGTGATCTATTTTCAGGGTTTCGCCGTATCGAAGTCACCGTTGCCTCGGGGACGATGCGATAAATCAGAAAAATAAGGAGGCTTTGACGCCGTGGGGCGATAATAATACGACGCCACCTGATCTGATAATCGAATAGCTGTTATCTCGTTATCCGTGAATTTTAGCCTCACATCGATATGACTTTATTGTAGATAAGAGTGTAATCTTCACAGAAGTTTTTGTTCATCTCGACGAGCTCTGCAACTTTCATATAGACGAAAATGTCGAGTTTCGTTTAAAAAAAAAAGGTAACCTTCACATCTCATAGATACGTCCCCTTCGACATCGAATAACTTTTATCTGAAAAATCTTTTCATAAAATGACACAACGAAAATAAATTAATATGACCCTGTATACGTATGTGTATAAGAAAAGTGGAAATAGAAAATACTAATATATACGCGCGAATGATAAAGACGAAGGCGTGGTTAGACGCGGCTTTCCGTTGTAATAATTAATAACCGCATCCCCCTCGAGGGGGCAAAGACAGGTGAAGTTACGAATGGGAGTAGCACGGACCGCACCGGATATATCCCATTCCACGCCGTGGCTCGGATAGGAGCCGCGTGGATGATCTTATATGCATGGCTCTCTAACCTCGTTACTCTCTCCAACTCTCTCTATCTCTCTCTTGGCACCATTATATTTCAACCCGCGAACCATATACCGATGCCGGTATAGGAGAAGACGGTCACGTCTTTCGCTTGCACGAGTACGTACATATAAGTACACTGTGAAAAAAATTGTATTAAATTTAATACAATTGTGTATAAAGCTTTTATCCAATAGCTACATGATTATGAAAATTAATTTATAAGAGCAATTTCATATAAGGGAATATATTAATTTCCATAATTACACAGATACTGAGAAAAATAAGTTACAAATCTAAGTGGGTAAATGGTTTTCTTGGCACTATTAATGTCAACGTGAAAACAAATTATATTACATTTAATACAATTGTGTACAAAGCTTTTACCCAATACGTGATTATGAAAATTAATATAGCTCGTTTCGACATTTTTAAGGGCAATTTCATAAGGAAATATAATAATTTTCATAATTACGGACCCTGAAAAAAATAAGTACCTGCAAATTCAAGTAAAAATGGTTTTTCACAAAAATGCAAGTAGGTACACTTCGAGGACTTTTTAAGGACTAGCAAAATCCAAGCATTATTCAAGTACTTTAAGGATTTCAAGCACCGCTGGACACCCTGGGTATCCGATCCCGTCGCGATCATCCGGTCGCATTCGTCTCGTATTCGCGGAGGTGACGGGAGCCGCGTCCGGAATGCGGGCCGATGGGAGAAAGAAACCCGGCTAAGAGAAGGGTGGATGGAAGAGAAAAGGGAGGGAGAGAGATCGGCATTCGAAGACAAACCCGCGAAGGAGTGACATTCTTCTTGATAACGGAGAGTGAGAGAAAGAGGAAGGGGGATGAATGCGGGGAGTGACAAAGAGAGATGAATTATACGAGTAATAACGATAATTCGGATTCCTAAAATAGCGCCGGACGCTCAGATTCCACGAAACGGTCGTTTCGGTGCCTCACGTACGAAGTATAAAGTATAGAGGGAGGGAGAGAGAAGCATCTCCTAGTTCTTTCTCTTTATCCCCGTCCTCGCAGCATCCCGGTTATTTTTGAGGCCGGGGGGTGCCGAGGATATTTCTACTAATTATCTCGAAAATAATAAGGGGGCGGGGCTCCTCCTCTTTATATGACAGTCTCGCGCAGAATGCGGATAAAGACTGTGGCGGAGGACCGACTGGAGATAACGCGGGGGGAAGTGGAGGCATATAGCTGAGAAATATACCTAAGGGGTGGGTGGATGAATGCCGAGGAGGGATATCGAGAATCGCAAAAATGCGGCGCGTATAGCCAGCGAGTTGTATGGAAAACATCTCGGGATTGAAGTATCCGTCCACTACACTGAGAAAAATAATTCTTAGTGTCAAAAAAATGTTTCTTGAATCATGAACATATTATGTGATCTCATTTTTTAAGAATACAGATTCTTCAGCGAAGAATATATTAGGAGGTTGCATTGAAAGCCGCTGTCCTCCTGTCGATGGCTGTAACTACTTATTTCGTGCGCAGCGACTAATACTTCTCGCATCACTCTAAATAATGGAAGAAAACATTTTATCGGTACCAACAATTAATAAATATTTTAATAATTAACATATATTTCCTTGGCTTAACGAAATATTTATTTTGCTGTATTTTAACACCATAAATATACGTCTCGTCACTATTGCGTAATTCGAGTCGCATTATTGAATCACGAGATAAATCCGAATAAAAAAATTTGGTGGCAATTTGATCAAAAGATTATCAAGAATAAGAATATTATAAGTTATGATCTTAATACTTGATCTAATTTGTATTCATTTTTTACATTTTAATCTACTTTTAATTGGAAAATAAAAATAACCATTTTAAATTGATTAAATATCATCTTCAAATTGAAAGTAGATCAAAATTTCATCAAAAATTGATGCAAACGCGATAGAGAATGTATTCTCTTAAAATCATAATATTCTTGTTCTTTGAATCATTTTTGGATCACGTCGAAAATACTCGCATTTTGATTAAATGATCATCCAATTATTTCACTCTCGACATACCTACCATACCAAACGAACGTCCGATACGATCGTAAGCGGATGCACTTCTCGATCCGACACAGTATCACGAATCTGATCCCGAATCGGAGCATCCGCTCGGTTCACCCGCGCGATATATTCCGCGCATGTAAACATACGCGAGCATACATAAATCTCCTCGGCAATAAGCGGGCGGGTATATTAATTGGCCCGTTCTGCTAATAAATCCCCGTTATCGCCTCGCCGGAGCAACGCGACTTTTGTACGACACGCGTCTTCGGGCTCGCCCCGCCGCGGGTGGTACACACACGGTATGCAAACTCGATTCACATAGTGTTACTATACGGAGCGTGTCACGCAGCCGGGCACGGCGTCGGTGCGCGAAATCCAATACGAAGTTTCGTCTCCTCGCGCGTGTAATATCGTGGTCACGCCACGAACGGTCTCAAGGATCGCTCACACGCGACTTATGACGGTTACTAACAGAAAATTACGTTACCCGCGATAAGCGAACGATATACCTCCTCCTAATCGTTGTTTAAAGCCGCACGCGTCCGACACGCCGGACTCGCGTTAACTTTCCCGTAAATCTTCGCAGTACGAATGCCGTTAAGGGTGAGAAAGCTAGTAGGGGAGACCGGGGTAAGTCGATACGTGAAGTTGGCCCCTCATTGCCATTACTTTCCGAGGTAACGAGGGGCCAACTTCGCGTACCAACTTGTCGCGGTCACCCCTAACGTTATCAGTGAAGGTAACCCTATCTTGGCGCGCGCTGCTTCCGTAAAAAAGCAGCCGTGTAACTCAGTATTCGACGTTTTGAAAAATTGTACCTGTTTATGAGTGTGGTTGTGAGAGTTTTCAATGTTTTTGAATTGTGAGATTCTCTCGACTGTTTTTGAGAAGATTATTATTTCGTAGACTTTTGATAATATTAATTCCGTCATTTTGTATACAGTTCATATGTGGATTTGGTCATGTACGGATCATATATTATATGATTTCTATATTAATCATATAAGGACTGTATAAAGATTTTTGAATGCCTGTATAATCCATTATATAGGATACTGTATATGTGTGGTTACTATAAAAATCTATTACAGTCAAATATAAACCACGCCACCTCCCGATTTCCCAGTATAATTTTGGATAGAACACTAGACAGACCTCTAGATTTTGCGAGATATCGATATATAATACATCCTAGGATAAAAGTGGAACAGATGCCCCGGTCTCTGTTTAACTTTGAATGCGATTATCTCGAAAAGCAGTAGAGATGTATGAAAAATGCAGAGAATCTTTTTTATAGTAAAAGTATAAATAAATATTTGTTCTATAAACTTTGCTTCGATATCTGCAATGGCTTTGAAGATAATCGAATTTG
This sequence comes from Xiphydria camelus, assembly GCA_963678675.1. Taxonomy (NCBI): domain Eukaryota; kingdom Metazoa; phylum Arthropoda; class Insecta; order Hymenoptera; family Xiphydriidae; genus Xiphydria; species Xiphydria camelus. Next base: position 1,105,761 of record OY783197.1, read on the forward strand.
AACCAGAGCTCTTCAACCAGTGCACCTGTTCTTCTTTTATCCTGTAAGGTAGAACGGTCTGATTTGGCGCATGAAGTTGGCCCCTCGTTACCACGGAAAATAATGTAAACGAGGGGCCAACTTCATGAGCCAACTCACCCCATTTTCGCAAGTGCACCACCCGGCACACGCCGCACTGTCACAGCCGCGGCGGCGAGGAAAACGACGACGCCTTCCGTCGCCGCGGGAGAATCGTTACACTCCCCGAGAATTATTATACGAGTCTAGAAACTCCGCTCGCGCGCCGGGGTAAACGACTCCCGGCCAAATTGTATTTTCAAGATTTGCAAACAAAGCTCTGTATCGCCGGCCGGCCGTCCGGGGAGTTCCTCCGAGCGATAAACGACTGGCTGGCGAGAGGAAGAGAGACGGAGGCGGGAGACTGAATTATTTACGAGTTGAATATTTATGGTAGGAGAAAAGGACGATGAGGGGGAGGCGGCGGGAGACGTTTTCGGTTTAACGATTAATTGGAAAGTTGAAGCTTCGACGCTGCTCATAAAAATGTATGCGCTGCGCGCGCGCGCGCGAGAGAGAGAGAGGGGGGGGGGGAGGATTTCGAGCGGATATCAACTTCCGAGGGTAACTTCGGCGCGGGTTCGCGTACCTTCAGTTAATGGCGTAAAATGGAATCTAGCCGCACGATACGGGTCCGGGTCTCGTTTCTGATTCGCCGAGCGAAGGCTACGCGTACGCGGGTGTCCCGCAAATCGATGGTATCCCGGGAGAAGTAGGAATTTGCGCGGAAATTCCTATTGAATCAGCCGCTATCTGCTTATACGCCTCGTCGTTCGTGTATCATTGAAATTAATCAATCGAGGTAAAAGCCATCGATTTCGAATTTGTTCGCTAACGACGGAGGCCTGCGTGAAATCGTCTTTGAAAAGCGGATGACGTGATATGATTCCGAGCAGATAACGAGTATAATGATATACATGGTGTGAATGTTGTATTTATTATTATTCCCTGTAAAGAGCATTTGGTTTTTAATTAATTCGCCTCAAATTTTACCGCAAATTTTTTCAATCAGACCTCGAAAGTCATCCAAGTATCCAGGCTTCACAGCCTCTAATTATTTAATTTTATGGAAAATAGGGAAAATTTGGACAAAAAAGAGGACAATTTTGATTAAAAAAAGGAGATCTTCTAGAAATTAGAAACGTGCAGTGGTTTAAAAAAAGTTAATTTTTAAGATTTACAACGAAACATCAATGTTTATTAAGCGAATAGAGGAACTAAAAAATGTATATTATATGTTTTGCAATTGTAATCTGAGCATTACTATCTGATTTAAGGAAATGGGACAATATCTCAAATCTAGTTTCCGATAAAAAACATTAATTCAGCCAGGTTATCATATTTTAAACGAATTATTGGTGCAGGTGGATAAAGTAGGGTTTCTAGTAATATTTTACTAAAAAAGAGACCATTTTCACCTTTTCGACGTAGTTCAAAATGCTGAAAAAGCAAACTAGACCGAAAAACTGAATAATAGTCACATTACAATTTCAGTAAAAATTCTACTTACAACTTCTACAAGTTTTACTATAATTTGTACTAAAATTGTACTCATCGTAACAAGAAGTCATTGGCCTTGTCCCGAAATTTACAATTTTTTCCGTGCGAGGGGAATCGCGAGTTTTAGGGTGAAAAGGGGAAAATTAAAAAAAATAGAGGTACGAAGGAGAATAGGGGACACATCGTGAAGCCTGCGAATCGTCCTTTCGACAAACGTCATTTTATAAATCAACCACTCGACGTTAATCAGCGGAAGAGTATCTCGGATTAAAATCACGCCCGACGAACGAGATCCGAGGATAATGCTTCTAAAGGATCTCACACGTATATAGGAATCTCCTTCAATCCTCCCCCGGAAATCTCTCCGACGTCCAATGCCTAAATGAATGTCGTCATTTACAACGACGACTGACAGTGAAAAAGCCCTGCAAGCGGGGCGAGGGAACATTTCGAATTTTCTGATAGACTACGGGAGGGGAGCGCGAAGACGCGGAGAAAATAAACGAGGTGCGATAACGCACCTATGTATTTCCCCGTCCTGCGTCGCAGAAGAAAGGTTTTTTAAAAAAAGTCCCTTGCGAAGCACCCGTGAAATCAAAATCGAGGAAAATAATAACTACTTTCTCTCCCTGAATTTAAAATGCTTGCAATTTTGTCTTTTCTACTCGGCAAACTTTCGAAAATCCCCCTAAAACCGTAGATATTTTAAAGGAGACGATACTTGAGTCAATGTAAATAATTAAAGACATGTAGTCTTAGCGGTGAGAGGGAAAAGGCAGGGTGAGAATGTAAAGGACAAAAGTTATACATAAAATAAAAATAAATATAAGGGGTACAAAAGAAGGTGACACTTATTCTTATCCCCGAAATGCACATATTGAGAGAAAAATTACTCGAATTAATTAAACGTGCTTTTGAATAGTCCTGAGAGCACATTTATTCGATTAGAATGAATATCGATCAGAGACGTGCGTAAATAATATTGATTCAACTGAATATTATTCGGATCAAATCGACATTCATATTCGAACCTGTGATAAATCTGCTCTGAGGACTCTCTAAAAACACGTTTATTTTCATTAAACAATTTTCTCATCCGCGTAGTAATAACCTGAAAAAAAAAAGTACAACGTCGACTTAAGCCAAGCATAAAATATTTTTAGAGAAACACTTCCGCCAATTAAACGCTAAGATACACCCGCAAAACCCTCTCCCTCTTAGCTCGGGGTCGTCGTCCACTTTTTCCGTCCCGTGGCATCGTCTCCTCCGCTTCTTTCGCCCACCCCGATCCCCGACGCCGCGCGGGCAATTCCAGCGGATACACACTATTGTTCTCTCCCACCCCCCCGCGTTAATCTCAAATTAATTACATGACAAACAACTTCTTGCTCCGCACCGGCGTCTCGCTCGGCCTCGTTATTTCGGCCGCGAGTGTCGTCTCCGTCGTCGACCACCACCGTCGGCGCCTTCTCGCCCCCTTTTCGCCCCGGCGCGCGCAGCTATATATCGCATTTCGTAAAACCGGCACGTCATCCCGGGACGATTACGTTTGCGTAACGACGAACGTGTGGGACGTACATATACATATGTGTACGGTATCGTGTATGTACGGGGGTATTCGTGGTCGGAACCGCCCAACCCCCGGCTGTACGACTAAAGTCGACGCCGTTCACACGTGCCGACGACGAAAAGCACAAGTGGGCGTATATGTATGTGTGCTCTTGTGTTTCAATTAGGGGTAATCATTTTTTCTCTATCACGGAAATTGGATAACGCGACGCGCCAATGGCTCGGTCATCCTCTCTCGCCCCTGCAGCGCGGCGCTATAATGGTTTCCCGTTTAATCATCGGTTTCACCATGTGGCACGACGAAACGCGAAACGTTCGATTCTTGCCGCTGGGGCGAAAAAGTTCTATATATTTTATATGTGGTTTTTATGTGAATTTGGTTATGTATGAATCATATAGTATTTCTATATTAACCATATGAGGACTGTATCAGGATTTTTGAATATTTCTATAATACATATATATTGTCAGTGTAGGAATAATGAACAAAGATGTATTAAAAAATTATTCCTCTTAGAATTAGTGTTTAGCTTCGTTTTAATATTATATTAATTTCACGTTATTCCTTTATTTTATGTTTCTAAAATTTCTTCGTCACCCTCAGTCTAAATGTCTGCGTTACGTGGTGTCAGATTGAGATAGATTCAAAGTAGATTGAAATAAAAATAGGGAGAAATCGTTAGCTACGATTATCTGTTATTCCAATCTACATTTAGGACGGCATTTCTGGTCCAGTTTGTAGAAATCATATTTAGTCCATATATAACCAAATCCACATACAGATCGTGTACAGAATATATCGATTTTTTTCGCCTGAGCGTCGCACGGTATTCACCATAGCTCAAACCCCCCATATAGTCGAGGACACGCTTTTCGCAACCCCCTCCTAATGACTCCGCGACGAGAGATTTGAAATTCGTAACGTTTTGCTCAGAGTCCGAGGAGAGGAATTGCTCGTTGGAAAAAAAATGAAAATAAAAGGGCAGCAGCCGCTCCCGCGGAGGGCGAGACGTTAGCGTCCAAGGGTTCGCCCTTTTTTTGCCGTAATTAAATATCCGCATCCGATATCTCGCGCGTATATACGAGCGTGTTGCGTGACGGCGGTTTAATTAGATCGACGAGATGGCGAATCTCGCGCGCGCACCCCTCGGTGCGGATCAACCCCCCCCCCGTCGTTAATGCTCACCCTCGAGGCCGGAGATAACTTCCGGCATCTCGCGCGATTGTTTTCCGCTTTGCGAGTCATCGTTCTCATATATACAAGACGAGTGGCCGGCTCTACGGGGAATGTAGTTTAGGGGGGGTACGACGTGCCCGATGAATCGACAGTGACGCGGGTAATTGAACGCGAAGTGGCCCGGAGGAGATCGATCGGCTCGTTCGCCGTTAGCTGATTTTGAGAGGCGAGGGAGGGAAGGAGTCGCATAGATCCTTCGTATCCCCTCGGCGTTTTTTAATCACCGTTATCCGAGAAAAATTAATTGGTCGATTTTTAACGAAAATCTCGGAGACTATGATTAAAATGTTTGGTGAAATATGGATCCTCCGTCTGCTCGGTTAAAGTGTCCAGCTTTTGATGAGGATAGCTGAATATTTCGTTCAATTGGAAACAATTTTGATTGGAATAACTAAACGCGTGTCATTCAATGCGTTTTATCATTTTTTGACCTAATTATTTTTCTCCGTATAGGAGCGAGTGATAACGATTTTAACGCAAGACATTTGTTTCATCACTTTCTAGTTGTAGCGTCGAGTCTTAAGGATGTTCAATTTTGATAAATTACACGTATCAAAGTTTGTAAAATTTTTAAAGGTATATGAATTATTATACTGAGCAAATATTGTCTGTTTAATGTATTTCGACTAATCTAAAAGGCAGTTATTGGCGAGCATCTGTTCTTTATCAACATTTATAATGCACATTAATACTATAAAAGATTATAATAAATACCCCAAAGAAATATGAAAATCGTCAGATATTGTCGAAGCTTAAGATTGGAAAGAAAATATACGAATACAAAGTAAGAACGTCGACGCAACAGTGAAGAAATAAAGATAGAATTGTGTTAATAAAATCGTAGGACAAAAAGTACCAAAATTAAAAATATCTACGTGCCGTAAAAACGGAGCAGTGTCGAGAAAAGTCGAAAAAAAAATCGCTGCTCACTGCAAGTAGCTACAGCTTCCCAGACGGAAAAAAGTTCTACATGGTTTGCATGTAGTCCATATATGGATTTCGTCCCATATAGATTACATGACTTCTACATGAACTATACATAGACTACATATGGATCATTTGAATCTTTTAAATTATTGTATAATCCAGATACAGCCCATATATATAGTTTACACAGAAATCGTATATAATTCACATGAGACTAAATCCACACACGCGGACCGTATATGATCCCTGTAAAAATTTTCCGTCTGGGTTCCACGATTAAAACTGGCCAATTCTCATGGAATGGAACCAATGCTTCCAAAGAGTCCGCAGTCACGGAGCAACGTAGCGTCTCTCACGACGCACGACTTCCAAGTGCAACGACGGCTGAATTCTCAAGCGCAACGTCGTTTCCGCGTGGTGCAACACTCCACCGAGTGCCGCGAGCTACGCACCGTCAGCATTGCGGCGCGCGACCCGCGTATACCTCCGGCGTTGCACTGATAACCGAACCGAGTCGGAAACGCGAGCAGCCGCACGGCCCACCCCCTCGAGACGAAAGAGATGCTATCTCAGCCGCGCGGGTCGTTAACTGCAATTTCTGAAGCATCCCCGCGACAGTCCAGCCGTCGCGCCGCGCGTAAATCCCTTCGGCCGATAAGCGGGGATCGTAAACCGGTGCGATAGCGCGGGAGGAGGTCGAGTGCATTTTTGACAATTAGGCGGGGCGGGGCTGAAGAAGCGCGAGACGCTATCCCGCAGCCGGCGGCGCGCATCCGCGAACGCTTATAAATTGCGCGGCGAGCGGACGATAAGTATTTCAGCGCCTGGTGCCATTGTTGTCTCAGCGATAAGATCTCACGTTAAATCTAAACCTCGGCCCCCGGTCCTGCAGGGACAGTTTGAGTTATGCCGGTTGGTACTACAATGAGCCCGCCGGCGCGCGGGGGTGGGATAGATTTATACGTGGAAGCGACGCATCACGCGAGTACGAAGACCGCGGTAGGCTCTCTCCACAAAGGGATTTCTGAAATACTCCTCGCACGGCGATGTTGTTACCGCGGGGCATCGCGTGGGGTGCTCGCTCTTCGTACGTGGATTCCCGAAAGAGATAACGTTGGCTCGGGGGTGGCACGGGGGCGACTTGAAATTGGCGCGAGAGGAGGGCAGATCTTTAACACTAGAACTACCGAATGGTCGCGCTTTATAAGACGGTCGTTTTGGCGGGTGATTATCTCGTTATCCGTGGATTTTTCGTCCATACTGCTATAGAACTTTTTTGTAGACCGAAATATGCTCTATAAAAAAGTATTCTACCAATTTTGAGAAAAACCTCACGGGTTACGAAATAATTGAGGTTGAATGGAACTCTGAATAAGACACCGGTCAAATTGACCGGTGGCGGTAGTTCTAGTGTTAACGGCGATTCTTCATTTTAGTGTCCATTAGACACTACTCATTTTTGTCCGTTCATTCAAAGTGTATTTAAACTAATGAGTGGATCTCAACCATTTAATTCTTGTTTTGCAGAGCCCCGCAGAGAGAAAGTGCGTTTCAATTTTCATTGCAGTTGGTTCGTCCGTTCTGAAGTTATCGTGGAATGAAAAATCTCCGAAATTCGCAGATTTTTTGGCGAATAACTCGAGAACGGTTGATCCGATTTCGATGAAATTTTGAAGAAAAATCAGCGGTGCTTGGTCGAAGGTGTATCAACAGTTTGGTCAAATTTCGTGCAGTGGTTTTGCAAAATTTGCCACCTACCATATAAGGTTAAACTTACTCGTCAGAAAGGAAACTTCAATCACTATTATCTCGTTATTTATGAACTTTTGACCTACATCGATACAAGACTCTATTGTAGATTGAAATGTAATCTTCTAAATAGTATTATACACAAATTTCTTTCACAGGAGTAAGACGTATCGACAGATACTTCGACGAGTAACAGATTTCCGAATCCTCCGTGAAGATAACACGATTTGACATCACGTCGAAATTCAATCTCGATTCTTCCCAGACGTTATATCGTCCTCTTCGTCTACCGCCAGGGCGAACTCTAGGAATAGAACGACGATGTATTCGCCGAATCCATGATCATCCGAATGGATTTATCTCCTTCGCTTCGCTTCGTTACGTCGCATACTTTACTCCCCTCTTATCATATTTCTCCCCCTCCTGCCCGACCTAATTCGACGCAATCTATTCCTCTGACCTCAGGAGCACGAGTCGATCGTATCGCGAAGATACGACGGAAGCAAAAAAAAACATCGAAATCCTTCGCGACCGGAATAACCAGCAGCCCGTTAACGGAATTTCGCGCAGGACGATTCTAATGTTGGGATAGTGATAACGCTGCGCGGCGCTTCCCGATACTGTGGACCAAAAGAGGGCGGGGCCGGAGTGTACCGCCGAAGTCGTTATCTCTGGGCAGATCAAAATAAGCAAAGTGACGTTATACGGGGGATGCCAGGCCGAGGTAATCAGTGGGACGCTACTGGATGCTAGCAGGGGCGGAAATCGTGCGAAACTAGCGCGACCCTCTACCAGCTCTACAGGGATTATTCCGCCCGATGTGTACCGAAGTTTGTTCCCGTGCAACGAGACGCGAATTAGGAGGTACATACGTACGGAACGGTGCCAAGCTTGTTTGTGTGCATCCGCCGAACTTTTTTGGGGGATGAAATGGAAAGAAATTTCAATCGACGCGTTTCGAATGCAGCGGCTTCGAATTTACTTAGAGCGATTTGTGTGACGAGGGGAGTTTTTATTTCAACCGGCGCGGAGGTGGCTCGATCAGCTGTTCGTGGGGTTGATTGTTAAAAAAAGGCTGGCTCGAGGCGTTAGAACTAATTGTTGATTTATTTTCCTATTATTCTCTCTGTTTAGTTTTGATGTATGTTAATAATAATCGAGCGCACTTGTTTGTTTGCAATTAATTAATAATAAAATTTTCGTTCAGGCTTAACAATGAAATTAGTAAAGCAAGTCCCAGCCCCTATTTATTTCATTTTAGGGGAAATGGAGCAAATTTTTGCAAAAAAAAAAGAACAATTTTGATTAAAAAAAGGAGATCTAGATATTACAAGCGTGTCATGGTTTTAAAAAATGACAATTTTTAAGGTATATAAATATAATGAAACACCAATATTATCTATTAAGTGAATGAAGAATGTTTTTATAATTAAGATATTTATATCTTATGTTACGTAACTTATTAAATCTGAGTCGATCGCAGTCTGATTTAAGGAAAAGCGACCATTTGTCGAATCAACTTTCTGATGAGAAACATCAATTCAACTAAGTTATATTTTATATAACTCGTAATTATCGATCTATGGAGGAAAACCGTGAGTTTTATGATTAAAAAAAAAACCCTGTGCCTCGAATTCAAACGCGTCACTAGGTATTCGTCGAAATCGAGGCTGATTCGAGTAAATAAATCGTTACAATCTTTACGACCCCATCACCCGCCGCCCCCCTCTTCCGGCTGTTCGAGATATCCTTCGACCATCCTTTCCGAAAGCGTAATCCACTTTGCAATTAATACGCCGTAATTAATATATGAGGCAATATATAGCGGATACGATGCGCTCCCCTCGGTTACAGCGCGGACCCCGCGCCAAGCGGCTTACCGGTGGCTGTGCGCGCGGGGGCACACGTGAACGTTTTGTGTAAGAAATAGGTAGCGGATAAAGTGGATTAATGAAACGGCGCGAACGGCGTCGATATTACTCGGAAGGACAGCTAATAAAACCCCGCGAAGATGGGGCGCCATTCGACGAAATTAAATCGACTCTCCGCGCGTTTCCTTTTAATTAGCCCGTTCGACGGGATATTTAGGGGGTGGAGAGGAGAGGAAGTAAAAATTAGGGACGCTATTAGTGTACAGCTGCGAATTAGAAGGCATCCACTTCCGGTTTAATCGACGATGAGACAGTCAAATATTTCTCGTGCGCGCGTAACTTTAAAAGTTACATCCTTATCAATTGCTCTACTAGTGAGAGAGGCGATTCAATTTCGAAGATAAAGTACCATGAGAAGAAAATTCACGACTATAGGAAATGCATCATTCCAATTCGCTGCGAGTATTTAGGGTAAAAGTGGGACAAACGCCCTAGTTCAAGGGACACAATCGAAATAAATTTTTTTACAGTAAAAGTAAGTATAGACAAACATGTTTTGTTTAAACTTTTCTTCGATATCTCCAATCGTTTTCAAGATAATCGAATTTAAGCCTGTGCGTTTACCCTACCTTTACTCCAACTACTCATCACAGACGAAGCAGCGATATCTTTCCAATCTCGAATCTGCTGGGCGATAACGCCGCAGGTAGTTATTTTAATCGTAGTTACCCAAGCGTAGCTTACGTACTTCCCATAAACCGGAGTCGATCTCGCGTATGTTGGTCTAAAAGTGAATTAGGTTGCGTGGTGCTGGTCTAATAAATAGTAATTAGCGGGCTGGTAATTAATTTACAGCCGAGGGTAACGGAGAAGGGGGTCGTTCGCGTGCAACGACCTTGCTGATCCGTCGATTACATAAATAAAATTACCCTTTTATTCGCCCTGCGTAAGTTTAGCCTCGTATATGATTCGAATTTTGTTCCTTATTTTTCATTCCATAATAACGACCAGCTATGATTAGTTAAAATCCTTATTTCCTATTTCTTTCATTGTGCAATAGGCGTGCACGCGCGAAAATAATCGGGTACCCTACAGATCAGATACTCGAGAAGGAAGCAAATGAAAATCAAGCTTATACGCGACAAGCTCGTGCGCCCCGTGGTTAAACTCATAATTGTCTCAGTGAGCGTCATTTGGGAACTGCTCTCGAGCTCTTCATAAACTTTACAGGACCGCGAGAGTCCGCCCGAGTTCGCCCCAAAGTTACGACGCGTCGTTAAGCGATACCGTGGAATCCAGCTTCGCGTAACGGGACCTGCACGATCCGTCGACGACGAATCGCCGCGGTTATTTATGGATCGCGATTACTCGAGAAGAGATCCCCATAGTTCGTAACCCATCGAACGTTACGAGTCACGCGCTCGTGCCGCCCGAAGTGGCCTGGAAAGCGGCATATTGGATAAATCCGTAGTTTACCTGAGAATCTCTCGCTCGCGATATTAATTCCGACCGTGTCGCGGCGAGTTTCTTCGTTCGACAATTCTCCCACGAACCGGAAACGTACTCAGAAATTACTGCAAGATGACGCACGACTTACATGGGCCTCGGAGAAGCAGAGCAGGCTCGAAGTTCCGCGTTGCGCCGATTGCACTTTAACTCCAAACGAATATCCTCCTCGGCGTCGGTGCAATTTCAATCGCTCGTCTCGTGCATCGCGCGGACTGACTGACACGCGATGCAACACGAAACAAAACTGGTAAATATTTACGTCGCGTCGTGCATCGTGTCCGCGGGTGGCGGCCATCATGGATTTGTCAGCTGTTGCAAAAATACCGGGCGCACGCGGCGTACCGAAAGTATTTACCGAATTTGGCGCGAAACCGCGATACTTCCGTCGGCGAGACTCGATCGACGACGAAAAGGTTATCCGAAGCTCGTCGCGATGCAATTTTTAACGTCGCCGGAGAGAATTTGAGAGCGATTATAGAGATTTCGGAACGCGACGACACTGACGACGCGCAACGTTGGATGTACAGAGCTTGCAGTGTCGGGTTAGGTTTTACCGCCGACCACGTGACCACGGTTGATCATGTGATCGAGAGAGAGCGAGAGGGAGATATCGCCCAGATTCAAACTGCTAATTTTCACCGACACTCATCGATACGTTAATTATAACGAGGCGAGCAAATAAAATAATGAATTGAAACCAGGAAATGCTTCAATTTACCCGAATATTCCTCGTGATTCCTTGCCTTTTTCTGGATTTTCTGATAGCTAGACGCAACTGCGATTATCTTGCAGATCAACGATTATTTTAATTATTCCGACCGACAGGACAGTCGCGGTTAAATATCAAGAAAACAGAGAAAACTGCATAATCATTCCGCAACTCAACATCTACTATTAGCGTTATTTGCATTGGTCAATTATTCGCATAAACTTTGCTATAGCTGTAATAAAATGCAAATCTTTGAAAAAACCTTTCGAATATACAAATCTCTCGAGATTAAAGTAAAGTTCCTACACGGAGAAGAAGGATTAATAATTTTTACAGCGAATTTCAGTAACAGGGCTCCTCGAAGTGATATATTGAATTTTTTAATAGACACAGCTTACTTTTTACCCGCAAACACTCGATACATATTAACAGGAGGTTGGTGAATTTTTCCGTATTAACTAATGTTTAACCCATTATGAACTGTAAAAAGTACGCCGTGGTCTATCAAAAACCTCAATGTTTCACCTCGAGGTGTCCTGTATCTGGGATAACTCATGGTGTCCAGGAAAGCATGAAAAAAAAATTCCCTGGCTTTTTTCCAGGATTTCTAGTCCAACGTAATAAATTTTCCCATAGATTCAGTATGGAATATTATTCATCAGTCGTTCCGTCGAATGGGCAAATTAACGAATATCCATATTAATGGATATGCCAGTTGAGAAATAAGTATGCAAAATAATTTATTATAATTTTACAAAGTCACACATTTAGTGACACTTCACACACTTACATCACTTCTATCGGAAATCGATATTCTATATTCGGTAGGAAACTCCTATTTTCAAAATTTAGAAAGTTTAATTATTTTTTAAAAATCCCAGAAAATTCTTCAACTTCCTCAAATCACATAATTTACCAACAATTCCAGGTTTTCCAGAATTCCCTGACCACCGGACACCATGCAACTGTAAAAATTTCTGAGTTTTCCCCTGGCTTTTTACCAACCCTTTTCTCCGTGTACAATTACAAGCATCGCGACACTCGTTAATCTTCGGCATAATAGGAAGACACAGAGCCACCAAGGAGATCCTAATTTCAATCGGTGCTCGCGATAACAATATGTTTAGAGATCCTTCGAAATCTCTCGTCGGTAAACAATAGAGACGAGTTCCATTGTCGAGTTCTCCACGACTGTGTCCGCGGAGCATCGTAGCGTACGGGCTCTAATCCCGGGAAGCTTACGAAAGGGTCCCCGGGGCGCGTAATGTGATTGGTTCTCTTTTTCCTTCCCCCCATTATTTTCCATCGTTTCCAGCTCCAAGGGTCCCGACGGAACTCCGGAATCGTTGCGCGACGGTGAGGATTGACGATGAAAAAATGATACTCGACCGCCTAGGTGCGCGATATCGCTATTTTCCAACGAGATAACGCGCCTACCGGGATTCAACGGGATTTAGAACGGCGACGAACGTCAGTTTCGCCGCTCGGGCGAAAGCTGTACACACCACGGCGCAACGACGAGCCCTGCTATCGCGGTGCCTCTCCGGGGCGCGAGGGCAATTATTTCTAATTTGCGATTATGCAAAAATACGTAAAACTTAAGTACCCGAGATAATAATACCGACTCGCTTGCGCCGCTAGACGTCCTCGCGGGTGCCGTGCATTTACCCGAGGAGGGCTCGCAATGTGCATCGGGGTGGCTCGGCGATTCGCCCAGTTCTTTCAAGCGTAATTCATTCGAAACCATCGGCGAGCCCGCGAAGAAATTCAGCAGAACTTTTAACGCGACTGCTGCTCCGTAGTTTTTCAGCGCGAATTTATACGCGCGATTAATTAACGATGCAACTATGCGGTGTTTTGCGCTCCGCACGTTCGATACATCGTCGACACGGGGAAAAGCGTGGTATACGGTGTTCAGGAAAATGTAAAGAAGAAATTCTCCGACTTTTTCAGGTTTTCCAGCAGGACATAGCCAAATTTCCTTGACCGCTAAGGATATTGTATATCTGGTATAAAGAGTTAAGAGTCGATGATTTTTCATCGAATGAACAAATTAACTAATATTCCTAGAACGACTCACGACACCTGAGAAATAAACGTACCTATTTCACACAGTATCAAGGTATCGAAACTCGACGCTTATTCGTAACTCGTCGCGAAAGCCATTCGCTTCACCCTTAATCCTTCTCGCCCGGGTGCGCGTCACGTCGGATATTAACGCGTGTGCTTCCGACGCGCGGGTAAAATGAAATAAAAATTACGCGACTCGCGTGATTCGGTGGTAAACGGGCAAAAATCTGATTACGCGCTGGAAGTGTGACGGGGGATGTGGCGATAGCGACGGTTGCGGTGGGCGGGTGGCGAGGGGAATGACGGCGCGGAAATGCAGCAACCGTGAGCTCGAAGGGTGGATTCGGGGGGTGGCTTTATTATATGCGCAAGAATTGTTAAATTCGTATATTTTCGGTGCATCGTGGTTTTACTTGCTTGTAGTATACACAGGGTGAGTTTTCTGAGACACGAATCCCCGTTTATTTCCGTTATTTGTCGCTTAACGAAAAGAATCTTTTCAATAAAAATTGTTTGGTATCGAGAGGGACTTATAATACACGAAAGGGATTTTTGATAGCACGTATATTTGATGAGATATTAAGATCATCTGAATTTTCTTTTATGAAAATTGGTTTTTTCACCTCTACAAAAGTTGCAGAGCTCGTCGAGACTGTTAATAAAGGTATAAGGTGAAATATCCATCCGTTCAACCGTTTCGGAGATATTTCCGCTAAAAGTGCAAGAATAAGTGGGAGTAAAAAAGAGAATATCTTAAAAATGGTCAAATGGCGGGTATTTTACCTTCTACCTTTCTTATCAGCTTTAATGAGCTCTACAACTTTTACAGATGTAAGAAAATCGATTTTCATTTAAGAAAATTAAGGTGATTTTTGTATATTAATTGTAAATAACACGTGTTACTATGAATCCCTTGCACGTATCATATTACTTATTCGAAAAACGTTTCCTAAAAGCGAAAAATAACGGAAATAAACTGGGCTGAGAGAATCTGAATATCTTTTCTTTTATTTTCTAAAATGATATCGACTGTACTTTGCGAATATTTTACGTCTGCAGAATGCAAAGAATCGATTTACCAAGAATCATGATCGTCAAGGAAGCACCTATAGCTGGGCCAAAATAAATAAATAATTTTTATCAAGAATACGACGGCCTGGTCAAATTTTAATAAGATTATAACGTGACCGGCCGGCGGCATATGTATACGTGACTTATCGATTTTCATTTAGGAGCTGCCCCTCTAATTCTCAAGGTAATTCTATCAGAGCTAATCGAAAGCGGCGATCTCCAGATTGACCCCTTTCTATTGTATGTATAACGTGGAAAAAGTGGATAACCCAATCTAACCCAAGCTATCTGGGTTATTCTTAATGCAATTCGACCAACTCAGAGCAAGTAGCCGTTCTAGAAGCAGAAAATACATTTTCCTTTCGTCGCCAGTCTTCAGATTGTACTTCGTTTCAACCTACGACCGCATCAAGACTGTCGATAAGCTCTTAAAAGGTAGTACTTTGATTACAACCCTGCGAAAGCATAATCCAAGCGTGTGTGTGTGACACTTTCCAGAAGCGGCAACCAAGCGCAGGGCATCGGCGTTCGATGAAGCCCCGCGCCACGTCAAAACGACAGGGCTTACTGAGAACGCATTGCGATAAATCCACCGTGTAAGCATAGCGAGCCACCCCTCCCCCTACCCCCGATATACCAGCGAAATGTTTCACATAGAGTTCCAGCGATCCCCTCTTCCAAATAAAACGCGTTTGATCCTTCTTTATAGCGATGCAAGATTTTACAACGATTCCCGTTTAAAAGCCAGCGACATTCGGATCGGTTTACCGAGGCACGACATGATAGCAATCGACAGTAGCCAATTCGAATTTCCCACAATTTTTTTTTGTATCGCAGTTCCGAAAAATTTGGTCCAAATTATGTAGACTGCATTTTTTCACTCTTGGCCTTATTTAAGCTGCAAAATGACATTTTGAAATACAGCTACGTCATCGTGCTGCAAGCCTAACTCTCTCGCACTCGTTGCTCAGTTTAAATAATCTGGTGAATTTAACCAAAGTTCTGGAGATCATGATCTAATTATCTGATAAAATAAGGATACTTCATCTGTTTGGTTAAGCTGACCATTTTCTGGATAGAATAATTAATGGCTTGTATATGGAGAGAAGAGTATATTGATAACTCTGTTATATATTGGATAATAGATTTGACATTTGTGGGTAAGTATAATTATTTTTTCAGGCATTTTCTTTTTCTCGCGATATGAATTATACGTGCAGATTACAAATTGAATTTAAAAACATGAATATTTTGATTTTGGAAACTCGAATTGAAGCTTTTTCCTTCCTTCAAATCAAACCGAGGGAAAAGTGAGTAATATTACAATCAACTAAATCACGAGGTTTAATTTATGGTATGGTTATGGCAACAACGAGGTTGTAGCTTGTAACAGCCATCAACCATGGTTGAATTAGCCATAAAAGTATATCGATAATATTAAATACTGCACAGTAGTATCGATTATATAAACAAATTAGGGACACATATAAAGGCCATACTGCAATTTGACTTGATTACCCTTTACCTTGAACTTTGTAAACAGAATATCACTGCTTGGAGCAACTATAGAATTATCGTCGATGCCAATATCGATCACGGAGATTTCCGGTTAAATCACCGTTCTTTCAACCAGATTTTCCTCTGAACGCGCAGCTAGAAATCGCCACTCCTCGACACGCTCTCCCGCGCGCTATACGTCTATAATTGCGCTAATGGCGCTGGGTAAACGCGCGCCTGGGTACCATCGGATGAGAATCGAGTGCAACGGGATGCAAATTGATCGCGCGCGATTTGCACGCGCGCGTACAGCGAGATATCCAGAGCGGGCCGTGCGCCGCAACACTGCCGGGCAAGTGTTCGGTCATTCCAATATACTAATGGTGTGTGCATAGAAATATACACAAACAAATATAAGCCGAGTATATTTACAATGAATTAACGGGGCGTTAATGCAAAACCCGGGCGAGAGAGCCCATCCCGCGCCCCTCCCGCCGTCTGTTTAAACAGATTCCTCACCCTCCGCACGTCCACGAACGGATATGCGTGTATAGAGGGTGGCGATCGAGGGTGGCGACATTTCCGCGACTGCATTATTTAACTCGACCGACGAACGCTACACGCGCGCGTCGCGAGTCGAGCAGGTCTGCAGATTTCGAGCGCGACCGCGTTTCCGCGACCGCAAATACCGACGTCCCCGCCGATGGTCACCGCGTGTTGACTCGTTTCCAGTTTTACCGGGGCGACGCGCACTTCGACGCCGCGCGTGTTGACCGGGGACCACCGACCGACGAGGAGTGGCGGGCGTTGGAATCGTCAAGGGTGGAGCGGTGATGATTTGGAGCGCGAAGAAGGGGTCGACGGGGTCCGTGCGTCTGAGCGAGAAAGTACTGCAAGTTAAGAGTGGAGGCTTACCTGAATAAGTCTCCGACTGGACCTGGTCCGATGGCAGGGTGTACCCTGCGGATATATTGGGAGGGCATCCGTTGCGATTTTGTTGCGTTCGGAGGGTGTGCGTTGCGTGTAAGGACGGCCCTCGTGGAGGAACCTCGGGAGGTGCCGGCTCCGGTGGTGAGTCACCACCGGTGTCTGAAAATGTTGGAGAAACGAAGGATGTTTAGCGACACTTTTCACGCGGTTCGATCGCTGCTGTTTGGATAGCCCAGGGTGTACAGAGAGCGTTTGCATTTGTTTGTTCTTCTACGTCGTATTATAATTCGGTTCTCTTTCACCGTTTCATTTCCGTAGATTGGAACAATTTGAACAAAATTATTTACCCCGTATTTCTTCCTTTCCTATTTTTGGTCTCATTTGAGCTAAAAAAAACGATATATGAAAATGTAACATGTGTCAATTGATCGTAAGATGCGTGTCTCGGCATAAGTATGTTTCTTGTGAAATCGTTTTGGCTTTTCGATGACGTAATGATGCAGCAGAGAAACGCATTTATACGACTCTTTGCGGATAATTATTTTTTCAAACATTTTCTCTTGTGCGTGACACTCTGAAAAAATACGTATTATATATAGATTACAAATTGACTCAAAAGTGAGAATATTTTTTCATGCGATATCCGAATTAGGACACTCTTTCGATAAAGGATCCATGCGTTGCATGTGTTACATAATTGTACTAGACGTATTTTATTAATGTGTACACCCTTCTACATGTATTATACATAATATCTCTTCCATACTGCTCGCAATTACCCAGCCATAAATCAGAAATTTCAATAAAATACGGTGTCGCCTCACGACGATAATTACATTTAACACGTGCCGTTAATATTATCGTACCATAATTGTGACGAAGTGGGACGGGACGTTTGCGTGTAAAATTTGAGGGAAACGAGATTAGTGGTAAGAGAAGCATGTTAAATCAACGATAATATTATTTTGTCCATCGGGGAATTCGATGCAGCGACGTTCGGTACTCCAAAATGAAGAGCCGAGTCTCTATTGTCCAATCCACTGTCATTTCTCAATGCTGAAATTATTAGTTCACTGGCTGATATATGCTCAAAACTATAATTTATTAACTGATATATTAAGCGATTCATTGACTATTTTATTATCTCCCCACGAAACAACGCTATCGTCATTTTTAGACAGCATAGAAATGCGGTCAAGAATAGATGAATAAACAGAGAAAAATAATTAGTTGGATATACTGGGAGTCGATCCCACGAATAATTGATTACACGTGTCAATGAAATTTATTAATACGTTAATTAGATATCTCTTCCGTGCAATCACGTGAAACAGCATGTGATTGCAAGGAAGAAATATCGAATGAACATGAAAATAGATGAAATTGATCTAAATAAATAATTACTTGCGACCCCGTAAGTAATTTTTAAATGTCCACCTAATTCTTTTTCTCCGTATATATAACTACAAATGTTAAGCAGTATTGCGCAGTAAATCGACCGGAAGTTTAGTTGGATAAAACTCGGTAAGCTGATGCTACAAGGTAAATACACGGTTAGCGCGATGTGTAACCATTAAAGGTTGTTGATGTTCGAAAACGCGTTTATAGTAAATCAAGGTTAACGATGATTCGATGGTCGGTCGGGTGCATACAATGCTACACTTGTCCCGACCAACTTTAGCAGTCGACGTTGCAAACGCGTCGATGCGACCACATTTAACCAGCAACTAATAAAGTCATCGTGTGACCGAACGACTCTTTTCATTATCGAATTGTAATTTTATTAATGGCTTTTCCATTTTCACGCAGCTCGGCTTTATTCGCCGTTATCGAAACCAGAAGCGGAACGGTGATTCGTTATATCGACGTACGGTAATTCGAACTTCGAACCATTTAATTGATACAAATAACTTTTCGTTAATTTCATCGAATTACTCGCGCGTAATTCGAACAGATCGATTTCTCGATCGCGGTGCGACGGCGGATAATTTGCTCGGCTGTGAACTCTTTCCGCGCTCCGCGACTCTATCTTCTAGTGGGAACTGACGAACGCGTTTCCATTAATTATTTCCCGGATATGCAAATGCACGCGGCACGGCTGATCGAGAAGCCCAGGCCAACGCAATTCGAAACGAAACGTTCGCTATTCACCGATACGAATAATTATTGTCCGAGCCAATGCGATCACTCATTTCGGACGTTAATCCTAATGCAAATACGCGTCTGTTCCACTTTCGCGATTGGATAAATGTCGTTTATTCGCCCCGGAATAAATTACAGCGACGAATCCGGTATTTATACACACATTGGTATGACCAAGAAGGATGTGACATCCAAGTACTTCAACCATGGTGTCTGTTAAAATGTGAAAAAGAGATTTCTTGACTTGTCCATATTTTCCAGCCTGATGTAGCCACATTTCTCTGACAGCTACAGGGAGAAAAATAGATTTGCCATCTCGGCAAATTTAAGATTCGCTGACAAACTTGTGTTGTGATTGCAAAAATAAGTGTTTAATATGACAGTAAGTATTTTTATAATTGTAGCACAAATATAGTTTCAATGAAAATAAAATGGTAATATAGAATTGCGACTCCTAATAAAAATGATTACAGTTGAGAGTAAAATTTGTGCTACTTCAATAAATTACACAACTGATAAAAAAATATTGCGCAATAACATTAATTACAGCGACAACAAATATGATTTACGGGTTCAGTGAAGTTTATTATAATAAAAATATTTGCTAGATGAACAAATTCGTTTACAAAAACATGAGAAAAGATGCAACTGTTACGACAAAAGAAATGGTAGCAAAGAATTATTGTCGCTGATAAAACTTAGTGCAGTTAGGAATAAAATTTGTGCTATTTTCATACGTTATATAATTGCTATACAAAATTTATTCATATTGCACCAAATGAAGAGACACTCGTACTTAAAAATGTACTGAAGCTACAGTAATTGTTTATTTAAAATAATATGAGGTTATTCGGTATATCGGTATCTTTTCACTGTCATTATATATATATAGAACATCGTAACTCATTGCTATGCCAAGAAAAGTCGTAAGACATATTGTAGATGACACATAGCAACGAGTTATGATGCTCTATAATGATACTGAAAAGAGATATGTGCTTTTTTTCTGGTACCAGTCGACTTGTCTTATAAATGTCGCCCATGAAAAAATAGAGGACGTAATGCCAGAAGAAAGAAGTAAGCTACGCGGAAAGAAATAATTGCTAGTGTCAAAAAACTGTTTCTCGAATCAAGGCTGTATGATTTTACAAATTTTTTAAGACAGTAGATTCTTGATCGGACAATATAAATTCTTGATCGAAGAATATAATATGTTCTTGTTTCAAGAATACCGTTATAAAAACAATAATAAATACATTCTTTACAACAGTTACTCGAACCTATCAAATATTTTCTCGCACGAAAAAAGCCATAACTCGATCCTGACATTACATCATGTCTTTGATGAAAGAAAACATTTTTTTAGCACCAGCAATTATTTCTCCCTCAGTATACTCTTCGAAGACGAAATACGTACCTGTAAAGTACGTCGGCCTGGATAGACCTGTGCGAGGATAAATGTGCAGAAAGAGGAAAGCGGTTAGTGCAGTGCAGTTGCATAGACCCCAGAGAGAAACGCGAATTGAAATGGAGTGTGCGGTGCGATGATGACGACGATGATCATGAGACGATATAGTGGAAACGATGAAGAGAGACAAAAAATCCATATTAAAATTAACACGAAAGGTGCGCAGAAGCACGTGTAGTGACGCTATGCAGGTAGGTCTTCGGCAAACTTTTCCAATATCGAACGCACATTGGCAACCGTAAATCCCGCGTGGCACACAAGCGAGAAAACGTTACAACCCGTTGCTGTCGCTACGTACGCGCGTGGCTAATAGCCGCAACTTCCGCCGTAATAATCCGTAATAATTGTTTAATTAAATCCCACTATGAAATGCGCGTTGCGTTTCTGTCAGCGCCAGCCGCCCCTGTCTCGTAGCTCCGACGATTTTATCATCTAAATGTACCCACATTCGTTCCAGTTATCGAACCGTTCGCCGACAATGTTCGACGAGGGAAACGCGTGTAATGCGCTATTATTACAGAATCCCCGCCTAGAGCGTGTACTCGAAAGGATTCGACGTTATATGTATTGGCAAAGCCCTCACCGTTAATGCGGAAGCTATTATATAATCGCTTCGCAAATCTGTGCTGCGATCTGTAGAAATTTCAGTAATGCTGAATTCTATTGCTTCACGTGGAATTATATGAAGCGGGGATATAAACGTGGGAGGTTTACGCTTCTTTGTCGCGTTCGAACGAAGAATTCTGCTCACTGAGAAAATAGTTTATTAATGGTTAATAAATGTAATTTCAAATACGGCCAGATTTATATTTCGTTTGGACGAGAAAATATATGGCTATTATTAAAATGTTTATTTCATTCAAATGGTTAACTCGAAGGATGTAATCGTGTTAAATGAATGCCGCGATAGATAACGAATATTTACTCGGTTACGAGTGTATATGGATACGGACTTGTATTGACCAACTGAGAAGCTGAATAATAAGTAGTTTTAGATGAAAAAAATATCGAATTTATAGGGGAAAAAGAGGAGAATCGCGAGTTTTAGGGCGAAAAAGGGGTGACTCGAAAAAAAGGGCTAAAAAGGGGAATGGGGAACACTTTGTGAAGCCTGGTAACCTCAAAATTTAGTTAAATCAATGCCTTTTTTCTCAGTGCATTCAATGTACGAAATATTCTCTTCCTGACAAAAAAGGAACATCCTGAGGAGGTGCAAATACTCGAGCAACGCCTGAAGAGGTGAAGATGAGTACGACGGTGAAATCGGTACGACACAGACAATTCTCCGCCGTTCGATGTCGCCCGATCGCATTCATGGGTCTATCCGTGCGGTGAGACGACATTGTCAGCACGGAGCTTAGCCAATCAGAGGTCGGTAATCAGGGAGCCAATTAAGGTCGACGATGGCATGCTACTGACACCCACCCCTACTCGGTTAGCCCCCGCCGGAGCGGGCGGAGTGGTCGGTCAGACATTGCAAGGGGCTGCAAGGTGGTCGACAGTGACTTGATGTGGTTAGCGGCTCGCGATGGTAACTCGATTGAGGCGGACTGGCGCTTCCGTGCCGTGAAACGCGTTCATGGAAATTACCAATCGTTTTCCGTAGCGCTGTTTCTCTCCGGAAAGACTGGCTCGCCGTTGCGATCGATTCGTTTCGAATCTACGTAATCGCTTTCGAGAACGACTGGTCTAGTCGACGCGTGGCAATGAGTTTATCGCGCGGATGGGTTATATTTCCTCGCTGGGAAAGTTTACGCCGTATTCGTTCACGTAGGTGGGCTAACTTTGCCCTGTTCTCGTGTAGCCGGGCGAATAGTTTGATTCGATCTATCGCGAATCTCCATTAGGTAATTTTAATCGTACGTATTTATTTTTCATGTGTGCATCGTAGGAAATTTTAGAAGCAATATTCTCTGATTCTTTCAAGCTTTCCAGTGTAAAACGACTTGTTTCCCTTGAATTTTATACATATAGATCCGATGAGACAAAGCTATTTCTTTGTAATTTTGATGTACGGTTCTTTAAATCGTGTGATAAAATGTACGAATGAAAGACCCAATAAAGTGTCGAAATTGGCAATGACAGACCCCATAGCGTGAGTTCATGGTACACCATACGCGGTTAAATTAAGGAAATTTCAATCATTATTATCTCATTTATGAACTTTTGGCCCATATTGACATATAAGACTTTGTTATAGATAAAAATGTAATTTTCAAAAAGAATTATATAAATATGCGCCGGAAGCTCATAGATAATAAGGCAATACTAATATTGAAGTTTCTTTCCCAGCGAGTAAGTTTAGTCTCATACGATACATACATACAGGGTGAGTTTTCTAAACCCCGCTTTCTTCCGTTATCCGTCACTTTACGAAAAAATCTTTCGGATAAAAATTGTTTGGGATTCGAGAGTGACATATGATACACGCGAAGGCTTTTTTGATAGCACGCGTTACCAGCGAAATACGAAGATTATCTTCATATTTTAAATGGAAATATGGATTTCTTTTCATGTAAAAAAATTATAGAGCTCTTCTCTCGAGACCGATAAAAAAGATCTAAGGTAAAATACCCGGCCGTCGTGAAATCGCGTTTCTGAGATATTTCCGTTCAAAGCCCAAGAGTATGATGTATGAGTAAAAGAGAGAGCCAAGTCCAGATCGATACCCGGAAATAAACAGAGCTTTGGGTCTTGGAAGACTCACCCTGTGTAACTAAAGGATGGACTTCAAAGTATCGAGACCCAGCAACTTTACATATGTATGTATACATATGTATAAAGCTCGTCGTAATCCCGTATAGATAGACATACGAGGAATCACGGTTCGAATTTTCGAACAGAACTGATACACATCCGATTTATTTTACGAACGATGCGAAACTCGATCAACCCGAGAGAGTGCACTCGGTCCTTCGCGTTTTGCGATCTAATGAACGTCTACACGCCGCAGGTATTCCATTTGGTCTGACGCAATATCAGTCAACTCCTTGACTGGAGGATTCGCCCGGTTAACGCGGGTGAACTCTGACCGCTGGGGAACCATTTGCTAATAGAGCCACCGCGGGACGGCTCTCCATTAAACCAGTGGAACGCGTCGCCCGCAAGCGTCACTTCCCGGGTGAGTTCAGCCCTTGAAAATTATCGCCGAAGGATTCGACGAATTTATCTCGATTTTTCGCCCCGCGCAAAACGCCGCGACGCGGGAAAATAATTTGCGGCAATGTGGTAGCGCGCGCTATTACTCGGAAAACACCGCAATTGTAGTAGTTCGCGCGCGAAATTTACGAGCCGTAGGACAATTCGGAGTCATCGACTCGGATTTTTTTTTAGTGAAAAACAGAGAGAGAGAGAGAGCCACGCATTCCGCATCGAGTTCGCATGGATGACACATCGATCTCTCCCGATCGATAGCGTTTTCTCCCGCGAATATACTTGGCATACCCAATCGCGCGACGACTATTTCCCCCGAGGGCGAGCCGCAATATCGACAGCCCCCTGGAATCGGGAGAAAATCGCGGCGCGTTCGGTTTCGCGTTGAAGGACTATATACACAGGTACACCACAGAGAAAAAGAATTAGGTGGATCTACTGATAATTAAATCTCTTTTCATAATATTAATTAAATATTTCTTCCTTGCGGTCATGCATGTACCATTCCATGTGATTGTAAGGAGAAGATATCTAATTAATGCGTTAATAAATTTCATTGGTATAAATAAATAGTTATGTACTTGCGATCCCGCAAGTAATTTTCCATAGATCTAACTAATTCTCTTTTCTTTCTGTGTAGAATAAGGAAAAGCAAGGTGAATTAGGACTATTTTGTTTTTTCAAAAATATGTTTTTTTTTAGGAAAAAATCACCATACATATCTAAAGTGGTATCACTTTTGTTTAACAGATTTGTAAGTTTCATTTGAAAGTAAGTCGAATTGAGGATATGACAGTCATGTACGTAAGGCGGTCTTATTGAAAACGGTACTCCACATATTTCAGTAAAACTAGAGGCTGGTTTTTGCTGAAATTTATAAGATTTTTATAATATACGTAATAGTTCATATTTTATGCATTAAAAACGTCTGTAAATTATCGTAATTATGAAAGAAATCAATATCATTAAAATCGGCTAACGTTAAGGGTTAGCTTTTTTTTATCTAGTTGAAAACAACATTTTTTTTCAACTAGAGTCATATCCACAATTTGACTTATTTTTAAATGAAACTTGCAGAACTTTTAGATAAAATTATGTAGTTGCAGATGTGCATTATGATTTGTTCCTAAAAGAAGAGCTTTCACCAAAAACAAACAGTCACATTTCACACTGAGAGAAAATTATAGAAGTATAGCCACGATAGCTACACTTTAAGGCTACATGAGGTTATAGGTGATACAGCAATACGGCTCATTGCTATGCAATACTATAAAATGTCCTCTCATTGCAGGTGTAGGCGCACATAAAAAGCCCCTTAACACCCGTGAACTCGGCTGTACCACCCAGGCGTTCCAAAGCCATCGTCTGTATCTGCATCGCGAAACGAGATTTCCTCTCGAATCCGTTTAAAACTTGTTCGACGAGACTCGCGCGCGTAGGAGAGATCGGGCGGCCGAACAACTTGCTCATCCCGTGGTTGAAAACTGCGTTAGCCTTGAGACTACCGGCGCAGCCGAAAGCCGGAGGCCTGAATACACCGGGCATTCCAAAACAAGGGAGTCCTGCCCGCTAACTTCGTAGTGGACTCCCTCGGGTTAACTAGCCCGGCCGCGGCAACTGTTAAGTCGGTTACCGCGAGCACTCGGAGGGTGTGGTACCCCGGTCGGCGCGCGGGTGGCCAACAATGGACCTAACTTCCGGAACGCAGAGTTCCCGGTTATTTAATGGGCCGTCGCATATGCCGGCTTCGTGTCGGTGCGGCGAAACGACGAGAGAGATCTTTCCGGTGGCGACGGACCGTGTCTGGAGGATGCCCCACGTCCGCCGTGTTCCGTGTCTCTCCGAGTGCTGCGTGTCGCGGTGGTACCGGCGAATCGGTTACGAGCGGCCGACACGAACGCGCGGAAGAGCCGGGACGGTTCGTCGGGGTGGTACCGGGCGAGGCGTGACCGAAAACGGTGGTGGAGGCTACGTATAAATAAGCGCAACGCGTGTACGCGTAACAGAAATTGTCACGCGAAGGCGAGGTGATCGTTCCTCACGGATATCTGAAACGCCGGTATGATCGATTCGCGGCGGTATATCCGGACGTGGCCGAATGAAGACGAATGCAGAGAGCGAAATGGAGGGAGAGACGGAAGATGAAGCCGTGATAACGGGGGCGGGGTGTGACACGCGAAGCCGCGAAAGGGAGACCTGAAGAACTGTGCTACACTTGGAGAAAAATTTAGTAGAATCGACCAATCGATCGTTTATTCGTACATACCGATTAAATATTTCATTGACTCAAGTTGGGTACTTATTTGCCTCGAAAAACTATGCCGACTTGAGGCCAATAAAACAATTTACCGGGACGAATAAATATTACTCGAGTCGTAGAAATATTTAGTCATCACAGTAATGTGCGAATAAATGTTACAATTAATTCGTTTCCTTGCGAGAACACCGTGCAGACTTACCGTTATTGAGATGCATGCGGGAATGCTCGTCGGGGAAGACCGTTTCCGAGCGATCGCTCGCCGTCGAGCTGCTGCTCAGGGCGCTGGTGTGTCCCCGTCGGGGCCGTCGACCCAGAGTGCCGCCGCCACCGCTGACGTTATTCGCTTTCTTCACGGGCGCGGCGTATACGGTTTCCCCTGCAAGGAATCGATGTAAGCGAGGATGTCGTTACTCTTCTTCGAAAAATTTCCGGTCCTTTGAAACGGCGGAAACACTGACGCGCGATGGACGCTAGAGCGCGGAAGGGATGCGATGCGCGGCGCGGTGCGTTGCAGGCGAACCGGAGGGTAAAAGTGGGATAAATTGTCGAGTTTTCCATTTGACATTGATTATTTCAAAACGCGATGAAAATATGTGAAAATGCAGAGTAGCTTTTTTATGGTGAGAACATAAAGGAACATTTTTCTTAAACTTTTTTTCGATGGGCAAGATTGAAGAGCAAGTTCAAAATAGATTATCTCGAAATTCGTTGCAGTTATCGAAGAAAAGTTCAAATGAAAAATGTTCCTCTCTATTTTTACTATAAAAAAGCTACTCTACATTTTTCGTGTATTTCCATTGCGTTTCGAGATAATCGAAGTTAAATAGAAACTGGAGCATTTATCCTATTTCAACTCTACATCAGGTCTGACTGCGAAGTTATCAAACTCCCAATTTGACGCAATTGAAAATCCTCTATATTTTTACCATAAAAAAACTACTTAATATTTTTCGTATATTTCCATTGCGTTTCGAGACAATCAAAGTTCAATAGAAACTGGAGCATTTATCCCACTTTTACCTTATCAGGTCTGATTTCGAAGCTTCGAACTCCAAATTTAACGCCATTTGAAAAGAATGACTGATGGAATTTCGGTGTTTCACGTTGGATCAGTCTTGCCATTGATTAATAAGATGATATAAGAATTGGGAAAATTGGACCACGCTCCGCTATTCGAGTTTCGCAATTAAGAGTGACATCCCCATAGTACAGGACGTCGAGCTGAGATGCTCGGACGAGAGAAACTCACCGTTGCAATTGCGAGAGCGCTCCGAAGCCCCGCTTCGAGAACTCGCGTGTCGGCGAGAATTCGTACTCTCCAAGGGAAACGGCGAGGCTTGCCGATGGTTCGGCGTCAAGGTTGGCGGAGGGGTTGGAAACGGGGTTGTCGGATTGTCCGTCGTGGCGGCACCCTCCGTGTCCGAACCAGTGCGGTAGGATCGATCGCCGGCACCTGAAACGAGAAAAAAAAAAGAAGAGATTTAAGTAAGATCGCTTACAGGAGTGTATAAAATAGACGGAAAAAAATTAATCGCAGTATTTATTATACAAAGTTTGTGCAAAAAGATAACTGCAGTTTTAGTAAAAATTATAGTAAAACTTGTAGAAGTTGCAAGCATTGCTATACATTTTATTTGCAATTTAATTACTGACAGAACTTTACAACATTTTATTTGTTTCCAAGGATACACATAAAATCCAATCTATTCTTATTTACATACCCCTCTCGGATTTTTTTATTAGTAGGTATCCGAAATTGTTGTGTGAAAAAATACATCAAATCCCTTGCAAGAGAATCCCTATTCAATGGGGTTTTTACAAGTTTCCTATGAGAATTTATGAGAAACTACATGTATGATAGTTTTCAACAGGGAGTAGAGAGTATAAAATTTATTTCGTGCAAAAGGAGAGACGTCTTTAACGTTGGATAGTAATAAGATGGTGTATTCGTCTCCTCGAAAAAGAACGGAAGCCCCAGAGACGCCCAAAAGTGAAAAGTTTCTCCGACTCGCTATCACGATACATCCCACGTCCGTAACGTACTCGTATTATCTCTCGACCAGTTCCGAGAGAAAGAGAGAAAGAAAAAAGGAGAAAGAGAATCCGCTCTCCTTCCGAGATGCAGCCATCATCCTCTTTTACTACTACCACCCCCTCAAGCGGTGCGTTGCCGTGACTCCGCGACCCCTACCGTACCACCCTACCACCCCGCTTTCTCCAGCACCATTCAACGATCCGAGTACTTCGTCGCGCACCGTTACCCCGACCCGTGCATTTGCTTAAGTCGATGCGCATCCGAACTCGCTGAAGAGATGGTCGACCCTCGCGCTCTCTTGTTTCTCCCTCCCGGACCGACGCGACGCGTCGTGACGACGGGTACTTGGCTAGGTGCGATAAAGCCGAGGGGAAGAACGAGGTGACCCAGTATACGATCCCATTATTCGCATCTCTACGATCGTTGAGGCTTCGTATATAGAGAAGGCAGAGAAACTCGGGGATTTCGATTAGATTAGATTTTCTCGTAAATATAAGGCGGTTACGCATTGAGAGAGCCGCTGTTTTTTTCTCATTTCTAAAACATCACGTAATAAAATGTGTCAATACCTCAATCGAAGTATTTACCCCTTCGGATGTTATATCTTTTTCCTACTTTTCTGGTAAAACTTGAGTTCCGCGACGAAAGAATTGCCTACTTTTTGAGCTGATCCCCTCCATATAAATCTTTTCCATCCGAGTTGAAAGTGGAATGTTTGTGGTAAAAAATCGTGTCACACCAATTGGAGGAGGGGATCTTTAAAATTGGTCCCATGCAATAATTAATCGACCGACCACGCGAAATTATTTCCAGAGAGCTAGACTTGGCGAGCATCGATGAGCCCATCCTTTCGGAAAGTCTCGACGAATTCGGAAAGACGAGCCGCAACCGCCTCTCTTTGGACGAGATCCGATGAATAAGAAGGGGGCCCGGCCGAGTAATTTTTCTTATTAATTGGCATATAATTCCCGGTTACAAGGAGGCGCGTTTCTAATTTTCTGTTAAATTTCCTTTCTCCGCGTAGGAACAAAGGGGTGAGACCGAAGTCGTGCAGGGGTGGGGGGAGGAGTGACGAGAAGAGTGGGGAGAAAGCGAGGGGGATTGGATCTTGTCGGTAATTAATGAGGAAAGTTTTACAAATAGCCAGGGGCGCAATCACTAAACGCCTCGGTAAACCCGTGAATCCTCTCCGCGAGGAAAATAACTCCGCGCGGCAGCGAATCGTTAATTGGTGTGGCTATGGATTTTATAGAATAGGCGATCGGCGAGGCTTCCCTTCCGAACGGCGAATTACCGCAGAGTATGAAACGTATCGCTCTGTATCTTTGCGTCGTACTAGTATACCGACCAACGGAATGTTTCTTCGCATCGCGAACAAAAATTACGCGCAATTTGGAGAAACCAAATAGGAGAGGACGCGCTCGAATTGATGCAAAATAAGAACAGTCTAGAAAGAAGCTTACTCGAGGCGAGCGTCGATGACCGGATAACGGGTAGCGTTCAAAGGCATCTCCCGACGTCAATTTTGACTTTGTCCGCTTCTTCATAGGTTCAGCATTTCACGAGTACGATTACAGGCGTACCACGCCATAAAATATCATGGAAATATCGTTTGCAACGCACGCTACGTAGGAAAAATGAGACGCGTGCAACGTACCATCGTATTCGAGCACTCGGGGAAAAGTGAAGGAACGCTACCTCTCTCGTCGAACTGGCCTCGACTTGCGCGCGAGGAGAGGGGACCAGTAGTCTATGCGCCGTACCCTCGATTAAATTTGACACATTCGCGACCGGTATATTTTTTCCGTTTTTGACACTGAGTACCGACGAAAATAATGAAATTCTGAAGGTGGTTGCCGCAAACTTGAATCGTTAAGGCAAGGATAAAGATGATAACATTTGTTTTGAAATATCAATGTTACAATTATATGTTGTTTAAAAGAAAAATTTTTTTATAATTTGTATATTTTCTTTATAGGTAGACAATAGACCACTTGTTATTATCGTGCACAATTTATTTAGCATTACATTACAGGTATTTTGGAAAAGCCGAGTAAAAAGAAAATTTAATATTTCTGGTTAGTGTGATATTTCGAAAAACAATGACTTTTGCATAAAGAAACTACATAATTTGTGCATATATATATGATGCAAACGGTGAATTCACATCAGCGGTCGCGAATGTGTTAATAAAAAGTATTTGCATACCATAACGGGCCTCGGAATTCTATAAATGAATTGCTACAGCGTTAATGCATATCTCCAATCGCTATTATCTCGTTATTTAGAAACTTTTGGCCTGCATCGATGTGAGACTTTGTTATAGATAAAAATGTCATCTTCAAAAAAGTATTATACGAACGTGAGCCAAAAGCTTATACGGGGTGTCCAGTACAGCTTCACAATGAAATAGGGTAAAACGGGGTGAGATGGCGCATAAAGTTGGCCCCTCGTTTCTATTGCTTTCTGTAGAAACGAAGGAACCAACTTCCTACCCCAATTAACCCCGTTTTACCGTACAAGTACTTTTCAAGAATTTTCTCAGAATTTTCAAGGATAATGATCAATGTTGAGCTATACGAGCGAGGTATGTTGATTCAGTGATACGAATAAAATGATTCGTACGATGAAACATCAAGAATATTTATTACGCGAAGATATTACTAAATTAGACTTTATTCTTTTTAAAATTCAGTGATTTTGTAGAACGAACTTCTATAGCTACGTATTTAGAGACGAATATACAATGCTTTTCTCGTATCACCCTTTTCATCTACAATAGCAGGGTAGAAGTGCTGTTTAAAAACGTCCCAGCTTTCGTTCAACTTTGAACGCGATTATCTCTACGCACAGTAGAGATACGTACAAAACCAAGAGAACCTTTCTTATAGCAAAAACATTGACAAAAAATTTTTCTTTCAATCTTCTTTCGATATCTCTTATCGTTTTCCAGATAATCGATGCCAAACTCGCACATCGACCGCTGGGGCATTTATTCCACTTTTACCTCAGAGTCTGTGTCCTATAGGCACTTACGAGGGATGAGGGTGGCAGACTTTGTTCGGAAAACACTGGACCAAGCTCCGGAGATACGGCTTCAGCGAACGGACATACGTATGCGTCTCTTCGAGACTTTCGACGCGGTACCGCGCAAACTTTCTCGACGCCGCGCCGCTGTCTCCGATACGTCTGAGATTGCATAGCCCGTGATCGTACATATGTGTACACACACCGCATCCACTACCGGTAGCGATATGGCCGTACACGAAGACGGGGGCACCGCGATAGCAGAGACGTCTGAGAGTGAGTAGCCGAGGGCCGCGGCGGCAGAGGCGCTGATATTGCTCGCATTAAACTTTCATATTCAATCTTGCCACCCACGGTCGGAACCCCCTGGCACGCCGCGCCGAGAGCAAGCCCGGCATCAACCCCCGCATGTAATTGTGTTATGCCCTCTTCTATCCACGACCCTCCCCGTCCCTCCTCCCGCGCACCGCCGCCGACGCTTCAGCCCCTTCCTCGACGCAACTCCTCCCTTGTCGTCCACCCCTCCACCAGCCCTCATGTCACCCCATCTTTCTATATTGGATTTTCTAATACATATGGATTCGGATGTCTCGACGTTTAAGAAGAAGAGCGCGCGCGCGCGAGTCCTCTATCAACGTGCTCGCTATACCTGTCCATCGAGGAGGACCCTGAAGAGGATCCTGAAGAGGACCCTGAAGAGGGGGCGAGAGCGAGAGAGAGAGAGAGAGCGGAGGACAGTGGTTTCCCGAAAATTTCGTATCTATATGTGAATATTTTAACGAGCCCCTCGTCGTTGCGCCGAGGTTTTTTTTCCGTTCAATTTCCTTCATCATCCGGGAGGTGGTACCTCTCGCGAATGTCAATTTTACGAGGTACTCGCGGGACGCGGGTGGAAAAGCGAGTTTTTTTTCGAAGGGTCAACGATCGCTCTGCCTATGGGGTTGCGGCGGTCGGTTATACGGTCAGATCATCGCACGGATTTATGCCCGGCCTTCGGTCGTATAGCGAAATACGTAGCATGAATACTTGTTGCATAAATATGAAATAGCGGGTTTCGCATACATATATGTAATAAAGATTTGAAATACCGTGTTTGATTGTTGAAACGCAAACGACAGAGTTTTTTTTTACAGGAAATTATCGGTAGGGGAGGATGGGGTGATGAAGGTCAGCGGGTAATGCCGGTCACCTAATTATCTGGAGTATGGAACGTCCGATAGTGGTACCCACGGGTTGGAGAACTTCGAAAACGTGAGCGAGAAGCATCGTGTTGCGTTACCGCCCCTTTTTTTATTTATAATAATTGCGTCGCTTTAAGACACATTTATTTATTCAAAGTGTTTCTGATATAATTTCCTAGCCGTACACGATTGAAGATAAGTCAAAGGGTATTTATTTTGTCTCCACAGATTATCTTTTTCCAGAAGTTTTTCCCATTTGGGGGAATGCCGGTCGAAATGGCCGGCATTCCATAATACCGTTTTAAATTCTTCTAATTAAATTAAATAAAAGATGGTGTGACTTATGATATAGATGCCACACAATAGGAAAAGAGTTATCGAAAATGATTCATGCTGGGCCCATGAATTCTGTTCTGGTTGGGACCCTATAAGGCAACACATGCGACAGATGCACTTGAAAAATGTACTATAATAATTCAAAAATATTTAATAACATTTATTTCTTTAATTCGCCTTAGTCTCCATTAAATATTTCCTATATTTCCAAAGGAACACAAAGAATATATTTTCCCATATTGAATGCACTGTCAACTTTGAGAAAAATTATTTAATCTAACTCAATAAAAGATTCAGAAAATAGATAGATTCTAAAGACTTTTTACACTTGTTTGTTTTCAGATATTTGGGGTAAAATTTACCCCATTTTAAGCCTAATTCTACTTAGGTGACTAGCACTCCCCCTACGATTAATTAATCGAAAGCCATCAAAGAATCGCCTCGGGGGAAAAAGAAAAAAGTACCTACTTTGGAAGAGGAAAAAAAGTGATCGTGCAACGAAGGAGCCATATACTCGTACCTACGCGTTGTTTGCGGGGAGGATCGTTACCATGACGACTTCGTAGGTATGATCGAATGCAGCCGCACCGTCGACGGGCGACACACGGCTCGGTGCCTCCGGAAGAGTTCGCCCCGGGGCTCTCGTAAGCTCTCTCGCTTTGGGGGACTGCGGAAGTTAGGGTGCGAACGTACTAATTTCCCTGGAAACTTCATCCCCCGTATGTCGAAGCGAGGAGGAGGAGAAGGAGGAGGACGCCGCGGGAGACGTAAAAGTTTCGTCGTACAACTTTTCGACGACGAGGAACGACCTGCACTTTTCACGAGGATGAACAATCGGGAGAACCGGTGCATCCCTTGCACGACTTCGACTCGTGCATTTCAAACTGCGCGATGTCTTTAGTATGGGATAAAATTAGGACAAAAATGCTCCGGTTGAAGAGACGAGTTTTAATGTCGATTATCTCGGAAACGACTGGAGATGCGGAAAAAAAGTTTCAGTGAAAAATGTTCGTCTGTGTCTCTGCAACAAAAAAGTTCTCTTCGATTTTTTACGTATTCTTGCTGCGTTTCGAAATAATCGCGTTCAGAGTTGAATGAAAGCTGCAGGGGGGTATTTATTCCACTCTCTTTTACCTTATTACAGGTATATTTACACACATAAGAAAATGAATTATTACAACTCCTCGAATATAGATTATAGTCAATAAATCTATAAATATGCTCAAAGGAAGCGTAATAATCGTAGTATTGAATCAACATTTTATCGATTCGCTGATATTAATTAATAAATGTACATTCGTCTTTAATAAATCCTTCTCTCTGTTTATATTCTTGGTATCATTACTTGTGAAACAAATTTTTCGTCGCGTCTATTTTCAAATATTCTCCAGCCATATTTTTCAATGAAGATCGCGAACAACTGAGATGCTACGTTAATTTTCCATCGAAATTAGACTATAAAACCAAGTAGTAGGATAACGAGGGGTATGAATTACACTGCGAGAACAGTTTAGTAATAATTAATAAATGTCACTTTAAATGTGGTGAAATCAGTATTACGTTAGAACGAGAAAATATATGTTAATTATTAAAATTTTTATTTCATTCAAATGGTTGTCTCAAAGGATCAAATTGTACCAAATAAATATCACGTTCATTTCGCCATATTCAAATAAACACATATTAATTACAAATAAACAATTTTCTCTTTGTAGTATATTGCGCAGAACTTGCGAAAGAATTAAGAAACGCACTGGACACCCCCCGCATCGCGAGTTACGAATTTTCATCCGCTCTCAAGCTTCTCCAATCTTTCCCGCGACTCG
The DNA here is from genome assembly GCA_963678675.1 of Xiphydria camelus. NCBI lineage: Eukaryota > Metazoa > Arthropoda > Insecta > Hymenoptera > Xiphydriidae > Xiphydria > Xiphydria camelus. The sequence continues at coordinate 1,139,885 of OY783197.1, forward strand.
CGGGTTTCGCCGGAAACAAAAGCAAAATAGCAGCTATTACCGGGCGAAGAAATGCCGCAGGTGCGCCGCCGCGGAGGGCTCGAACCAACCCCCGACCCCTTGCGAAGTTGTAATTAAATTAAGCCGCGGTTATACCCCGTTCCTTTCTTCGACGTCGAGTAAATATATGACTTAGCCTTTGTCTCGTGTAATCGATCCCGGCGCGGTACGCTCAAGACCTACGCGTACACGGGGGTTGAAACAAGCGTGCCTTTTAATTTATCGTCCGTAATCAAGAAACCACGATGCAGTTGAAGATACACTGAGAAAGATAATTTGGTCAATTTAACGAAAATTTTGGAGACCATAACCAGAACGTTTTTGGTCAGATATAGATCCTTTGTCTACTTGATTTTAAACTGACCATTTTCCGACTGAAATAACTAGACGTGCAATTATAATATTCGCTTCAAATATTCGTTTCAATTTTTACCAGTATTTTTTGATTAGAATAACTAAACTCTTCGAACCAGATGCACTTTGTCATTTTAACTAATTAATTTTTGTCAGCTTATACGCACGCGATACTGAAATTCGTAGAAATCGTTCAACGAATAATTATAACTGTATGACGTTTCTAATAATTATACAATCGTCTTCTGACTTTATTGAAACGCACATTAACACTTTCTTTTCGTTATCAGATGACATCTATCTACCATTCTCATTTTATCTTCGTATAAGAAAAAAATCAATTCGGCTGCTCCGATATCAAACGCACGAATTTTCGCAGAGGTCGACTCGAAACATCAAACGGCAACTTTTACTCAGCGTGTCGCGAGTAGTCGAAGAAAAGAGGAATTTTACTTTCGACTGGTGCAAAATATGTATATAGCCTTCCCCCCAACTCGCAAAGGATCTCCCCGAGGTTCTATACACGGCAAGATCTCCCCCGCCTACGAAAGATCCGAATTACACGCGCCCCTGGCGGAAGAGCGGGTGTACGCGTATATCGGAGGATCGTAACAAGCCGATGCTCCGTTTAGGAAACATCCGCTAATGAGACCTCGTAATCGCGTCGTATATTGCATTGCCTCTCGTAACCGCGGGCCATCGGAAGAGTGTTTGCTGTATTTTCGTCCGGGTTTCTATGGCGGAGAAGCACACTTGAAAGGGGGGCGTAACAGAAGAGCAGACGTACGTATGAGGGAGTCGCAATTGCCGTGTACAGAGAAGTCGGGGTGCGCTACTTTACAGAAAATAAGATATTAAGACGTGCAATTGAAGTGTTCCAGTATAGCCAAGTCTAATTTCTTGTGGGAAATCGCGCCACGCACTTTTTCTATGCGATAAGAAGAATGTGTATCAATTTTTACAAGTACAGTTGTAGATGAACGTCCCGGTTGAAGAGTACAAGTTAAACAGACGATTATCTCGCAAACGATTGAAGATATCGAAAAGTAGTTCAAACGAAAGATGTTCACCTGAATTTCCACTATAAAAAAGTTCCTTTAGATTTTTCGCGTATCTCCGACGCGCTTCGAGATAATCGCACTTAAAGTTGAACAGAAATTGGGGATTTTATTCCATTTTTATCTCACGCAGTGATGCTTTTATCTGATACGTGATTGTGAAAATGAATTCATTCCCTCGTGAAATTTGTATTTTATTTAATACAAACATCGACAAGTACTTTATACAAATTTCACAAGGGGGTATATTAATTCTCATAATCACTTATAAAACAGAAGTGGGAGAAACGCCCTAAATAAAGTGCCATTCTAAATCAACTATCTTTAAAATGACTAGAGATATCGACAAAAAGTTTAAATAAAAAGCGTTCATCTATGTTTCCACTATAAGAAAGCCCTTTTGATTTTTCGCGTATCTCCACCGTGCTTCGAGATAATCGCGCGTTTAAAGTTTATCTCACTTTCGCTTCATGCAATCGTATTGCGTTTACGTATAATGTATTTATGCTTCATCCTTTGTGATAACTAGGACCGAATACGCGAGGGAAAAATTTTGAGCAAAATAGCGAGCCAGAGCAAATGTTAGAAAAAATCTCCAACTGGCAGGCGTACGAGGAAACAAAAGAGGGATGAGCCGTCCTTTATTTACGCTGTTTTCAATTGACTTCCACGTGGAAAGGATATCGTATAACTGCTATCGAGCGTGCTTTTCGAGTGGAGAACGCTCGGCCGTATCGGTGGGAACCAATTCGGGCCAATTGGTAGTGCTTATTTTTATCGCAATACTGCGAGTAACGGTTGGGTTGTATTTTTTAAAAAGCGATTCGAGAGGCGAGCTTTTATCGCTATCCGTATGGTGTACGGAATAACTATGACGGTATCGATCGACTATCGAACTATTATAGGTATCTATCCGAGGAAGAAACAATCCGATTGTGCGAAAAGGTAGGAAGAATATATAGAGTAAAAGAGAGAGAGAGAGAGAGAGAGAGAGTGGGGTATATTACGAGCGCCCCAGTTTCCGTTTAACTTTGCACGCGATTATTTTGAAATGCAATAGAGATACGTAAAAAGTCAAAAGTAGCTTCTGTATAGGAAAAATATGGACAAACATTTTTTTCCATCTCTTTTTTCGATACCCCGCACCGTTCTCAAGACAATTGATATTAAACTCGCCGCATTTCAACCGAGGGGCGTTTATCCCGCTTTTACTCTACTGTTTCAATATTTGAATGTGTAACAATTTAATCGTGTTAATTTTAATATCACGATCACATAGCTCGATTCGATTCGAGCCTAAATAATTGTACACGCTAGTCGACGACACCCGCTCGTCGATTCGAGTCCAAAAGATTGTCCCAGCTAGTCGACGACACCCGCTCGTCGAGTCTAAAATTGCAATCTACAAAATGACACCAAGATCAGCTCCCCACGCTCACTTAAACGCCTAGGGGTCGCGACCGAACATTTGTTACATTTTGAAGTTTCGTGCACTCCTACCTGAGAACACCGATTCCTTAAATATTTCCAATGTTAAAAGTATTATACTAATATAAGTCAAAAGCTCATCGATAATGAGATAACAGTGATTTGAGTTTCTTTCTTGGCGAGTAAGCTCAGATTCATACATCATACACCCACATTTTTGATATCACTTTACTCATCGACCCGCAGCATCACCGCCTGGCTCCAGGAAGTTTTAATGGCGACTCGTGACGCCTCCCCGCGAGCTCATTTCCCCGTCAAACGATAGCCAGCACGGGTTTCGACCCGTGCCGAGCTAATAAGGGAAAAAAGCAATTTTTAAGGCGAGCACGACGTGCGCGAGGGTTGCAGTCCCGGGGACGCAAATTAAATGTCGGATCGGAAACACGACTGCTGTCACTGGCAACATTGCTGTGGGAGTAGCGCGGGAGGGAAGGAACGGGAGAAATTACCATTTCAAGCCCCCTGGGGAGAGGAACGAATGTTGCCGGGATACAGGTCCACCGTGGGACTTCCTATGGGAGGAGGAAGAAGTGGCGATACAGAAAGAGAACGAAGACGACGGCTGGGAGAGCCGTGTATATGCAATTTGTTTTCGGGGAGTTACGGAGATTCGACTGTATATCCTGTTCTCGCTTTTCTTCCGATGTAACGGGGCGTGGATAAATTTAGTGGCGCATTATGCAATTTTTTTTTAAAGAGTCACTAGATACGCCTTGTTATTATTGTCAAAGTACAAATTTCTCTCGTAATTATTGTACGTCGATAGCATAGATTGGAGCTTTTTTGCCGGAGGTAAAAAGTGTCATTCGATAGATTTTCACAAATAAACTGTTTTGTTTATTTGTAATTAAAGTTCCCTAGCAGCTGCCGCATACGTAGACTATTTCTACGTAACGTAACTATCAAGTCGTCAATTATTTTACTATTAAATAATTAATTACCAAGACTCGCCGAATATAAATTTTCACCCCGCGGCACTTTTAGCCCCACACCCTCAATATCTACTTAAATTAGTTATAAAATGCAACGAACGTACTGCAGTCATTTCCGACAGGATATCTCTACACAGAAAAATAGATTTAGTTGGATCTACTAATAGTTTCTTGCGGGGTGGCAAGTAATTATTTATTTACATCAATTTGATCTTTTTTTTTTCATATTAACTAGATATTTCTTCCTTGCAATCACATAATATTTTATACGATTGCAAGGAAGAGATATCTGATTGATGTATTAAAAGATTTCATTGATATGAATAACTAATTATTTACGACCCCGCATGTAATTTTTAGTAGATTTAACTAATTATTTTTCTCTGCGTATCGACTTATATTTTCATCAACTACTTCTTTAAATATCCCTCCCAATTAGATTCGCCAAAAAGAAAGACCGCGCATATCCGTTATTCCGCCAAACATATTTCACCGTGGATTTTACGCGCATCGGACGGCTCTTCTATTTTTGTTATTCGATATACCCAGCGCGGTTAGCTTCGCTGCGTTCGCGTATATGTACACCCATGAAACGATATACGAGAGGCATTCGTGTTATTTTTTCCCAGCGAACCGTGAAATCATTTCCGTCCATTGAAAAATAAATGGTCGATCGATCGAAACGCTCGTCTATATGGGACACACTATCAAATAAAGCGTAGGTTTCCTAAGATTCGAAGTTTATTTCTGTTGTTTGCCACGTCACGAAAAAGTTTTTCGAACAAAAGTTGTTTGGTGTCGAGAGTTACGTACTATGCATGCAAGGGATTTTTTATAACACGTATTATTTATAAAATATGAAGATTATCTTAATTTTTAAAAATTGAAATCAAATTTTATTTCTATGGAAGTTATAGAGCTCGTCGAGCCCGATAAAAAAGGTATAAGGTAAAATACCCATTCGTTGAACCATTTCCGAGATATTTCCGCTGAAAGTAGAAGAGTAAGTAACGGTCTGACCTTAACTTTCTTTTACTACTTACTCTTGAACTTCGGGCGGAAATATCTCAAAAACGGTTCGACGGACGGGCATTTTACCTTATATCTTTTTTATCAGTCTCGATGAGCACTAAAACTTTTGTAGAAGCAAAAAATCGATTTCCACTTAAAAAAATGAAGATGAACATATTATCAAGAAATCATTGCACGTATCAATCGTTCCCCTCGATATCAAAAAACTTTTATTTGAAAGATTTTTTTGTAAACTGACAAATAACGAAAATACATCCTGTATAAATACAGATACAGGTATCCAGCCACCCTTGCACCCTTGAAACGCAGTGTACCGCATACATCGTGACGTACGCAGACAGGTACACAAACTCCGCACTATAATCGCCGTTAAGGTGCGGCGAACGAGTATAAATGGGAATGCACTAATAAAGCCGATAAAAGCGACCCCCATAATCATAAAAAGAGGGGATAGGATCGCGAGTTCGACGCGCAGAGCGGGGGGAGCTGCATGCTAGACACAATTATTCGAACCCCAGGAAACGCGGTTATGAGAAAAGTTTACGGACCTCGACGACGACGGCGGCGGGAACCGGTAAGATCTTTATTTCTGTATTACTTTGCTGTTATTGTTACGGGGGTAGTTCCTCATCGTTTGGGGGCTGACTCCTCCTCCGACTATTTTTTTTTCGCTCCCTGCAACGCGCCGCCTCATCGGTACCACCGCGCACGGATATCGCTGTGGAATCTCCATTCGGAGAGAGTTTCGCGTATTTCGTTTCGTCATAACATAAACCTACAGACTAATGGATCGAAACGCGAGTTCTTCCCCTTCGTGCGGTAACGAATACGCGTCGGATAGACTGCGCGGCAAGTTTTCTCATCCCATCTCCTCGATGCGACAAATTACATATATCGATAACTCCCGCTATTGCCGCGCGCACTCGCTTCCGCGCGGATAACGTATAATCATGGGGGCGTGGCGGGGAAAACTTTGAATTACGCATTTGTACGTATATATACGCGGGTATTTCTTTCTACCGCGTGTCGCGTTATACTGAAATATAAAATATAACGCTGTGGGGTCGTGAGAGAGAGAGTGTAACTATTTGACCTCCAACTGGGCGCGTGATTCGGTGGATGTTACTGATCGTGTGGGGTCGCTAGATACCCCATTGACACAAATACGAGGATCAACTACTGGGTATCAAATTTATGGATATTTATTCCTGTGTTGGAATGAAGTATCGCAGGATTAAAATTAATTAATTGAACCATTTTATTTCTGATAAAAGGATCCCTTTATCTTATTTTCGTCGATAAGTACTTACAGAATTGGATCGTACGTGTGTCAACACAGGTGGATGAGTTCTCTATATTATACATTGTAAACGGTCCATATGTGGATTTGGTCATTTGTATAAATTATATATTATTTCTACATTATTCATATAAGGACTACATTTGGATTTTTTAATGTTTGCGTAATTCATATATAATCTGCATACGGTTAGTAAAGAAATCAGGTATAATCCATATATGACTAAATCCACATGTGTGGATCATATACAAAATACATGGAACTTTTCTGCCTGAGAAAAGACGTTTTTCGCGCCCAATGAAATATTAAGCATCGATACCGACTAAACATGTATAATTACAGCTTCGAAAACGTGATATTTCTCAAAATTCCTCGTTTTCGAACGAAAAACACATGCAATTATATATTATAAAATGGAAAAGTTAGCCCTCGTAAAAATGGATGAGCGTACAAAAATAATAAAGAAGCCATCGCGTCGTTCCGCCAGAGATCGGAATTGACGAGTACAATTTAATTATCCATCAGCTGCAACAGGATTTGCAAGCCGCCTCACCCGCTCGGCGTTATTAATAATGAAGAAGGATTTTCGTTTTATAATTGCCAACGACGTGTAGCTGGCAAAGCTCGCGCAGCTCGTGTGAAATGTATCACTTAGCGCGCGGTATATTCGCGCGATGTTTCTTTCTTGTATAAAATATGAGGGCAACCAAATATTCCATTTGTACACATCCATTTATGACGGCCGAGTATATTCCTGGGAGAAAGTATACGCGCGGCGTTTCAATCGCGCGACGCGAGATGGATTTGCCGCGATCGATTCTCCGACGCGTACAAATCGCTGCTATTTGTACGCATCTATTGTCGATAATGCCGTGTATCGATGAAGCGGCAGACTCTGCGCGCGAAACCATAGCGAGCCGGGCGCGATATCGATCGGGCTCTTATTGTACTCGAAATAGAATAAATAAAAAGTCGTTACGCGAGCCGATTGTCGTCCAAGTCGTGTCAAAATATGCTTTTGTCGAGTGGCGAGAAAACAGCTTATTTACAGTCAATAAATACTTGTTCGAGTATAGCGAAATAAACATTTTATTCGACCAAGTAAATATTTGTTAACTATTACGATATTTATTTGATACGATTAGATCCTCCAGACGAGAAAGTTCTACAGGGAAGGAAACTTCAACCACTATTATCATCATTATCTCATTATTTATGAACGTTTGACCTACATCGATTTGAGACTTTATTGTATAAATAGTAATGTAATTTTCAAAAAAGTAGTATACAGATATGAGCCAAAATCTCATAGATAATGAGATAACTCACATGAAAAAGTTCTATATAGATTATATTTTGTATATGGAACATACATAAATTTGAGTTTATTACATTTACATATTATTATTTCAATATAAACCACACATGCGTGTTATATGTGGATTGAACAAAAATTAAGACAATTAAAATAATACTACATCATATAAACCATGTATAATTCGTATATGGTTTCTATATAAATTATATATTCAATAAGCCCAAATTCATAAATGTTCTATATACAAAAAATACATATTTAATTCATTGTAGATCTTTCCCACCTGAGAGAATAGTGATTAGAGTTTCTTTCCTGGCGAGTAAGCTTAGCCTCAACGCGCGAAATGTTTATTTCGCCGTTTTAGAAATTACTTTTGTTAGCTATCAATAAACTGTTTTCTCGATGCAACGATAAAATGCTTCCGAGGGGGTGAAAGAGGACCATTAAACGAGTATAAGAGATTATATAGTGTGACGTGTCTTGTTTTCCAATGTATACCTAATATTATAGTTTCTGCGGTTGTCTGTCACCAGGTGCGACGCCTGGCCGGTATGCAACCATTAAACCCGCCCGTTCCGCGAACGACGAGGCCGAGTTAATCCCCAAAGCGGATAACCCAATTCCTGGTTCCGCGACGTAAAACACCATTCTTGGAATTATGAAGCGCGCGGGTGAATAATTCCGTCTGGCCGCCATTCATTCCGGGCGGCGGGATAAATTATTACAAGCAGAGCGCATTAATTTCCTTTGCGAATAATTAACGGCGCCGGACAACGAAACCGCCTTGGCGCACCTCCCACGCGCGCCCTTGCGATGGTCAGTCCTCCGGCCGCGCTTCCTTAACCCTCTCCCCTGCGCCGCTCTACTCGACATTTGAAATATTAATCGCGAAATACGCACGCGCGCGCGGTGTTCCGAGCGGGAGGGGGGGGGGGGCATTCTCCGCTTGCATTATTAAGTGGCACCGAGTACGGGTTACATGCCCCGGGTAGTCTCGCGTTCGTTCTCCACCAAATGAGACGCAACTATGTATGTGTATACGTCTAGGGATATACGACTGTGGTAGCCAGACGGATATACTTAGTTACGTTGCCTTGCACAGAAATATCAGAGACTGGATAACGATGTTTGGGGTATAACAGCGAGAAACACGGTATCCAATTATAGACGGTATCGGCTAAGTTCCCTCAAATTGACGTAGGTGTTCCCTCGTAATGTCGTAAAGGGCACCTATACGTATTCTCCCTTTCACCGCGGAAAAAGCTTCGCGGAACAAGGCGCTCGTCAAAGGTAAAACGTATGAATAGGGTAAGTGGAGTATTAATGGACAGGCGGCGTTGGTATATCGCTTTCGATCGCGCGTCACTTTAAGGGGTGTCGTTTTTTCGACGACACGCGGAGAAAAATACTTGTGATGTAGATGTGTTGGCGATAGGGTTCGTGCGTCGCGGTGAACGGGTTCCGGGGCAGTTGGAGTCGGTAATGGCACGCCTAATGGAAGGCGACCACGTGACTCGTTTATGGCGAAACGTTAAACGTATGGCCTCGTGCGTATTAGCAATGATTACAGTCGATGAGACTGTGGAATAACCTAGATTTGGTTATCGTGTAAAAACTATTCAATCTTTTAATTATATTTGTAATTTGCACAAATATTGAATGTCAAGAGAAAAAGAAAATATCCGAAAACATAATTGTTCGGAAAGTTATTATAAAAGCGCTTTTCTCTCTACTGTATGATGACGTCATCGAAAAGCCATTAGAGACATACAATACAGACTGTGACGCATGCTGCATTTTTAAAAATCCTTCTCCGACCTTGATAAGGGCAATAATGAAAAATGAAAAATACGGGGTAAATAGTTTTGTTGAGATTTTTTAAATTTACAAAAGAAATTAGTGAGAGAACCGAATTGGGCTGAACTTATTGCTATTTTTAGATACGCTCTTACTTAAATCGAATATACACGGAAAAAAATTAATCGTAACGTTTACAAAGTTTGTGGTGAATATCGGGACAAAGCTGATTTATTGTTACGATAACTACAATTTTAGTAAAAATAACAGTAATACTTGGGAATTCTTCAAGTTTTACAATAATTTTTACTAAAATTAAGGTTAACCCCTGACAATACATTGGCCTTTTATTTACCACAAGTTTTGTAAATGCTACGACTTATTTTTTCCACGCACCGAGAGAACAGTTTATATTAACAGTTAATAAATGCAATGTCAAGTATTGCGAAATGAATATTTCGTTAGAACGAGAAAATATATGTTAACTATTTGAATGTTTATTTTATTCAAATGGTTGTCTCTGAGTATCTAATTTTTCCAAATAAACATCGTAATAGAGTTTATTTAATTGACTCGATAAACTATTTATTTCGCCACAAGTTCGAACAACATTTACCAACCGCAAATAAATTATTTTCTCCGTATGTATCGCCTATTGTTAACCCAACCATAGGAAAGGGAACGGGCGGAAGTGATCGATTTTCAAACGAAGCGCTATATCGCTCATACCCTGGGCGTTGTACTCCCACGATACACGCGTCTCCGTGGTGGCGAGACGCGAGTACGTTACAACGAACCCTCGAGACACTTTTACGAGCGTAAGTAAAGTCGCCCACGTGTGAGCGAATATCGGCAATCCGCGCGTCCACACCACCGAAGCGCGGACCTTTCTAGAGTGCGGACGGTGTGGTCGCTAAACTGCCGATAGGGTGGGGGAGTTTTAAACGCGCGTAACGCAATAACGCATGCATTAGAGCGCGCTCTTACTGCGAGCGGTAGCCGGAGCTACGGAGAAGCGATGTGCGGCGACGGGAGCTTCGGACAACCCATTCTCCCTGGGCAAGGGGTAGTTTGCCCGACAACTCGATTATACGGTAGTGGGTGCGGGACGGAGTGGCGAGTGCCGATGGATCGTGCGTAGATTGGTTCCGCGCGCATCTACGCGTACAGGGCGATTCGGAAACGAGGCTTTTTCAGAAATGGGCGTGGCCCTCGATCAGTCGTTTTTTGCTCAGCGAAATTCGCGTTTGACGACAGGGGGAATAAATTTTGATATAGTTTATCGATAATGCTCTATTTTTAAAAAGCACGCATCTTAACACTAGATTTACGGAAACCCGTCAATTTGTCGGGTGACTTATTCAGAGTGCCATTCAATTTCGATCATCTAGTAAGCTATGAAGTTTTAGACTAAATTGGTGAAACAAAGTTGTAACAAACTGACACCGATTATAGCGTACCCCGGTTCGCGGGTCGATGTTCTCGCCGGCCCGAGTTTCCCCGGGGCCACTTTGATCCCGTACGCGAGTATCGCCGTAGGTACAACTATTGCGAGACCCTTGTTGCGGTTCGCCGGGATGTGCGAAGCCAGACGAGACGGAAACCAGGTGACGGCGACTTTTGCGACGGAACGCGTGCTCGGTTTACACGCCGGGACGATCCTTGTTTCGGAGTGCCATGAGATCTTGGACCACAGCCTCTAACTACACTCGAAAAAAAGAAGATAAAAAATTATTCTGTTAGAAGGATAATCTGAGCACGCGCGAAAGGTTAAATAGATAAAAAATTATCCTTCCAGGGTTTAAAATTTAACTTTACTTAGGATAATTTTTGATCTATTTTACCTTTCGTACTCAGATTATCCTTTTAACAGAATAATTTTTAATCTTTTTTTCTCCTCAGTGTACCCCGCCCTGGCGTTTGTTTGGAGGGTGGAATGATTATAAATGCACCGAGTGATAAGTTTCATACGTTGATAATTTGCAAGGCGCGGTATTACCGATCTCAGCTGCGCCTCACGCAGTTCACTAACAGCGAAGTAAATACACGTCACACTGTGTGCGCCCTGCGTCTATATTGGAGAACTGATGCATCTAGTGGTAACAGTCGGACATATGTACGACCTGTCCGAGGTGTGAATTGAAAATCGATTATCTCGAAAACGACTGGAGATATCGAAAAAAGGTTCAAATAAAAAATGTTCGTCTATGTCTTTCCTATAAAAAAGGTCCTTTCGATTTTTCCCGTATCTCCATTGCGAATCGAGATAATCACGTTCAAACATTAACACACACCGACGAGGTCACTTTTATCCCAGTGATACCAGTTGTCTCGTCGAAAATGTCAAATAAAACCCTTCAGAATCGATCTGAAACGACGAGAGCTCGAGCGAACGTGACCAAAGCCATCCTGACTCACCCCCGTAAGCTTTCACCGACGCGACAAACTTTCCCTTTGTCGGACCGATTGATCGACGCGAAAGAACGCGCAATCGAAGTTTAGAGAGGACTCTGTCCGAAACGCACAGTTGTACTCGTAGCCCCGCTCTGTCCTTGTGATTACGAGACGGGTGTCTCGCGCTCTGTGTGGTCCAGCGCGTCAGCGCGCTGCTTAAATTCCTTTGTGAACGGTCCCGGAGTAATTGGCCGCTCTCGGACTACCGCGGGCGTCCCCTCTCATCCGGACGAGCCTGACCCGGGTGAAATTACGACGACCAATTCGATCGCGATGAAATTGCAGACCGAACGCACGCGAGACTCGGTTTAAGGCCGCGGTTATCGATTCAGAGAGAGCCTTCGCGTCGGCCGTTCGACGGATAAGCGAGTCGAGGTCGAGCGAGTCTTTAGACTCGAATTACGTATGGTTAGGAATACACGGAGACACAAAAATTGATTGAATCTACTAACGATTACTTAAGGGGTCGCAACCCGCGTACAAAAAAATTATGGCTAAAGTATAGCGGAAATTTGGGAAAAGTGGAACCAAAAAAGCATGGCTACGGATCGTAGATTTTCAGATAGACAATTTTTTTGATATCGGCTGAAACGTAAAATTTACCTCTACCTTTTTTATTTAATTTTATTGTATGGATTCTTTATTATAAAACTATAGTGCCTCGTTCGGTACTAGAATACAGTTCATTAATAATAATGTTAGAGTTTAATGAAATAATTGGTTGAAATAATATCAACTGACAATAACGGAGATCGATTGCAGCATAACTTCGTAAAAACAGCTAAACTCTAATTAAAGAGCGCATCGTTTGCCAGCTGAAATCTGGAATACGACACCGAGATCAATAATTGATCAATTTAACACAACATTTTCGAGTTCCAATATACAAACTATTTACCGCAATACCGATTCTCAATATGTTTAATTAAACTAACCACTTTTTGGTCAGAATAACTGAACATTTGATTAGAATAACTGAATATTCGGTTAGAATAATTAAATATTTGATTCCATCGACCAGTATTTAATTATTCTAATCGAATGTTTAATTATTCCAGTCAAACATTCAGTTATTCCAACCAAAAATTGACCAACTTAACCAAACAAATGAAAGATCCATATTTCAGCAAACGATTTCGTCATCGCCTCCAGGAATTTGATCAAATTGACCAAGTTATTTTTTTTTAACCTACTCCAGCCGTCACGGATTCTCTCGCTGGTACTTTCCTAAAATGTCGTTTTAAATGTACTAGCCTGACCAATAAACAATTCGTGTGCATGTTCTCATTAGCCACAGCGACATTTGCCCTCGTCGATGAAAGCATGCGGATTATCATTGGTTGGCACGTTTAAAAATGACACTTTAAAAAGTCACCAGTGACAGAATCCGTGTCGCCAGGAGTACATGCGCGATAGACAGTGACAGGGGCGGGGACGAAGGACCACAGGGCCTTCGGTAAGGATACGTACGAAAATGGATCGGTCCCCCCGCGTACACGGCACGCCGTGCCGGACCGTGTTGCGGTGGCGCCGGTGCGCGGCACGGGGAGCAGCGTTCAGATTCACGGAGCCATGTATCTGCGTTTACGGTTATGTAGGCCTACCCCGCGCAGCGTTGCGCTGCACCCAGTGCCATATCGCGGTAATATACGAGCGGTTACATCGCGATACGCGACCGCGCTGCTTTACGCGCGCGAGCCCGCATATTCGTCTCGGACGTAAATTCGCGGGCGACGAGAACTTGGCGATCCTCGAAGCGATCCTTCGATCTGCGTCGAAGTGATCTGATGGACTCCTGGGGATCTTTGCGATATTTCCCATTTTGAGCGCGTCAAAAATTAAAATACTCGATTCGATTCTCATCTAAAAGAGTATACAGGGTGTAAATTTATCAAGGACCATTTATTTCTGTGATTTGTCATTTTAAGATAAAATCTTTCCAATAAAAGTTACTTGGTTTCGAGGGGGACGTGTGATACGTGCAAGTGGATTTTAATAAGATGCGTTATCTGCTAGATATGAAGGTCATTTCAATTTTTTAAACGGAACTCGACATTTTCGTTCCTATCAAAGTTTTAGAACTCGTCGAGATGAACAAAAAAGGTATAAGGTGAAAGGTCCATTCATTGGACTATTTGTGAGATATTGCCACTTAAAGTACATGCGTTCGAGGAACTTTGTCGCGAGTAGCGTAACTTACTGTTGTAGTTTGAATGGCAATATCTCACAAACGGATCAACAAATGGGCTTTTCGCCTTATACCTTTTTTATTCATCTCGACGAGCTCTAACACTTTTATACGAACGAAAATTTCGAGTTCCGTTTAAAAAGATACGAATGATCTTCGTACCTCGTAGATAACGCGTGTTATCCAAAACTACTTGCACATGTCACACGTATCACCTGACACAAAATAACTTATTCGAAAGATTTTTTTGTAAAATTATAAATAACGGAAATATTATGCAATTCTGTATTATACATGACATCTCCGAAAAATGATTTCGTCAACGCCGGATTCATGGCGGAGTGACGTCCTCGATATCAGCTCCGAACTCAGACGTCCCCGCGAAGATGCAATATGCATGCCTCGCGGTTAGATATCGATTACGGATCGAATTAGCGATGGAATCGGAAATATCAGCGGGTGATTCGACGCGCGGATGTGCGCGAGATTCGGTCGGAATACCCGTCTATAAGCCGATTTACTGAATTATCAGTTAGGAACAAGTGCATCCGCTATAATTCGATGCCCGGATATGCGAACCTCTGTGCGAGTCGACGGCATTAAATTATTCATCCGAGCGTGAACGATGCTCCCACCCGAGGCAGTCGCCAACTTTAGCGCCGGCAGAGAAAGAAATGGATACGGCGGAGACTTGTTATATCTCGTAGGACATTTATTACCTGGCGCGTACCGGTGGCTGTACCGTAGCATTATTCGAGAACGAGATTGGTACCGGTGCTACGAAGATTAATTGCGACTCGACTAACGATGCGAAAAGTGCTGTAGAAGGAATCGAACACTTTGCTTGAATTAATAAATAGCGACTGCAGACTCTTTTATGCATATTCCTTCGACTTTATATTACGATTCATTTATTTGAACTGATAAACAGCGACTGCAGTCTTTTAGACTGAAAAATTGTATAATTAGTTGATAAAGGTAATTTTCAATATGACGAAACCGAATAAATATTTCGATAGGCCAAGAAAATATATGGTTATTATTAAAATGTTTATTTTATTCGCATGGTTGCTTGAAAGGATCTAATTGTACCAAAGAAATATTGCAATAGTTAACGAACATTTCTTTGATCCGATAAAATGTTTATTTCGCCATATTCAAAGAAACATTTATGAACTACAAATGAATTGTTTTTTTAAACCTTTTTAATTAAACTACACTGAGAAAAAAAGTTACGTTGAAAGATTTAATTCGTTTAAATTAGTCGAAACAATAACAGATCATTTGAGTTAGGAAAATTGTGCTTATTTCGATACTGATTGCAGCACGAGTATACATATAAATAGAGTGGGTAAATAGTAGTCGTACTGAACAAATATTTAATTATTAATCATATTAAACATACATATATCGGATGCAAATGAACGGGTATTGGATCAAACGTAATTGATTGCTCGAAATAATTCAAACCAACTTTTTTCTCAGTTTAATAAATAGCGACTGCGAGTCTTTTACAGCTATTCCTTTGTTACGCGTTATGCGCACGACATGATCGATATCGAATGACTGTATAATCGAGAGTTTCCATTTAATCTTCCAGGAAACTCTCGCAACGTGTGCGAATTTATAAACACTGCAATTTCAGCCATAACGCGCCCCTCTCGTTTATAAATGTATCCCAGTAGCACGCGGGTCCCCGGTAAATCTTTAAAATACACCATTAGTAAAGCCCGCTGATCTCGCGCTTCCGGTCGACGGCGGGGAGTGACGCGAAAGCCCGAAGAGAGGGCGGACTTGCTCCATCCTCAGCCACCGAAGTTGCGGCTTTTAGCGAGTGCCACGTTAACATCACGTCGGATCAACTCTCGTATTTGTCGTAGGTACCTCTCGAACACCCCCACCGGTAGGATAGGATCTCTCCTAGAACTTTTGAGCGCTCCCTTCGTCGCTCTGACGTTCACGTGTCGTTCGTTCTCTTTTCTCGCTCGACTTCTGTTAACCCTGCAGCACTCGCCCTATGGGCATTTCTCTCTCGCTTCGAATAAATATATTGCTTATTTTTTGGGTTTATTTTATAATAAAGAGTTCAGAAAAAATTATGCGTAATTATTTGAACGTAGTTTGGTCTCGACACATACTTCATAAAAAACTACAAAATAATAAATACTCAGAGAAATGCTCACGCGCGAATTTTTGTGTGATTTTAACGCGAGTGCTGCAGGGTTAACGCTAGATTTATCGACGGTTTCGATGTTCTAAGCTCGTCATTTTAGAGAATAATTATCTCGTCATCTATAAAACTTTCGCCCCCATGCTTCTACACCTCATTTACACAGCGAAATATAATGTACAAAAAAGTGTTGCACCGATTTAGACTAAAACCTCACAGGTTACCGGATAATCGAAATTGGATGGCACTTTGAATAAGTCACCCGTCAAATAGATGGAATTTCGTAGTTTTAGCGGTCAAAACTGATCGTAATTTCTGGTTAAATTATGATTTATCCAGTCAGATTTTTCTCTCAATGCGGAAGAGCCAGAGGCTCGTCATCGATACCGAGATGCCGGCTTCTCGCTCCTGCAATACGATACAGCAAAAGCCATTACCACCAAAGTGGCTAGTCTTCCCGCGCGACGGGGAATACAAGAGACAGGCGTTCGTCAGTGGTATACACTCGGTCTACCCTTCGCGCTGTCGCAAAGTGCTTCGCGAGTGGCCGACGACGTCCGCGTGCTGGAGGTTCGTCAGGGGAAAAAATGTCCATCGTTCTTTGCGCGCGCAGGAGGCACCAAATCGATAATCCGCTATTTCGAACGCCTTCCGGTGACGACAGCTTGACAGCGGGCTGTCCGACGCGGCGTCGAGTGGACGAGTCGAAATGTACCGCGGCGAAGTGAAAAGAAACGGATGGCTTATCGAATATACCGGTACCGACCCTCGTATAAAACGCGGAGGAGTCATTCTCGCTGACAGACTTTCAATCTTTTACGATTCGATTTGCGATGGACTGATGTGGAATTCTGTCGTTCTGGTTTTCATGCATTTCCTGTCCCCTGCGCCCTGATGCAACTAAAAATAACGTACAGTACGCCGAGAAAAATAACTCGGTCGATTTAACCGAAATGATGTCCAAACCATTTGGCGAAATTTAGATTCTCTATTTGTTTGGTCAGACTGACCAATATTTTTGGGTAGAATAACTATACGTTTGGTTGAAATAACTAAACATTTAGTCGGAATAATTAAATGTTTAGTACAACTGATCAGGATTTCGATTAGAGTAACTAAAAACGATACGTTTTGATTTAACTAGATGCGTTTTATCATTTTAACATAATTATTTTTCTCAGTGTAGCGATCATAAACTCAATACGATCGCTAAAATAGTTCGCATTTTTAAAATCCGCTGTTGAGCTCGATGAAACTCTGTAGGTTTCAAGTTCATCGAGAAAGACAAAACATATTTTTATGGGATTAATTAAATTTGTCTCAAAGGTGATAAATAAGCCCTCCGCAAAGCGTGTCGCCCTAAACAAACGTTAAAACGGAGCGAGGCACGATAAAAGCTTTAATACAAAAGTTCTCTAGTTTTTTAAACCAAGAAACTTTTGTTTAAAGGTTTTTCTGATAATTCAATTTTGGGTAAACTGTAGGTAAAGCTCGACCTATTCGAAGCCATCCTTCAAACGAAACGAGAGAGAGAAAAACGATAGTCTTTTAAATAAAAGTTTCTCCACTTGAAAAACTAAACAATTCTTCAGCTCAAATTATCTTACCAGCAAAGCGAGATATACGAAAAACTTTGAGATCAAAAAAATTGTTCGATTTGAGAGACTGAACAATTTTTACATCAGTTTTTATTGTATCTCGTTTTGCTCAGCGGCTTTTTTAAATTTTTAAACAGGCATTATATCTTAATGGCTGTCTCAAACTTATGATTACCACTGTAAGAGTAACCCATATACGCAGCTGTGGTGAAGAAACCACTGAGCACTCTCGACACGACAGTGATTACTCAAACCGACGTGAAAAAAAGTCGAGTCAAAACCGAGAGGACGACATCACGATTCGATAATCGTTTCGCGGTATCAGGTGGCTTAAAAGCCGACCCTCAAGCGAAGTCGAGTGGACGCCGGGACGTAGCGCGTACTGCGGGCGGGGTAAAAAAATAATTACGGTAACCGCGAGCGATGAACAACCCCCGGTGCGTCGTGAGACCGACTAAAACGGAGCTTCGCGCCAAGTAGATTCTTCGCCGCGCGTTGATGGATTATGTTTGCTCGCAGAAGGATGTGTATTTTGTCTCATTGTCACCGCCGAATGATTAATACGTCCCGCCATCCCAGTCAGTCGCAGTCCTGAGACGTATTAATTTATATTCCAGTATCGCCCGCTGTCTGCTCGAACGTCCAGTGCAAATACTTGCACATCGCTGTTACACGCCCCCATCCGACGCGCGGTACCCGTACGGTGCATCCGGCCGATCATCGTTCGCATTTCCGGGCGAATCCGGAGCGGGCTAATAGTAGTCACAGCCGTGATGGATCGGACTTTACGATCGTATCGCAGAGCCGATTGCGCGGCCCTCGGTATAAGAAGTAACGAATTGAATGTAAAACCTTGTAAGATTTTTTATCCGAATATAGAGTAACAAGGGGATGTGTAATATACTGAGAGCGTTACTCTGTGCAAAATATAGGGTAAAAATTCAAAGTCGATTATTTGTTTGAAAAAATTGTATAGAAAAACGTTCATCTATATTCTATAAAAAAGCTGCCCTACATTTTTCACACATCTCTATTATTTTTCAACGACTCTTCTACCCACCACGACCAAACAGCGATAACGCTCATCGTCTACACTTCCAAAAAATCGCGTACATTATGGACGCTATTCCGTACGAAACTGTATAAAATGCTACGTCCTATAAAATTACACAGTTTTCTCCCGTAGAACTTACGAGAGTTTCGTACAAAATAGTGCGACACATTTGCCGTGCCGCAGGTCGAGCGAACAACCCTATGAGTCGAGCAGCGAGCAGTCACCAAGACGTGACGTCGCATTACACCCTTGCCACCACCTCTGGTCGTGGTTAGACGACACTGCGCATCGAGCGCGAAGGGACGGATACAACCCGCGATGAGAGCAACAGGGACACAGGGTTGAGGAGAACGTTGGCATGGCGGCTGGGTTCGGGGGAGTGGTAATCGGTGGCCAGTGAATTGGAACAAATGCAGACAGACGCGAGGTAGGCCGCGGGGAGGGAATATAGCATAACCGAGGGCCGGGTATTAATTGAGTCCGTCGTGGGTTCGTCGTTCCTCGCTATTTTCCCGGGCTTTGAGAGGGGCTGAAGATGGAAGCTCGGTCGAGTGAACGCGCTTCGTGCCGATGTCGGGCTGCGGGGTGTCTGGTGTTCGTTGCCCGCTGCGACGAGGTCCGCTCGACCCGAGGTATTCTCTCTCTCTCTCTCTTTTAGTGCGCGCGCGCGCGCGTACGGTGATCGTATACGATGTAGAGATGAGCCATCAGGAGGCTGAGAATATTCTGGCAGCCGTGCATTAAGAGAAAAGTGGACAGTAAAATCGAACATAAACGCAAAGTAGAATTACCCTGGTTGTGCTGGTACCATATTTACGATTAGACAGATCACGAATACAGTCGAAATAACTCTTGTTGCACACTGAGGGAAAAATTTCGTAGAACCAACTAAATATTTCACTGCCCGGTAGCAACTAAATATTTCACTGGCTCAAATAATATTCGCTTGCTCCAACAAAATATGTTCTTGGCTCAACGACATATTTTTTCTCAATAAAATATATTACTTGAACCGAGAAAGTATTTTATTGGAGCAAGCGAATATTATTTGAGCCAGTGAAATATTTAGTTGCTACCGGGCAGTGAAATATTTAGTTGATTCTACGAAATTTTTCCCTCAGTGCATGATCACAGTAAGAGCGAGCACCGAGAAAACAGTTCACTTGTAATTAATAAATGTTGCTTTTAATATGGCGAAATAAACATTGGCGAATTGGATGAAGTAAATATCCGCTAACTATTACGACATTTATTTGACAAAATTCGATCCTTTCAGGCAATCATTTGAATAAAATAATGACTTTTATATTTAATACATATTTTTTAGTTTTGACGAAATATTTATTTCGTCGTATTTCAAACTACATTTATTCACTATTAATTGACTGTTTTCTCGGGGTGCAGTAATATTATTACTTTTTAGTAGTAGAGTCAACTTTTTAGAAAAAGGTTGGAGACATTTGTTGTGACCATGCTGCACATTGCAAGTTGACTTGGTTGCAGCAATCCTGAGTTCTTACTACTATAACTAGAATGCATGCGTAATATTCAACCGATATTTTGCAACGCGACACAGCGGAAACTTTATTTCATTCTACCCCACAAAACGGTGCTCGCGAATACCTCGCACAGATAATTATCCACACGGTCGGAGAATCGTCGTGCTCGACTATCATTTGTCATCGGACCAACTCTTTCGCGCTTAGAAGTTTTCAATGTGCAGAACTGCACAACAGAGGACTGCAGGTAGGTATAATTTATGATGCGATTACGCGTCCTCTGCCAAGCTCTTTATGCGGAATCATGAGTTGCAGCGCCTCTTAAAACAAACTAAATAGCTTTACAATGTACAGACTAGACCAGAAATGCTGTCACAAAAGTAGATTGTACTACATATAAACAGGAAGGAATCATTAGATACGATTAGCACTTTTCCGAAAATTAGACGAGGGATATATGTTTCGAACAAGCATTAGTAATAACGCCTTATATAATATGGCCTTATATGGAGCTTCAATGTTTGATTCCGAGTGGATGAAAATTATTTGTATCGAAGTGGCTTCAGGAGTTTTGGAATTTGTTTTCAATTTTTTCGCAATAGGGATGGTCATTCCTGCTCGGGGGATAAAGATAGAATTTGTTTTTTTCTTCTTTTTCGAAATCAGCATCGTTCATTTACCTTAAGAACGAGCTTTCAGAGTTCCCATTAATTTTGTATACAATAGGGATGGTAGCCATTGTTCAGAGGATACAAGTACGAATTTGTAATATTTACTAATGATATCAGCATGGTCGAAAACTCCCGAAGCGACTTCAATACGTGTAATGTCAAATAATTTGCATCCACTCGGAATCAAACATTGAGGCTCCACAAGGCCGGACTTCATTTCTCAAACGTACCCCCTGAAAGAACTGAATCACATTTTTTAGCGCTGCTACCGAGGCTTGCTCAAAAAACTTACATCCCTTCTTTAATTCTCTGAGGAGTGCCAATAGTATCTAATCATTCCTTCCTATTTTTTTTAAATTTACTTTTAGGACAGCATTTCTGGTCCAGTTTGTACAATATACAAAATTCTGCGGTGTGGACCTATATAGACCACTTTTGTGGTATTAAACAACAATGGCATAAGACTGAGTAATGCCAGGTGTGGTACATGTAGGTCCACACCGGTGAAATGGTGTTAAAGATTAACACCACTTTTTTTTTTACTGTGTACAGATTACATAGCTTTCGATACTTCTGGAACATAGAAATGATCTCGATGATTATGTGAAAACTACAGCGAACTGTGGAACGTTCCTTATTCGTCTCCGTCTATTTCAGCATCCACGGTAGACGCTGAATATCCGATATCGACGACGGATATATAATATATTATATATATGTACATATATTGGAACATACGCGTGGAGGACGATATATGCGATAGCGACTGGGATGGAACGGATGGAAAGAACCCCTTGAAATATATCCACGTGTATATTGATTGATATCCTCTATTCGTGAGATGATAAAGGAGACACGAGAAACTTATAAGATCATCTTTGCTGCAACGAGAGGAAAATATAGTTCGACCGACGATATTTTAACTATATTGGAAGGAAGCCCGTGACCTCAAACTTATTTTATATTGTAGTTTATATAAATCGTGCGGCGGACTATATATTATATTATTTTTGTAAGCAGAAACAACCACTATCTGTTATAATTTCGCACATAACGAACCAATTTTACACAAATATTCGTTATTTCGAGTATATTAATTGAGAAGAATATTTTTAATATACTTTCTTTTCGTCAATTTTACTATAAAACAATTATGAAGACCAGAAATTATAATTTATGCGATTGTAAACCGTTCATTATGATCGTATCTGTCATGATTTCACATACGACGAATGAATTTAATACAGATTATTGCCATTTTGAGTACGTTGATCAAAACAAATATTTTTAATATTACACTGTAAGTCATTTTGGGGGTCATGAAGAGGGTATTAAAATCTGACTTCAGTTTATGTTCCGGGCTGGTTTACCATTAACAAAACTGATTTTGGTTTGGTTGTTGCTGCTCAGTTAAGCATTTTTTTCAATTTTGTAGTTTTTAGGGAGTATGAAGGGAAAACGGTCATTATTAAATTTAAAAAAAATGTTTTTTTTCACAAAATAGTTGTGGTGGGGGTTTTTAGGTACGAGGAATTCATTTCCGATATTTATATTTGCTAAAAACATCCGCTAGAGGGTGCTACAGATAAATTTCCTATAAACTTTACGTATTTTCTATGAAAGATCATGTTTGTTTTGTATATTTTAATATCATTTTCTCATTATTTGTTTCATTTACTCATTTTTATAGTATAAAATTTTGAATATCGAAACCAGAAAGTGATGAACAGGGTGAGAGATTTCACCAAGTGTGCATGCCTTTTGAAGGTAAAGAATGCTTTTACGGTTTATAACATTAATGTAATAAATTTTGTCTTTTTTTTTATATTTCATACATTTTTTAGCACGTTATCAAGGAAAGAAATTAAATTCTATGATCGCCAATCTATGCAGGACTTTCAGACGTGATGCTGACGCATATGATACAGATAGACCGTGAGATAATGACAGATTCTGGTGCCCCATTTTCGCATACAAGCCTCAAAGAGGGTTGAAAAGTACTTCGATTTTGAGTAGAATGAAGGGAAATTTACGAATGGTCCCTGGGGATAACATATGAAAAATTCGATTTTTCTTAATAAAAAAATAAAAGGTACGTCTTGCCCATTTTTTCACGCCAGCCTTGTTCACTAAATGATTAATTAATAAAACCTGGCTTCGGAAATCAAAGGCTTGTGTGGGAAAATCGGTCAGAATCTCGATTTTTCCTTACAAGATTACGCCCTTATTTCAATCCTTTAGCCACCTGCAACACTCAAGCCTTTGGTTTTCCGAAGCCAGGTTTTATTAATTAATCATTTAGTGAACAAGGCTTGCGTGAAAAAATGGGCGAGATACCTTTTATTTTTTTGTTAAGAAAAATTTAATTTTGCATATGTTATCCCCAGGGACCATTCGTAAATTTCCCTTCATTTTACTCAAAATCGAAGTACTTTTCAACCCTCTTCGAGGCTTGTATGTGAAAATGGGGCACCAGAATCTGTCACTATCTGACGGACTAACAATAAGACGAGGAGAGTGAAATAGAAGCGGAGGCTGCTGAAGGCGAAGAAGAAGAAAACCGCTCTGTAATTTATAGTAGCGACAGCGACTAAGAATAAATAATAAACACTTTTAAAAATATTTTTTCTTTTTTTTTAATTTTTATTATTTGCAAAAAAAAGGAGCAAATAAAACAGAAATAGTAAGAAAATGTATGAAAATATATAAAACAAGCATGATCTTTCATAGAAAATACGTAAAGTTTATAGGAAACTTATCTGTAGCGCCATCTGGCGGATATTTTTAGCAAAAATAAAATTCCTCGTACCTAAAAACCCCCACCACAACTATTTTGTGAAAAAAAACATTGTTTTTAAATTTAATAATGACCGTTTTCTCTTCATATTTCCTAAAACTACAAAATTGAAAAAAAAACGCTTAACTGAGCAGCAAAAACCAAACCAAAATCAGTTTTGTTAATGGTAGACCAGCCCGAAACATAAACTGAAGTCAGATTTCAATACCCAATTTAGTGATTTACTGTGTTATATATATTCTCTTTTCGTCAATTTCACCATAAAAGAATTACGAAGAGCAGAAATTATAATTCAGAGACGATTATATAAATCTGCCATAATTTCACACATAACAAATCAATTTAATACAGATTATCATTATTTTGAGTATATCGATGAAGACCATTTGGAATGTATTTCTTTCGTTAATTTTACTATAAAATAATTAAGAAGATGAGAAATTATGATATAAACGACTATAAATCTTTCACTATGATTGTATAAATCAAAAAATCACATCTCTCCTCTCCGTATTCCGCGACATGGAAACGTTGCAGCGTAAACTAGAACTTCGCTGTAGACTGTTCTATTGATATAATAAGGTAGGGAAAGTTTGCCGGTTGTACCATACGCGCGCGTCTAATATCGCATCCCAAAGTTTTTGGAGCAACAATAAGATTTAAACGGGTATACCGTATTCAACCCGGAGGCAGCGTTCGTCAGGTAGTACAAACTCTTCGTACACGCTTCCCGGAGGCTCCTCGCAGAATTCTACGACTGCAGTTCTGCTCGTCCAATTATTATTGGACGCTGGTCCTCCTTTAATCGAGCCTTCTCCCTCCGTCGCACTTCGATACGTTACGGATACGACACGGGAAAGTGAAACTAATTTTGAAGATACTTAATCCGTGCCCCCCGTGCCGAAGGGGGTGGAACGGACGAGCGGCTAGGAGATGAGCGAGCGAGGGGGAAGCGTGGGTGAGCTTCCAAGTTTGATGGAATATGATGGACGAGCTTGAAAAACTCGCGTTATTGCTACACGAGAAACCGACGAGCGGGAGCTGGAGAAAAAGAACTCTGATTCTGAAGTATCCCATCGGTAACTTCTTCGGGGGAGGTGTAAGGAATGGAGGCTTAGACGCGTTGGGCCACGTGTCGGGTCGATCGATCGAACCGCGCGTCACGGGGTAGGATTTTATTTATAAATAGCCCATCTCATAGCCGGCAGCGTTTGGGTAAGTGGCTTTATCTTTTTTTAGCGTCTGATCGTCCCGCGATTACGTATCGGAGAATTTATCGGAAAATCGAGACGAATATGTTTGGCGGTTTTTAAATTTTTGAGAAGTAATCGTACGTAGGGGTACTGTAATGATAATATACATTTTATTATATTATATATAATTTACATTATACCATCGCGTCATTTTCCCAGAAGCTGATCTTACTGATCGGCTATCGTAAATTCGTTAAAATAAATACTACAATTATAATATATATTATACTAATAACAACGCTATTATTATAATATTATAATTACTACAATATTTATATTTACAATATAACATAAGTATAAGTATTATAAATGAAATTTGATGATTATAATATGATTATTTACATGATTATAATATGTATTGGACTTACAGTATCCATACTGTAAGTATGAATACAAAAATTATAATATATTAAAATGAATTTAAGACAGCTTATCAGTAGGATCAGCTTCTGGGGAGATAACGCGATGGTATAATTTGAATTTTTTGCACAAAGATGATGAATTTCAACGTAGAGATAGGTTTAGATATTTTTAAATTGCGCAAACATAAGTACATGCATGAATCTGCTCAACGTGTGGGAATAAGGAATGACGCGAATTACGCTTTGTAAAAAGATGCGATTGATTAACCTCGGGTCGCCTGCCTCGCGCGCGTAATATCGAAGGAAGGGAAACGCGTCGTCTTCCACGAGTTGATAACAAGCTGGATGACGTTGGTCCATAGACTTAAGCTGCTTACAGGTACCCAATTATAATTGGCGCTTAATACCGACGCTAATCCTTCAATGGGGAGATTATTATCGTGCATCTCTCCGAGGGTTCGACTTTCTCGACTAATTCCTTTTGATTGGACGATTAAACTGTTAGGAAACAAATATACATTTTTCTAAGTCATCAGGAGGATTATCAGCTGAATTTAATAAGCCCGCTTGGAGGGCTCCGATTACGGGATTGACGATGAGGGGAGGAAAAATTCTTATCCTCTCTCTTCGCACGATCGAAAACCGCTTTCTATGTTTGAGGAAGAGTTACGGAAGAGTCCAATCGATTCTTAAATTGGAGTATTAACACGTCAAGTGGGCTGGCGTTCGAAAGCAGAATTTTACAGAGAGAATAAGTACACCAATGTGAAAGTACTTATAATGATGCTCTAATATTTTTAGGGCTGTTTCATATCGACACACGGTAAATTAGTTCAGACCAAACGAGAAGAGCCCAACTAAGTTAACAGAAAAGGTGTGCCTATCGATCGATGCTGAATCTCGCCACTAATGTCCAAGAAGACAGGAATAAAAAAAAACAAACGTGTAATAACTGTAAAGTACCGAGCATACACTTCAATGGAAAAACTTGAAGTATATTCTTAGATTCAGACGTCCAAGATAAACGGAACAATTTTCAAAAGCAAAGACAAATAGTACAAAGTTTCGAAAAACTGTACGGCGCTTATTACTCCATGGAATTCTTTGCTAATTATGGAAATGGTCTCTAGATATCGAGTTTATCTAGAAGCTGATATAAAAATCATGTTACAGACTTATAAATTCAAATAATAAAGATAATGAGTTTGTAAAACAAATACGATAATAAAAGATAAAGATATAATCTATTATATAATTTCTATTGCACGTTGCACCGAGAAAAACAATTTATTTATCATTAATACAGGTTTGTATAAATATGGCAAAATAAAAATTTTATTGGATCAAGTAAACATTCGTTAACTATTGCGATATTTATTTGACACAATTCGATCCTTTGAGGCAATCATTTGAATGAAATAAACATTGTAATAATTAATACATGTTTTCTCGTCCGAACGAAATATTTATTTCGCCGCATTCGAAATTACATCTATTAATTATTAATAAATAATCTTCTCGGTGTAAGAGAGAGAATACAAATCTGCCTCTAAATTAGAATTATTGTTACCACACACACATACGTGGGGTCCATACGATTGTACGACTTCGTAATTTGCTCCGCGATGCGGAAGAAAGAGTCGGGATCATTTTGCGCGGGAGAAAGCATTCGTTTTACGTAGCGAAATACGCATGAGTTTTATATAGCGTAGGTGTATTTTATGAGGCTATGTGTGCAAGCTCGCAAACATACTCGCCCGCGTCTGCGAATCTCAGCCTTTCCCACTCTTTCGATTGTATTTCATTTCGTCGAATAGCTCATTGTGCGAAGTAGCTTTTATGCGCGCGGGAAGGAGAATTCCCCAGTAACTTTGGCATAAAAGGCTTTTATCTTACGCATTCCATTTTCTGCCATTGGTATTTCGATTTCAATTCACCGATGGCGGTGGTGGTGGTGGTGTCCCAATTGCGGCCAGGGGAATCGGGGCTTAAAGGTCTATTTCCACATGGCCGGACTAAAAGATCAGTTAATGAATTTAAACGGACGTGTTCTTCCCAGGCGGAAGAGTTTTATATATTTTATATACGATCCATATGTGAAATTTAGCCTCCGCGTGTCTTTTCGTTCATGCCTCGTGGACCCACACACGTTTTTTTTTCTCTTTTGCAACGATCGCTTTTCTTCTTCATCTAAAAGAAGAGCAATGTTTGCTGATTAATTGTTGCACTACAATATAGGAGTTAACCCGGTTCTCGTATTTCAAGAATTATTGTTACCACGGCACTGGCCTCCGGCCACGTAGTAATAGACCTTAAAGCGTCAGCCGGAGCAATGCGAAACGATCACTCAACGGGCGTTCGAAAATCTTTTTTCGAGTATGAAAACGTTAGAGCTTTATCCTGATCTGATAGTTGAACAAATCTGTCGGATCATCTTGCAGCCTCAAAGGAGAGAGGGACAGAGAGAAAAAGAATCAATGGGACACCCCTAAGCCACTGTACCATCACAGTAGGTAGCACACTCACCGTTGTACTGCTGCGCCAGGATGGACGCAAAGACCTGCCCCGGACTTCGGGCACCCCTGCCACTTGCGGAGGGTGGTCCCACGCCATGGCGCGTGTTATCCTCCTCGTCGCTGCTCGACGGAGGACCACCGCCAAAACCGCGCCGTTCCCGCCATTCGAGGGACCGTTGCCGGCGCAGCCCACGGCCCCCGCGGCCCAGTGTTCCCTCCCCGTCCATCACTGCGGCATCTGCAAATACGATAATTGCGATCAGAGACGAGGAATGCCTCGGAATGTCGATCATCGATCGAGTGCCGCGCCTCTTTCTCCGGACGAGAGGGTCGTGCTTCGTCGCGACCGTCGAAGATTATAGCGAGGCTACGCGACGTAAAAGTAGCGTCGTACGAAAACGCTGGCAATTCAATTAAAGGAAACAAATACTCCTGTTTATCGTCGACGACGACGACGACGTGAGCTGGCGACGGAATTGGACGGGGAATTTGCTCGGCAAATATTACGTAAAAATTTAATTAAACGGAAGTAAAATACAAACGGCCCCCGCGATACGTATAAGCGACGCGGCGACGGGAGACCCGGTCGCTGTGGGTATCGATTTAATAAGTGCCGCGGTTATCGCGGTTTCATTTCCATGTACTTCTTTCTTTTTCGTCTCCATCGGTATCGCCGCGCGCGTCCCTCCTTTTATTTTCCTCGTCCTTCGCTCTCCCTACGCATGAGCCCTCTCGCGGTAATATATCCGATATTGCTATTGGCGCGGCAAATAAAGGAGGGCGGGGGAATTGTAATGAAATTTTGTTAGATTCTTTTTAGCATTGATCCGTGCAATCGAGGGGCCTGTATGCAAAAGTGTTTAAGTGCATTTTCGGTAGGTCTGAAATAACTGGCTTTAAAGTTCGCTTGAATTGAAAGCCAATTAATTCAGACCTGCCAAAAATGCACTTGAACTCTTTTACTTCTAGGCCCCTCAATTGTCGTTATCAAAGAAAGCTTCAGGAAACTATAGTTTCACTCACAAGTGTCTTACGGAACGAATAAATTAATAAAGCATATATATGCAGGGTGCAATGGCCAAGAGGGCTGAAACAAGAGGAGCCTGATTCTGTTCAGAGTTTATACACTGACCAATATGATATGAGTTCTTACGATCCCCTTACCTTAACAAAGAATTGACAGTCGAATGGGTTCTAAAGAACGGGGATCGCAGGAAGTCGTGTCATTTGTGTGGTCACTGTATATTCAAAAAAAATCTAATGGGAAGAACCATAATTCTATATTTGTTCTAAGCAGTGAGATTCTGGTTATATGATGTGTATTCGAGGAAGCTTGACACAGGAGACACACGAATGCGAGAGAGAATGTATGGCGAGTGCATAAGAGCCTCTCTGTTGCATATTTCCCTAGACTTGTCCGGCTTGAAGTCGTTATGCGACAGAGAGGTTCTTATGCACTCGCCACATGTTTTCTGACGCACCTGCGTATCTTCTATGTCAAGCTTCCTCGAATACACACTGTATGCAGTAACAAGAAATCAGGATCGCTGCAACCAAGTCATCTCGTGTAGAATGGTTATTGAATCTTCCCAACATTTTTTTTTTATATATAGTTGAGAGTAACATGTAATAATATTATTGATTTACTTTCGTGGTTAATTCAACCATGATGCATATCTATCATAACCTACAACCACATTGTTACTGTTACATGACCACAGAACAAAAATTATTTCGACTGAATGTATGGTGTATTCAACCGTAAGTATGGTACTAATAGCAAGGAAAATTCCACCTCGTGATTATGGTTGGTTTTGCTCACTTATCTCTCGGTGCATTAACTCTGAACAGAATTAGGCTCCTCCTATTTCAGCCCTCTTGACCATTACACCCTGTATAATTGGAGAATTGAAACGCACTATTGGAATTGTTAGTAATATCGTACGCGAGGGAAAACGTGCCATCGTGCATCGTCGCACGTCTCCTTCAGCCACTTTCCTCGAGTACTTCAATGGCCGTTAACGGGTGGCCTCCTCCTCTATACACGAGGGTGCTTTGCGGTGTTTTGTTTTGTCACCCTCTTTCGCGCCTTCTTTCGGCCACCTAAGCGAGGCGTATGTACACACGAGAGGCGCCCTAAATGCATTTTAAGGACTCCGCGCACTGAATCGATTGCGGGAACGCATCGTCGTCGGGTGTCGCGAATGCAGACAGACCCTCGAGCTATACCAATTTCCTTTTCAATTAGACGGCGTTTTAGCGCCGGCTCTCTGTTTCGCGGCGGCGACTACGGAGCTAGGGTATTTCGACCCTCGTTGAATTTTTTACGGGGGTGAATAATCGCCCCTCTCTCTCTCTTTCTCTCTCTCTCTGATCTTTCAAAATCCCTTCTCTCCCTGTGCAGAGGACGATAAGGGACGAGGAATTCGTACGAAGCGTCGAGAGGAGACGAAATTTAGTAGAGAGGATTTGAAGAGTTTCGTATTATCAACACGTTGCCTGCAATGCAACCGATACAACACCAAGAAAACAGTTTATTAATAGTTAATAAATGTAATTTTAAATACGGCGAAATAAATAAATTATATTATTAGGAGAACGAAATATACGTTAATTCTTGAAATGTTTATTTCATTTGAACGGCACCCTCAAAGGATAAAATTATGCCAAATAAATATTGTAATAGTGAATGAATGTTTATATGGTTCAATACAATGTTTATTTCGCCATATTCAAATAAACATTGATTAATTACAAATAAACTGCCTTCTCGGTATACGAGATACTGATTAAACGATGGTTTATTAAATTACGAAGATGATTTAAAACTTCTACTCCAAATAATAAACTACAAATTTGAACTGTAAATAATAATTGAATAAACGACCAATCGCTTTGTAAGCAAAATCTATTTCTCTAAATCCAAGTCCACATATGAGTAACGTCTATGTGAACTATTATCACGTGCTGGATTATTCAAAATTACTGCTTCTCCTCTATAAATATAAGTAAATAAATTATAAATACACAAAATCCCAAGGAATAAAGTTCGCCCCGATCGAGCGATAAAACAAATAGTTCGTCGCCCCTTGGAGTCCCACTCCCGTTAATTCAGTCGCGTCTCGCTAGACTGAAGTTTCTATCGTTTCGAGAAGGTTCTCGATCCCCCAGACTAGACGGCTCTTTCGAGAGACAGGTACTTCGTCGAAGAAGCATTTCTTTGTACAGCTCAGCCGGTTCCGCACTCTATAAGCGACTAAACCTTATATACTAGTACTTCAAGGCTCGTCTGGCGCAAGAAGAGGGCGGGCCAATATCCTCTCTAATCAGTGACGAGGTCTTCTCCTCGAGAATCGAAGTGGATCCCATCTTTAGCTCATTTCTGCTGTACGCGAAGAAATAACGCGTCTTCAAATCGTCACGTACAGCGATAAGTGTGACTATTCGGTAAATTGAAAAGAAATTCTTGCGCTCTGAGAAAAATAACTTGGTCAATTTAACCGAAGTCCTGGAGTCGATGATCAAACCCAGGCGGAAATGTTCTGCATCATATGAGGCTAAACTTACTCGCCAGGAAAAAAACTCGAATCGCTATTATCTCATTTATTTATGAGCTTTTGGCTCATATTTGCATTATACTTCTTCGAAGATTAGTACATTTTTATCTACAACACAGTTTCATATCGACGTAGGTCAAAAATTCATTGATAATGAGATGATAGAGATTCGAGTTTGTTTGCTGACGAGTAAATTTAGCCTCGTGTGGTATATTTTGTATACGATCCATATGTGAATTTTATCATATATGAATTATAATACATATTATGTATTTTATAATATCATTTCCATATCAACCATATGAAGATTATATATCCTACATATATCTGGATTGTTAAAAATATTTGTATAATCCCTGTATAGTTCATACATGTGGTCAATATTGAGATCATATATAATCCACATATGGATCATATACAAACTATATAATACATAATATATAGAACTTTTCCGTTTGGGAACCGTTTGGAAATATGGATCCCCCATCTGTGTTTGGTTAAACTGACAACTTTTTGCTTAAATAACTAAACTTTTGGTTGGAATGACTAAAAATTCAATTAGAATAACAAATATTTCGTTCAATTGACTAGTACTTTGATTAGAATAACTAAACGCGTTTAACTGGATGCATTTCGTAATTTTAACCTAATTATTTTCTCAGCGTAACAGCGAAAGTCTCTACGATATTCTTTCTCGAATTACACCCCATTGCTTCCTCGACGATCATTCTCGATAACGCAAAAGTATACGACGATACGAGCGTTACAAGAATGTGGATGTCTGCATACTTTGACGTCGCGTTTATAACGTCGCCCCCTTATCTCCGCGATCGAGAGTAACGCACTAATAGAACATTTTTACAGGTGGCCGTAAAAGGCGCAACGAGTGTCGTGCTGTTGCCGTAATTTATAACGCGATGAGACGTTAAGGGCCGATGATATAACGGGTGGAGTAAAATATGAGATGCTTCGAGGGATGGCTGACGCAGACTAGCGAACCACGCGGCTAGCTGGCACTATACGCCGCGGTACGTCCTAACTATTAATACTGTCGACATAAAACGCTAGACGTCATAAAGGGAACGTATAGGTATGGCTAAGCGGTCGCTCCTTCTGAGCTATCCAACGTATAAAGTATATAAGCGCGGCGTATACGCGCAGTCCTGAACGAAGCTGCGTTTGAAATTGAATACTTCAACTTGCAAATGTCATCGTCAATTATTGCATCCGTATATTATTACAGATCCTCGTCGTTGTCTCCCCTTCGTCGCTCGTTAAATTCGTCGCACATGAATATTTTTATCGCGCCGCTATCCCAAGCAGCGATATTTTAATAATTGCGCGCGTCGAATAATTGGACGAGCGTTGTGCATTCGATGAATAAATTAACGCTCCTTAATTAAGATACTTATTCGGTATTGTGTTTATATGCTTATAATTATATATTTATCAAACTTGTCATTATCTTATTATTTATCAATTTTTGACATATATCGATGGAGGATTTGGTTATAAATAAAAAGGTAAGTGTTTCGCGCCTCGCCTCGTAGTATTTGGGGAGTGTGGATTATTAATTCTAAGATAGACTTTCTATCTTAAACGTATCTTTCGGACGATTTCATCTCTAAAATTAAAAAAAAATTATATATTTTTATGAAAATTCAAATTTCAAAAAAGTATTAGATGCATGAATAAGAGCCAAAAGCTCATAGATAACGAGATAATAACGATTTGAGTTTTTTTTCCTAGCGAGTAAGTTTAGCCTCATGATATAAGCTATGTAAATGCCAAATAAGTTGAATGCAGAACAAATCAACCAACTGCTAGTAATTTATTCGAGTATCAAGTATCTCATATTTTTGAAAATTATCTATTATATGAGGCTGAACTTATTCACCAGGAAATAAACTCAAATCAATATTATATCATTATCTATGAGCTTTTGGCTCATATTTATATAATACTGTTTTGAAGATTACATTTTTATCTATAACAAAATCTTGTGTCGATTTAGGCCAAAAGCTCATAAATAATGAGATAATCTTGACTGAAGTTTATTTCCTGGCGAACAAGTTTAACCTCGCGTGTATTATTAGAGTCATTCGATAAAAGTTGTAACGAATAATTCGAAGCTAACGGGACTGCCGATAAATATTTAATTACACCGATCAACATTCCCGAACCCCATTGCACCGCTAAAAAATAAAATTATACATGACCCCGACGATGGCACCCCAAAGGCGTAAAGTGTTCCCATAGAAGTTAGAGAGCAAGACTACCAAAGCTAGTGGAAATCCAGCGACTCTACTCAGACATCACGAGCATTCGGAGTCGCGAAGAGTCCGCACGAACGTCGACCGCGGCGTTTCCCGGGGAAAATCGCGTCGCATTTGCACGGCACATCGTGGAAGAAACTTCTCGAGAAATGTGAACTCGGTTTTTAAACGGCGTCTAAAGAAGGGGCAGCGCCATCCCGGCCCGCCGATATGACGTTGTTCGACTCCCGTCTCCGCGTGTCGGCGCTGGGAACGTATAAGAAGGGCATCTGAATGCATGAAACATAGGGAGAGTGGGCCGTGTAGCCAGATATGGCTCGAGAAAGACTCCTGCATATTCATCGGGTTCGCGGGAATCGCGCCAGTCAAGGAGAGTGCTGCTGTTTAAGAGTTAAACGCCTACCCTCTCGATATTACCGCGCGAGGGTTATTAAAGCGTTTCAGAGGGTACTTACTACGGCGAGAGATTACGCGACGATCGTGCGAAGTGCAAAGGACTGACGGTATCCTACTTTTTTTTAAGCAGGAAGTTACCTGTGTAAATTATCATTTTCTCGGGCAATCGAAACGGCAACAACCCTGACGGAGAAGTTCTATATACGATTTTTACATGGTCCATGTGTGGGTTTGATCACACTTGAATAATATATTATTTCTATATTAGCCATATAAGGATTGTATTTGGGTTTTTTAATGTTTGTATAATCCATATACAGTCTATATATTATGGTTAATACAGAAATCATATACAGGGTGTAATATCTAAGAAGGCTGAAATGGGAGAATCACTTCAACACATCAAAATATGCAGCTTCCTTAGAGGGAGGATCAGTGTATGGCCTGAAGCATTTAACATCAGGCTGTTCCATGATTTTCTTATTGCTTGATCGAGTTTCTCTTCATGGTAAAAGTAAAACCCTTCGTCATACTGAAAAACGTCACCAAACAGTGGGACGACAATGGAAAATCCCGATATTAATCGCTTTACACTGAGAGAAATAATTAGGTTGAAGTGATAAAATGCTTCTGGTCAAACGTCTTTAGTCATTCTAACCAAATATTTAGTTATTCCAATCAAACGCCTGGATATTCTAACCAAAAAGTTGGTCAGTTTAACAAAACATTTAGAGAGGATCCAGATTTCACCAATCGATTTGGTCGTCATCTTCAGGATTTTTATTAAAATCGACCAAGCTATTTTTCTCAGTTTACCGTCAACAACCGTATACTTCAACTCGTCTCCTCGTCGCGGTAAATTCCACATCGGTTGTTTCCGCGCGCACGCATCGCAGTTTCACGATCCCGACCATTCCTCGCTATTCTCGCATCGCTACAATCTACGCGACCGATTAACTATAACCGAAACCTCGACAAAGGCTACGCGGCGAGCGTCCGCCGCTCGACTATGCGGGTTCATCACGCGATAATTTATATGGTAATTCCAGGGGCGTAATATGTCCCCTTCGATACGTCGCGTCGTGTCTGTCGCCACACACACGTACTGAACGCTCCCCCGCGCGCGTCGATGGTTGCGCCTGGCTGCGAGGATACCGGGTGCGCTCATCGATTCATCGGGTTGCTCTTCCCGCGCATATATTCACACCCTGCAGCGCGC
This sequence comes from Xiphydria camelus, assembly GCA_963678675.1. Classification (NCBI taxonomy): domain Eukaryota; kingdom Metazoa; phylum Arthropoda; class Insecta; order Hymenoptera; family Xiphydriidae; genus Xiphydria; species Xiphydria camelus. The sequence continues at coordinate 1,175,213 of OY783197.1, forward strand.
GCGATACACGCACCCACGCACACGCGCGTCGATCTTGCGGATACCAACAGTCAAGGGCCGCTGGAATTTAATTAACTCTGTACAGTAGGGTATTTTCGACGCAGTACCGGTACCGCGCTGCGAAAATTCAACTGTAGTTTTTTGATTTTACGCACGAGATGTGCGAGCATCGTGCGGACGGATTATCGTCGGGTTATTACTACTTAGCCGCGTAAAGAGGTACACACGAGGGTTTTTGGATGTTTCTACTGTGCTGAAGAAGAATTTTTCCTCGGAGAGTAGTTAATTATAATGCGAGTTATCGCAATTTAATGTTTTCGAAAGAAACAATTACTACACAGCACTGTCAAAACATCCGAAAACCTTTATGTGTATCACTTTTATCACAAAAATACAGCAAAATTTACTAGTATCAGTCCTTAACGCGTGAATAAATATGGAGCAACTGAAATATCGTTTCGTAAACTAAAATTATCTAATATACGGATGTATAATAATTGTCGATGACATTTGCAAGTTGACGTGTTCAATTTCGAACGCAGCTCTTCTAACTGTAAATTAAGCCAACCAAAATTGGGCTATTCTACTGTTTTCTCCATATACCCGGTTAACTTTCTTTCTATAACGAGAGTGTAATAACCTTCGTCACATAAAGAGAAATTCGAAAAAGCAGAGGAAAATTAATAGAGTAGCCTGATTTTAGACGCTTTAGACCACATACTGATCCTACCTTTTGGACAATTCATTCTGTATATAAGTTATACATACATATGTACTTTATATACAGAGAAAAATAATTATTTGTGGGTTTGCTAAAAATTCTTTCATACTAAGAAATACTTCAGCCTTGCAATCACGCATTATTTCACATGATTGTGAGGGAGAGATATCGAATCGATGTATTTTCACAAAAATATCATTAATATAAATAAATAATTACTTGTGCAACCCTGCAAGCAATTTTCAGTAGAGTCCCAACTAATTCTTTTTCTCTGTGCACGTCGTAGATAAATAACGCGACCAGTTTTTACCTCCAGTTCGACATAAGCAAAATGTATAAACAAATACTCGATTCGAAAGCACGGATCAAGCCATTAGGCAGCAAAAACACGCGCCGTTCAAATCCCTAACCTTGTGTTTTCCAGTCTCACCGCAACATCGCGGTGTTTCTCCTCTGAAAAGCCGCGAGCGGACGGAGCATATAGGCTGCGATTTTTTGCGGGCGACGAGCCGACTACACGTACTCGTATACATATACGGATGCCCGCTCTCGTTTTTCTCCGTCCTTCCCGAGAGGGATCAAACTCGTTGCCGACTGCAGCGCGGTGGCGGTGGGTGCCCCTTGGAATATGCCCGATTAAGCCCCTCGTTAATTTATCATTCGCCTCAAATCACCCTCGCAACCGGGGCACTATTCCTCCCGTAAAACTGCCCCCTTCATAGATTAAAATTACCTTTGTTTCACATAAGCCCCGCGTTGAGTATGTGCATGTACTCTTGATCTCCCGGATTCGGAGGGAGGATGAAACGTGGTGCAAAACCCTCCGCCGAGGGAACTGCACCACCGAGAGGTGAAAGGCATTTCTCGTGCACATATATATATATGTATATCACTGCATCCGGTCGATACACAGCCGTACGGCAATATGAAAAGCCGATAGAAATTATGCGACCACGCCCCCTTTTGCTTATTTTCTCGCAGAATCGAGCCAACGCAAACTGACACACGCCGATCGACCACCCAGCCCGTTCAACTTCGACGTAGGTGTGTACCCATGTACACCTCGCAGTCGTTATCAGCTCGAGCGAGCATAAGTTAATTAGATACAAGCGTATATATAACGACTCAGTCAGCGTTTCGAGCGGAAATATACGCGCATCGGGAGGGTGCTTCAACGCTGGCACTTCGTACCCTATCGCGCTCGGAGTAATCCGCGTGGCAGCCTCGTCTACGCTCGCCGAATGGCCGGTAAATCCGGCGTTCGAGTCACCGGCAACGTCACCCCGCGAGAAAGGACGAGGAGATACGGAGACGCGCGGGTTCGCCACGACGCTTCGGTCCCGTTCTCGTTACGACGGAACTTAACTGCGATGTAAACCTACACCGCCGGCTGGTGCTGGTGCTTCGGGTGAATCTATCCGGCGATAAGTCGCAGGAACCGTTTGTTTGATGACGCTTCCCGCGCGGAGCGAAGATTCGGGAAAACGTCAGCGGATGTCACCAGTTCGGCGGATATTCGATAGCGGGGGCGGGGGATGCGTCGTAATTGCGTCGCGATCGCGATAATACCCGTGGAAACTCGCAATTAGATTCTGTTTGCGCGGATTTGCGATAGCACGTGCGCCGGGAAACGTGAGAGCGATGGCCATCTTCTGGCACGGTGGAAAGTGCCGGTCTGATCGATCCCACGGTCGGGAGAGGAGGCACGACTGCGGAAATGCAACGAGAGAGAGAGAGAGAGAGAGAGAGGAGGGGGAGTAAACACATTTTCCGGTGGGGTTTCCTTTCGACGGGTGTGTATAACGATCCGGTGATAAGAGAGGGGGGTTGTTTTACAGATCGTCGGTCTTATCACGTAAGGGCGTATCTCAGCTTTGATGATTTCTCAGGAGAGCGATTTTAAATATTTGACGATTTTTCATTGCGAATAAGTCCTGCAATTATTTTTATAGCTTGGTGATTGTTTTTATGTATAAAATTATGCGCTTGAATGCCTTTTAAATCGCACGTATGGGCCTATCCTAAGTTAGGCCTACTATACGTGAGATTTTAGTTTTTAGTATTTTGAGATACGACGAAAAATATATATGGGGAGCAAAAGTATAAAATGTTGAGGTAACGCCGGGTCGTGAGATAAAAATATAAGGCTTAAGAGAGCAACCTATTGGCGGTCTTAACTCAATTTTCAAATTTTCCGAGATACGCCCATACGTGATAAGACCGACGAGATGTTCGCAACGACTGCTACGAAAAAGACGATCGGTCGAAGCAACGTGTGTCGTTGCTCCACTTATTCGGTTCGATTAAGTTGTGATTAATTAGAGTGGACAGCAAATTTTCAAAATCACATGTTCTTGATTCAACACTGAAATAAATGTGGTTGTGATAACTGTTTTAGACTCAAATGATCAAGTCTGCTAATTAGCACCAGTTTTTATAGTTACCTATAATAACTATTTTTAGTTATTGGAACAAAAGAATTTTCGCGATAACTGTATAAAACTGGTGCTGATTACAAAACTGGAGGAGTTGAGTCCAAAACAGTTGCCACAACTATTTTTTTTTCTCAGTGAAGAAATATCTGTTTGGCAGTAGCAATTATTCCTCTCAATGTGAATGATAAATCGTTTTATAATAATAATCTCTCAGCTTATCGCGGAAGTAGACTGAAAACAATCTGTTTGAAGGAACCATATTTTTATAAATAATTTAACCACGAACTTATCGTTATTATAACCACGTGATAAATGTTAAATTTCGACTGCATTCTTGGTTTGTTGAATAAAAAATATACGTATAGCACATTAGCAACACGGAAAACTCAATCTCGCAATTATGGTGCAGCATATCCGATTGATCAACTGCTCATTTTCGTACGGATATTATGAACAAAACGAGCGTATTATAATGAGTTAATAATCGCAGCGAACGATGATCACATCGTGTCGCTGTGATAGAGTTTTTAAAAATACATCGCATTATGCAAATATGCGGTGTCGCTAATTCATTTAGCGCGTATCACATGACTGATGCGTATAATTACCTACCGCGGATAGCATGTTGTTAATTAACGAAGTGACGTGTAATTATGCCCGTTTTACGATCGTCCGTCGAATATATGCAAAAAAGGAAACGCCGGAACTGAACTGTTTCTTTCCGGTCTAACAAATCGATTTAGCCAATGTTTGTTCTCGGTGCGCAGACGTTCGTATCGACTCGTCCAACAAAGACTGCAGTAACTCAAATTTTGTACTTTTGGAATTACAAGTATAGAACAGTAAAACATAATGATATCTTCCCCAGAAAAGAGTCGTACCTCACAAAATAGTAATGTAGACAACTAATATTACCAGGTACATTTAATAGTATCTCCGATTTATGAACATCTTCCGTCGGAAACTATCGTACCTCAAAAGTAAACAAATTGGATGAGTCGGTATATGTTCTTTTTAAATACCCCGCATATATTTATACACCAGCCGCGCGACTACTACAAGTACGCAGGTACATACGAACAGTTATCACGCGCGCGCTTAGACGCGGGCGAACTTTTCCGAGCTCGAGAGAACTCTACTATCCACCCGAGGAAACATTTTCGCATTTCTGCATTTCATAACGGCGCGTAATCCCACCAGCGCCGTTATACCGTGGCGGCGGAAAAATTTAAGGATTCTTCGAGAGACAGAGGGTGAAAGCTCCCCGCGATGAACTCGCCGTGACTTAAACGGAGAACGCAAAGCGATACGAAACGAACGTTGAGTAACGCTCCGAGGAACCCCTGCATTTTGCAAAGCCTCTTAGCGAGAAAAGTAAATTATAAGCCCCCCTCGAATGTCGACTGGTCAATGCCGCTAAAAACCATTCGCAGTGTAAGGAGCTCGGCGGTGGCGGGGAAAGTTCGCCAAGTCCGCGGAGAAGAAACGTCGTCTCGTGCCCTCGCATCTGAATAGACGAGAAGCTCGTCCGGTCGCGTCCTTTGATACCGAAAATTAACCAAAGCTCGCGTAGAATACGAGATGCGAAGGCTTGAAGATTATCGATTCGTAGTGTCCTCCACGGACTTCAGGGTATCTGGCAGAAACAGAATTTGAAATTTCCTGACTCTTCCGGGATTTCCAGGCTCGATATACGTATTTTTGCCTGAGCAGTTCAAATGTGTATTCTTTTACGCTGCTAAAGCAATGATTCAGTTCGGATTCTAAACTCAGTGATTGAAAATAATCTAAAGTGTAGAACAAGACGGATTTAAACCGATAAGTCGATGTGCGCCATGGGCACATTGAGATAAATAATTGCTAGTGTCAACAAAATATATCTCAAATCAAGAGCATACGATCTTACAAATTTCTAAGAATACAGATTCGTAGTCGAAGAATACGTGGTATACTTGATTCAAGAATATCTTCGTTGAAATGGAAAATTATTTCTGCGAGAAAAAACGAATTACTCGAGCCTAATAAATATTTTCTGAACACGAAGAAACCGACGACTTGATCGTGGTATTATATCATGTTTTCGATTGAAGAAAACATTTTTTTTTGACAACAGCAATTATTTTCTCTCGGTGTAGAAGTGAGTTGATTAAAACAATGTTGAATACAGCTGACCAAGGTCTAGTAAGAAAATAGATTTTCCGAACGATTGTGGGACTGCAGCAATGCGATATAGTAGACTCGCAATTTTCAAAAAACCGATTTCCGTAAAAGCCATTCTTAAAGACTTGAGGGAGAAAAATCCAGAAAAATGTCAAGATTCCCCGACAGTTTCCTGATTTTTCCAAAAATATCAAATTCCACGATAATTCCAGCGTCATTTCGCAGCGTACAGCTCGGATACTTACAGTGGCGCGTCAGGGCGGTGGTCAGAAGGTGCTCGTCGACGTCCTCGTCGTAGCCGACGACGCTGAAACAGAGAAAGGAGAAAGGGATGTGAGAACGACGCGTCGAAAACGAGAGAAATAATTAATAAACCGCGCATCTACGCGGATGCGCGGCTATAGCTCTCGAATTAATGAAACACAGATCCCGGCATTTATAAAAGCTAAGCCCGACGCCGGATGGGGCGCGAGCGGGTGCCCCGTGCATGTTTGATGCCGGAAGTGCTTCAACCCCGGAGCGCCGTCCTCTCGCTGCGGTTTCCGCAACCCCTGTAGGGTCATTAGCCAACCATTCATTATGCAACTGCGAGGCTGTATTGCGTCAATATGGAGGCGGCAGATTGTTGGCCCAATCGATAACAATACACCGTGTTTACCGGCTAGATAATCAACGGACCCAGCCTCCTCGAAGCAGGGCGAAATTACAGCGAGATTTGCTTCGCGGGAATCGAATCGCTTCGACGGGAGATGAAGGGAAGAGGGTGATCTTCTCTGTACCCACAACCACTCGAAAACAAATTTCACTGATTGTGTATGAGCTTGGCAAATCGTGAGAAACCGTCATAGTTCTGTTACACCGAGGAAAACAACCTGGTCGATTTATGCCAAAAACCTGGAGAGATCGACGAAACAGTATCCGGAAGCTGTTTCAATCAAAGAAACGTTTATTAAGAAAACCAAGACCACGTGTAACGATCTGAAGGCCTCCTTTATCGGATAAGCCGTGATTCGTCAGCGAAACATTCTTTATCTGGAAATGAGAATGTACGAAAGTTGACACTAGAACTACCGCAACCGGTCAATTTGACCGGTGTCTTATTCAGAGTTCCATTCAACCTCTATTATTTCGTAACCCGTGAGGTTTTTGTCAAAATTGGTAGAATACTTTTTTGTAGAGCACATTTCGGTCTACAAAAAAGTTCTATGGCAGTGTGGACGAAAAATCCACGGATAACGATATAATCATCCGCAAAAACGACCGTCTTATGAAGCGTGACCATTTGGTAGTTCTAGTGTTAATACGGTGGCTTTTCCGTGGTAAATCCAGCCAGGATAATGGATCCTTAAGAAGAAGATTAGAAAGGATGAGCGTGATTTTTCATCGGCAGAGCTTCCACTCTGCCGTGTTTCCCCGAAGCTGTACGACGAAGCAGTACCCAAAATTCGAGACGTTCGACGATTCGCCCATCCGGGAGAAGTCCCGGGAGCCGAAGTAGAGCGCGCGAAAAGAGGGAAAACGGAGACGGAAGTTAGGAAATGGTGGCTCCGTCGTGGGAGGACGGAGGTCGAGGGTGAGGCGCGCGATATTACCAGCCCAGGACGAGCGGCCTCTTTGATCCCAAGGTTTCTGGGAATGCGGGACGAAGGGACAGACAGACAGACAGACCGAGAGAGAGAGAGAGAGAGAGAGAGCGAACGCGAGTGCGTAGTCGCCCAAGAACTTGGGAGTAATTCGCTCAGTTGGATTAGATTGTGAATTTTGCACCGCAGTGTTTGAGCTGCCAAGTTTGCCAGTCTTATAATTACGGCTCTATCTCGTCGGTTCGCCAATTCGTCGTGGCTCGGCAGATCTCTATACTCCACTTTGATCTCCCTGAGATGCGAACCTCTCGGAGCTGGAACGAGATACACGCGTACGATACGCGTGCAAGTTTCATTGGTGTGCGCGCGAATCCACCGACGAAGCTCGGACAGTTCGGCAACTGTAATTTCGGCTAAGCGAGTACCAGAGTTTATTCGCGATCCGAGCCTCGCCCTGTGGCGGACGGCGATTACCGAACTCCGCCGTGTTGCGGGGACGGCGAAACTGGCGCAAGATATCGATTCCTTTTTGTTATCGGGAAAACGTCAGTCGTAACCACGGCCGGGTGCGCGAGCATACCGCGAGATAGGCGGCGTTGCGTATCCCGGGCGGCGGCCTCCAGGCACGAATGGGGGATCACTGTTTTATCGATATCGCAACGGACGCAGCCGCCTGATACGTCTCGAGTCGCGGTGCAACGTTGCGCGTGCTTTTCTGCCGTTTGCACGGGGATTTGCGGATTAGCGTTCGCGTAACGTCGGACTTATTCGCGTTTCCGGCGAACGAGAAAGAAATGAATTATTCGAGGATTATTCACAGAAATAATGCGAAGAAGAGAAGTACCTAGTTTACTTCATCTGATGGCTGAACTAAGCCTCGACTGGTGCCGTGGGGTCTCCAGAGACCCCAATTCAAACGTATCTTCAACGTTGTACAATTTCATGACCCCCGTTGAGGGTTAAAACCTGTAGTCGAGCGTATTACGGGGTGTTAATTTATCCACGGCATAAGTGGGCGTGGCCCCTGTCCCTGGACCAGCAGCAGCCGACAGAGGAAACGAAGAAACGAGGTGGACTCGACGAGGGGGCGAAAACGGTTCACGTCGTCGGACGGACGTCGCGTGACTCGCAGCGTCCCGACGGGCGCTCGTCGATCTGAATACCGCGCGAACTCCCCGGATCCAATATAGAGAAGCTGTGGGCGAGGTTTCCGGCGGGGCTCTTCGCTTTTTTTTTCCTCTCACCCGGTCTCTTAAATCGGGAGCGCGTGCGAGGGAGGAGGGTGGCTAAAGGCGCGGAAGAAACGGGGTAGTAGGAGTGTCGGACGGGGGGGAGGCGAAAGGCGTGCGTGGAGCAACGGTGTCCGCGTATATACATGCATGAATGCGCGGACAGAATCCCACGACGTCGACGTGGAGGAGGAGGAGGAGGAGGAGTAGACGTTGCCGTCGTCAGGAAACTTTTGTTTAAAATTGGAATTCCTTTGCGGCTCGTTGGGACTAGGAATGCAGATGGGGTGAGGTGGGGCGACGCGCGCGCGGAGACCAGGGCGAGGCCGGTGTACCGCGATATTGTTTCGTCATAAAGGGGAAGCCGCTTAACCGCCGAAAGGAAACTTTCGCGCGCGGCGAAGACCACCGAAAAATGTACATCGGCGCGGGGAGAGGACGATGCCGGATTAAAGAGACGCGAATCAGTGCGTCAGGAGTCCTTATCGTTGAACGTTAAGAATAAGAAGGATAATTAAGAAGGTTATGATTTAATTAAAATAAATAAACTTTTGTGAGAAATTTATATGGGATTTATATTTATATAATGATATAGACTTATAGGAGAGGATGTAATTTTATATTTTCCGTTCTGTGGAGGATATAATTACACATAATGCGTGTGTGTGAGTTTTCTAAGACTCGAAGACTCGCTTATTCTCGTTATCTGTGACTTTACGAAAAAAATCTTTGGAATAAAAGTTGTTTGGTTTCAAGGGTGATACACGAGAGGGATTTATGATAGCACGTGCTGCTACTTATGAGATATGAAGATTGCCTTCATTCTTTAAATGAAAATCAATTTTTCTACTTTTATAAAAGTTGTCGAGCTCATCGAGACCGATAAAGAAGGTGTAAGGTGAAATGTCCGTCAGTTGTGAACAGTTTCAAAGATATTTCCATTGAAAGTACAAGAGTATCGATCGATCATACGGAAATAAATAAGATTTTCAAAATACTTTGTCGCGTGATAAATACGAATAAATGTCTCCTATAAAAAAAAATGATATCAATGGTCCAGAAATAAAGGTATTTTTTAATCTTTTCAATCGATGAATTTAAATAATCAATTGTTGCATTCTTCTTGCAGCTTTTCACCAAATCGTATATTAAATAAATGTTTCGAGGGATTATCAAGCGAGTGGAGCTCGCAAGAATGTTTTCAGTCGCGAAACGCGAAATAATCTTAACGCGCATTTCTCCGCCAAGCGAGTAGACAACGGGCAACGCAACGACTCTCCGAGATGTCGTAATTAATTCGTCTAATTCGGTAAACCGCGCGCGCGGGGAACGAGACCAGCAATTACATTAACCTGTCAGGCGCCAGGGGAAGTCTTATTCGCAATAGTACTTAAGGGAGCGCAGAACTACTCTATATATGTACGTGGGAATACACGTAGTAGGCGCGACGCTAAACTTTGAGGAACTTAATCGTCCGGAGGAACTTTGGATGTTACACGGGCTAGAAACGAGAAACTCGAGCCATCCGAAACCTTCACTCGATTTTTGTCGTCAGGGAGAAACAGTAGAGAAAGAGAGACTAATATATTTATAGTTAATACACGTAAACTTTAATATGGCGAAATAAATATTTCGTTGAAACAAACAGATATTCGTCGATTATTACCCGTTTACTTTTTAGAATCTAATAACTAATCTAGGAACTAATTCTTCTCCTCTGTGTAGTTCTGTGAAATGTGCCGCAATCTTTGTAAAAATGCTACGATTTATTAATTTTTTTCATGCAGTAAATGTTTTCTCATTTCGACGAAATATTTATTTTGCGACGTTCAAATATACGCTTGCTAACTGAAAATAAAATCTTCTCTCAGTGTATAAAAAAAAACGAGTCGTTTCGTACAATTTTCTCCAGTGTTATCATTTGTCATCGATCTACAACCCCGAAGGCATCGAGTAGACGACCACCCCCGACTATAAATAAAATTTCGTTGGCCATATATTATTACACCCGCAGTTGCCGGGGTCCGAGCGGTTTGCAGATACCCCGCATTCCCTCGGACTAATTACGACGAGCTACGCGCGCCACGTGGCCAAACGCGTTAACCCGCAATTATCGAAATTACACCTAGCCTCGAGACCGACCCAGTCTTACGTACATCCTGCAGCACTTCCCAGCGTTCTAGCCCTATGCTATATATCATAGCTCGAGTACCCCTGCGAAGGATAATTCGTTGAGTATCTATCCGTCTAATTAGTCGCAGCTCCTTCTACCCCTCTCCCACTCTATATCTAATATCTGGTAAGGAGTGAAAGTGTAGAGGTTTGTTTCTCTTTAAACTGGCGTATGAAGTGTGGATTGGGGAAATTAGGACCCACAAAATACCGTAATTTATAATTCATTTAATGAAAATGAGATGCAACATTTTCAAAAAATACTTGATGTATGTTTAAAATGCTGCAGTCGAAGTCTTGATTTCTTTCCAGTGGTCGAGCCTGTGTTTAATTAATTGTCTTTGAATATTCTTGTACATACCACAAGATGCAACGCTTCGTCGGAGGTATTTCTTTGCAATGAAAGGATTATTACCGCAATTTTCATTTTCCTTTTGCCGCGTAAAAATGTAATAGCGCGAAAGCAAACTCGCATTCGATTAAATGCGACGAGATTCCCGAAAACTCTCCTTGATAAAGCCAGGTATAATTGGGATAAGACGCCTCGGTTGAAGCTCAAGTTCAAAATCGATTAACACGAGAACGATAGGAGATATCGAAAAAAAGGCTTTAGCGAAAAATGTTTGCCTAGAATTTTACTGTAAAAAGCCGTAAGTGAGTTTTTACGTAACTCTACCCCGTTTCGAGATAATCGCGTTTCAAGTTAAACGGACGTATAGGGCGCGATTACATTTTACTTTTACCCTGCTTATAATTATAAAGAATACTGTAACTAAAGAATATAATGAATGTGGTTCCATTTAAAAACCCAATCTCCAACGATACCAATAAATAGGCTTCAATGACGAAGACCAAACAACTCATCTCTCACTCCAAACATTTTCATACATACAAATTAAAGAAAAAAAAACCTTAGCAGTCCCAGTTAAATTGCTCGCCCAGAGATTCAAAGTGTAAATTCATTTCGAACTACGAGGCGTCGAACGCGTTACACAAATGCTCCCAGCGCAAGGGCGCGAACATCGACGTCGTTCTCGGTGGGGTCGAAGGATACGAAGCGTCGCGGTGCTGTAATTCGCAACCTCGTTTGCCGCTTAATTGGCGCCCGACGTAACCCCCTCACTGCTCACTCAGGGGCGAGATGAAACATCCAGAGAGGATTTTACGCCCTCCGAAAGTCGTGTTGGAGTCCGTCTCAAGACAAAAAAAATATTTCAAGGCGTTTTATACAAGACTTCCGACAGTTGCAGTAATCGTCGTCGCGAAGCACCGTTGCCTGTCCGCAGGCGCAGCGCCTGGCAGTAGGCAACCTCGCACAACTGGCGGTTAATTAACTACATCGAACAATGTCTAATGTACGGATAAAGTTTCGGGGTAGACGACGCGCGCGGGTCTTCGTTGAGAGCCAGTTGGCGGTCCCTGGAACTCGCGCGCGCGTGTGAATATACATACGCGTAAACGCGCGAGGCGAGCGCATATAGACGCAGGGACGATATGGCTGGGATAACAAGATTAAAACGTTTTCCGCGATGTTGCGGCTAATGACGTCGGTGACACGGCGCTGCCACCCCCTCCCCACTCGACGAACTTGTACAAGCTGAATTCCAGCAGAAGAGCTAAGGTACACCGTGCGTTCCTCCACGTCCTGGACGACTTCGCCGTTCGTGGGTGTTTGCATTACCCCCTACCTCCGGAGGATATATCGACGGGCGATAACAATTACCCGCCTCTTCCTTTTTTATCGAACCGAAAGGAATACCGTACTTCAGGCGGGGCTATGGCTAAAGCATTTCGAGGCTGAAACACGTTCTACTGGCCGCGGAGAGTCGATCGTGTAGGCATATATGGTAGCACTCAACGCTATCGATTCTCGTCATGCGGAGGGAGTACAGTCGATGTACGATCCTCTGAGTGTAATACCGATACGTGTATCGCGTGTGTGGCAGAGACGATCGTTAAATGGTAAAAAGTTCCATGAGAGCTGACAACGATACTTCGATATAGATTTAATAAATTTCATAATTTTCATACGCCAATTTTCGCTGTCTTACAATGTACATGAACACAATTTTTTGTAAATATGTCGCTAAAATAAACATAGCGACTAATTCGAATTGTATTATAAAGTGAATTTAACGATTTGCTTAGGAATATAGTTATTTTTTCAAATTTATGTGGCAAAATAAACGTAAACTTTAGCAGTTGTAGTTCGTACGAATATCCTAACGGTCCTACATGTCCATCACGGGTTAGTAAGACCAAAATTTATGAACTGCTGATAAAAAAAACACCGTTGAAAGCTCTGTGCACGATCTCGTCGAGATATTCTAAACGAACAACGTGGAACGCAACACGACTGATGCTGCCGCACGGAGAAAAAAGAAAAGACCCCCGTAAGAAGCGCGTGGCAACGGCCAGCCCCGTAAAAGTGCAACCGCCGCGAAGAATATTAACGGAATGAAACCGCTAACGAGGGAACTTAATTCGAAATTCTGGAATAATGTCCGAAACCTTCCCCAAATGGGAATCCACCCTACCGTCTTTCTTGGAGGGTCGCTTTAAAACTGTGTTAACGGGATTAAAGCGCGCGGCAGCGGCGGCGGCGGTGGAGTAGCGGGGTCCAAGAACGAGGCGGGTTAATTTTTGCCATTACTCCTAACGGCTTTACCCTACTTTACCGACCGCGCGCCACGATCTTCTAGACTTTTATCCTGATGAGTTCTAGACACGGAGTGGGTGTGGCGAGTCGGTATTCCGTCAAGGAAATTTAGCGACGATTCTAGCGGCTCGCATTAACGGAAGTACGGGGACAAAAAAATGGTTTGTTTAACTAAGTTTCAAGATTACGGACGGCCAACTAACTATGTAGTTATTTGAAGAAATATTTAGTCGAAGCAGCCGAGTATCACGATACTTTAACTAAATTTTAGAGTTACTTAAATTACATATTTATTGAGGTAATTATATATTTAATTGGATGTCTGTAACTCTTCAAATATATATATATATATTTTCTAATGTATATTTATTTCCGTGCGGGAGACAGTCATATAGATGATATAACAATGCTAATTAATAAGAAGAGCAATACGTATAGCTGAAATAGAAATACGTATTACTAAAGTTACTAGAACTTAGTCTTATCTTAATAAACTACTAGTACTGCTATGTGCAATCTGTAAAATTTCTCTCAGTGTAGAACGCTAATTAAAATTTCGCAAATATTCCCCGATCGATCCCACATTGAGAGACCGGCTAGCCGCTCCTGGCAGCCTTCCTAATCTTTCGGTCCATTAGAGCCCACACACCGGCCCACGAGGCACTGGACGACGTACCGAGCCGATAACAAGCACGGCTCGGTACACCGAGTACCGATATACGCGCTACGTGTACACGCGCATACATATAGGTATTGTTGCGCGGAGCGGAATATACGGCGCGTAGCAACGTGGGTGGGTTGCCCGGGCGTCGTCGCAACTCATCCTAATTACATCCACCCTCGTTTCCGCATTCGGGAGAGCCTTCCCCCTTCGAGAGAGGGCGCACTAACACTTAATTACTATTGCCACCGGACTTACCGGTTAGAGAGCATCGCGGAGTAATTGAGACGTTTAACTATATTTCCGCCGGGGCGCGACTATTACGCTGCGCTCGGCTCACCGCGCGTGAAATCCGGAAGGAATTTGTTTCGCTGCTTCGACGCGCGACGTACTTTGGCGTTATGCGTTAGGTATACGGCGAAGTAGCGGGAAATAGAAATATTTCAGATAGAGATAAATGCGCGTAAAAATCGTACAGAAACTTTAGCTTGTACACTGGGAAATGTGATGGTTCCAAATGCATAACAGCAATCAATCTTAGAAAGTATAGGGGAAAGACAGAAAATAAAAAATGTTATGATAGTGCAGTTATGAGTTCATTTATATACTGTACTATGTGTGTAAGACTTATATTTACTTCTGACACAAAAGTAAATTTTATACAGTATGCTATTCGGTTAAATATTATACTGTATAGGAATTACATTTACGTCTGATAGAAGTAAATTTTATACAGTATAATGTTTAATCGGATTTAAAACTTCGCTGTTACGAGATTTCTCATTTGGACTTTTTCACTCATATTTTCTAGAATCGATTGCTACATTTTGAAACACCATTTTTCTCAGTGTACTGACTCATCAAATTCATCGAGGTTGTCATTAAGCAAGCATATTCGTGACATCAAATGATTTCAAAATAATACAAATAAAATGCTAAAAGTGTACTCAATATACATAAGAAGAATTTTTCGTCAATATTATAAATATTACATCAATAAGTTTAACGATCAATTTAAATCACACTATAATATGAATTGAAAATTTATTTAAAAATAGTTTTTCAAAATAATGCAGCCGAATAAACAACGATTTCAGAACGATCAATCTTGTAGTTTGCATAAATGTCGTGACATCACACAAGTCTATCTGGGATGCTGCGAATTGAAAAGAGACGACGAATAATTCGGTATTCGTTTGTGCGATCGAACGTGACAGCTCGCGTCGATCATGACGATATACCCTATCAAACTGATTAATTCTGATTAACCATCGAGGAAAGTGCAAAAGAGAAGTAATCATTTTTCTCTCGTTCCGCGGTTCATTTCGTCCAGAACAATGGACGAAGATTAATCGGGAGCAGAGTGGTGGATCGACTTTTTAAAAGTCCGCGGAATAATCTCGTTTCGCATATACATATATATATATATATATATATATATATATATATATATATATATATATATATATATATAGAACGCGTCTGCCGAGGTGTTATTAATAATCAACATAAAAACGTCGCGGGGTAGTGGCATAATGTAAAAAATTAACAAGGTAGCCGCCTCACCACCTACTGGCAGTTTTGTCGGGAAAGAACATTCTTTCTAATTACCGGAGATTTATTAACGTCGTTGCTGCAGCACGGCCAACTTCTTACGGCTGCGCCACCCCATTCCACTCCACTCGACTCTGTCTCGTTGGAGGATGATAATTTTTTGAAGCAATTATTCTCGTCGGAATCATAACTAAAGGGCGCGTTTTCTCTCTCTCTCTCTCTCTCTCTCTCTCTCTCTATCCTCCCCCTTCCCCCCTCTCGTAATTATACGAGCTGCGCCGAATACTTTGATTTGAAGTTATGGTCCTCTTTTCCCGCGAACGAAGGACTTGCCACGGGTTCCCGATGTGCGGTAGAATATTGCTTGTATTTTATTACGGGGATTGTGAAGTATGTACGTATGTACATCGTATATATGTTGCACTGATATATGGAAAGGAAAGTGCTTCGTTGCGACGAATAATTTACGGCGTGTTTGGAGGGCGAGCAACGGAGTTTCTGAGGGAGGATTATGATATACATACATAAGGGCGCGCACGTCTTTACCCTGCAATAGTAAACGAGTCCAGTTTGATAACTATAATTCAATTTTTGTCGTAACATATAAAGTCGTTTGAATGTAAGTTAAGAAATTAGGACTTTATGAAATAGAACAATTTTGATTCCATTAATTCGCACAAGAGTGTAATTGAAATAACCGATAAAGTATTATATAGTAACTCAAATTTAAATGACGTGACTAAATACTTGGCTGCTTCGGCTGAATATTTCCTTAAACAACTATATATTTAATTGGCTGTTCGTAACCTCAAAATTTAGTTTTTCTCGACTACGACTTTTTATCTCAGTGCGTACCTAACGCGCGTTAATTACATCACGTGTATCGTCGACAAGGAGAATCGGCGAATGGTTAAGGTGGCAGGAAAAAAAAATGGAGAAACGTTTATACGCGGCGTGAAAAAAAAAATTCCGAAACTCGAGAGCTTGATGGACCGCTATCGCTCCCGGAAGAATCTCCGCGGGCGAGACGTGACAACTATCTTATATTTCGAGTTTCGGATATAAACTCGCGCGCGCGAGGGGTTCAGTCGTCGGAGAGAAATGGGTGGCAATTTCTTTTCGGGGGGTGAAAAGTAAGAATGTCAAATTGTTGGGTACGGTCTTAAAATTAGGGCGAGTCGGGGGCGAGTCGGGGAGGATACTCTCCGGGGGAAGATAATGCACGACGAATCGCTCGTAATGGTTCGTTATCGCGCTCCCACGCAGGGGAGGGTGAAGTTATTTCAATAAGCAATGCCTTTTGCCGCCAAATCGTTTATCGTTCTTCCCCCCCCCCCCCCCCCCGCCGCGATTATCGATGAGTACGGCACTTTTTCGGGAGATCCGAAGGTACGTATGGGATATTACGTGCGAAGTGGACACCCCCTTGCCGTACCGTGGGGGAGGGATGATGAGAGCTCGTCAATATTTGCCTTTAATTAGGGGATAATTAAAATAATTGAACAGTATACTCGTTTCCCGTCGCTTAAGCTGATAAATGACTGTAATCGATGGATTTATTTCGATGACCCAGTTATTTTCCAAAGTTAAATATAAAATACAAGTAAAAAATATCCAGCAGAATTTCTCTCACGAAAATATCGCGTCATTGATGCCGAAAGGTCGTATACGTCATTTTACGCACTTTTAGCACTGCAAAAGCAAAGAGGGTTTATTTTTAAAATTTGTTCTCGCAACTGATAGAATTACCTACATTATAAAGGTTGAAAAATGGTAAAATATAATGAAAAATTTGAAAAACTGAAGGCTAACGGATAGATATATCGACCATACTCTATGCGCCCTTTCGCTTTTAAGCTTTGAATTTTTTTCACTTCATTCATATTTAGGCAAATTGGAGTGAATAAAAAAATTTTCTGTACACCCCTTTGGCTTTTTAAAAGCACTTTATGGCGCATATGACCTTTTGGCATTAGTGATGTGATTTCGTAAATATACAGAATAATAAGTTTGATGTATTTTGTATATGATCCGTATGTGGATTTGGTCATATAGACTGATAAAAATTTTTTCTAGAAATGTGTATGAAGCAGCAATTAACATATGCACGAGTGTATACACTCACACACAGAAGTGTATGAAATATCAAATACATACTTTTTAAAATTTAAATAGGTTATTAAATTTCAAAACCAAGTATTCTTAAATTTCAAATATGATATGAAATTTCATAACCAAGTATTCCCACATATGGACCATACACAACATATATAGAACTTTTCCGCCTGGGATTCGCAACTAATCAGGACGAACGGCGACCGCCCGTTTTTCGGCTACCCCGTACGTATCCTGATTATCGGCCGAGCCGGCGCAGTTTCTCGGGAACGCATTGCCGAGCCCCTCGAGACTTTCAATTATTAAAAAATCACCTGTCAGCCTCACTCGCGCGATTCATTTCGCGTTACGGCCTTTCCCTCCCTCTCTCTCTCTCTCTCTCTCTCTCTCTCTCTCGCACACGCGACCATCATCACCCCGTTCCGAGAAGTGACTGATTAAAGAAATCCACGTCATAGCCGTTCGCCGTCGGGGAGAAGAGGGAGGAAGGCCCGTCAAAACGACGCGATAATTGCGCCACGCCAGATTGATTAACGCCCGAATCTTATTAGCCGCCGAGAAGGGCTATCCGAATCCAATCTCGGACGACGATGTCCGATCTTCATCTCCGCGGTAATGAAATTATGTCCCATTAATGAAAGCGATGCCGCGAGAGGCGCGCGCGGGAGGAGCTCGCTGCCGGAAATAAACCTGCGTCTACTGAGATTTATCGGTGTGCCGTAAAAAAAAAAAAAGAGTGCGTTCAATTTAATACAATTGTATGCAATACGTTTCTATCTACCCACGCGATTATGAAAATTAATAAACTACCTTGTAAAGTCTGTACCTACTCGATAATCGTCGACATTTTTATATATATAATTACCTATATTAAATTTAATAAAAATTCCACGAGTGAATATAGTAATCTTCAGAATCACGTATCGGATAAAAAAGCGATGTAGGAATTTGAAGAATTAAATGGAATATGAAATGTTATCAAGGTTCGATAATTATTTTCATAACCACATATAACAGATAAAGGCTTTTACATCCGATACATAGAGAGATTAATGATTATAAGAATTAATATACTCTCCCATGAGAGACTTATTCAATTGAAAATAATAGTACGTAAATCTTCGACAAATATTTGATACGAATTTCGAGAGAAAGTAGACATGTTAATTTTTATAATAAACTATCGAATAAAAAGCCTTGTCTTATATAGATATACGCGTTGAATGTAATATAGATTTTTCTTAAGATAATTAACGACGATTTATCGTTGGGATATCGATTCGTGAGCGCCCTCGTGCCGCGTATCACACAGGTATTAAATTTGCATATCTTCCGCAAAGTGGCTACATCGACTCGCACAGCTTCCACTCGCATAAATTGGTCTGAGAGGTGGGCGTGGCTGTTAATTATTAAATACCATCCGATTCGCACATTCGGCGAAACGAATGCAAATTTATCACGAAAGAGAACGAAACGGGGTGGCAAGCAAATTAAACGCCACGTGTTAAAACGTCGAACGCAAATTCCGGAAGTAATTTTGCCGATAATGAAAATTCTGCCGCGCAAAGGGAGGTTTTACCGATACGCCGCGCGCGCACGTGGGGATGTCGTATGACGTCGACAGCGACGACGAACGCGGTCTGGTCGAAATCGCTGAAAAATAAATGGAAACGCGCGCGCACGCGCGCGCGGTAATTATTGCCTTAATCGGGTCGTCGGTTATCATACGCGGACGGCGTATTTTACATGAGAATATAATCAGGCCGATTCACCGTTGGGGCGCACAGATGTACGTAGCGCGCCGTATAAAATCCACCCCGTTCGCGCGCAAGTCGAACCCCTGACCGGGGATATCGGGGGCACGTAGCGCTGGAGAAGTGCAGGCGACTGCATGAATAGGGCTAATTTATATCGCCGCGTCGCTGGAGTTATTACAGTTATTAATTCTTGGCTGCGGAGACCCAGCCTCGCCCGGTATATCGTGACGCGATACGAAAAGAAAATGTCGCGTTTCTCGACTCGCGCTGCCGATATTTCGTCGGGGTTGTACGAGAAATATACGAAAGAAAAGTTGAAGATAACAATAGCTAAGTTAAGAGCGTCGAATTGATAACGAATTGGATAATTTTTTAAGGCGTTATCCACCGAGAAAACAGTTTACTCGTGGCCGATAAATGTTTTTTCGAATATGGCGAAATAAGCATTCGATCGGATCAAATAAACATTCGTTGATTCCAATATTTATCTGACACGTAAAGATATTCGAAATTATTCTTTTAAACGAGTCCAATTTTAAATGGAAGCCGAGGGTCGAGCGATTCGAGAATTCACCGCAAAATAACAGTGTTCACTCATCGCTCTCGATTCGCGTTATTTTGACTTAGATTGGCCGTAATGCGAAAGCAAAAGCGAGTCGTGTACTTCCCCGGGGATCCGACCGCACCTACAAAAACGTACGATCATGCCAGGACATAACGGCGGGTGCCTTTGAACCAGAAATTGACGTGGCAATTAAAACTTGGTATACGGGCAACGTTCATTCTGCCCTGGCGTGCATAGGTTACACAGAGACGACGCATATATTCCGTGTGTATCCGCGTCTCAGAAAGGGTTCATCCGTGTCGGGACCTCGAAATCTGGCTTTTCGAACGCCGTATACGCGCGGATTGATGCACGTAATTAAAACTTTATCTGTGCCCGATACAATTACACGGCTGTGCAACCGTTGTGCTCGGCTGCGAGCCATTGAACGGGGAAACAAACGAGTTTTACACTGAGTTCGTTAACTTCCGGATTCGCCGGGGCACCGGTGATACAATTTTAATTCCGCGCCGGCAAAAACCGAGGGAAACGTAAAGTTTCGCGGATTTCGCGAATCGAGAGAAGGGATGTGAAATATTTTTATCTTATTTCATCCCTCGACGAGGGCTCATCAAGGTTGAATCGCGCGTATAATGAAAAATATCATCACGTGTGTGAAATTTGAATGCATGGAAAAATAATTGCTGGTGTCGACACCAAATTTCTCGAAATCAAGAACATGATGATCTTGAAAATTTTTAAGAATATGATTGTTACTTTTTTTTTTCTAACTGAGAAATCTCGTGAAAAATAATAAGACATTTTTTTACTTGAACAAACTTTATTTTCCACCCGGATGATTTCAACGTGATTCAAGCTTAACCCCGGAAGTAGTTATCAAACCGATACAAAGTAAAGTGGCAAACCGAGCCTCACGTTCATTGCGACGAAAAAGTAAGAATCGAATTTCGATAGTTCCAACTACACTGCAAAAAATTGTGTTTTCATTATACTTTTGTAGAAAGCTTTTTTCCAGCATGTGATTATGAAAATTAATATACTTCCTTATGAAATCTCCCTTGTAAATTTCATAACAGAGTATATAAATTTGCATAATATCACGTATTGGATGAAAGCTTTATATATAGAATTATATTAATTTTAATAGAAACTTTGTTTACAGTGTACTTTACGTCGGGTCGACGTATCGACCGAAACGAGGAATTTCGAAATAGATATCTACGACGACTTCTCCCATTTATCAAGAACTAAATCGCGGAGAAGAGACGTCGCGATATATCTGGCCGTATAACGTTGAAATTCAACGATAAACGACGCGGAGAAAACGACGCGAGGCGAACGCTCCTTCTGAAAGGTTACATTTTATGGCCCCGAGGCCGTCAAATCACAGCAATGGTCCGCACGATAAGTGCTCGTAGTTTTATGAAGATTTTATGCCCGCCCGCGGGAGAAACGCTCCGATGTTTCGTCATTTCGGCCGAGACCAGACGTCGGAGCGATATGACTTTTTAATAAGTTTCGCATCACGCCCCATTGAATCGAAGACGCTCCCAATTCGCGTCGGGGTATTCGAATTACGTCTTCGCCGGCGCAAAAGGCCCGGACGCTTCGCGAAGTTCCGAAACTATCGTTCGCTCAGCTCGATAACGACCGCACGCCGTGGCGTATGCTTCGTATACGCGGACTTTGCTCGTAAAGAGAGTTTGCAATTTTGTCCCTCGCGAACTGCGCGTTGGGCTTCTCGATTGTTTTACCGTCAGTCGCTCTAGCTCGATGCAGCGATTTATCGGTTTATTTTCAAAATCAATTATTTTTACAACAGGATTGCGAGAAATTCTGACGAAAAAAATTCAGCGATGCTTCCCTGACGATCTCGAAAAGTTCCCCGACGCAAAACCTGCCGAGCTTTTTCGCGGAGAAAACGGGAATCAGTTTTAAGTCAAAATTGCACTGCTGTAGTTAAATATTCGAAGAGTTACTCAACAAATAATCATCACGCATCACACATATTATTACCACAAAAATAGGAAAAATTGAAATAAAGTAAATTTCGTAATATAAATAGGTGGTGTTTGAGATAATAGAACTGAAGTTCTCATTTCTCATTACTAAGATAATGAGTTTCACTAAGTGCTTTGTAAATTCTCTTAAAAATGAGAATTTACCAATCTGTTTCAGTTTTACTACATACCAGTATTTTTAACTCAAATATTTAAGTAGAATTTCTTAAAATTTCAACTCTATTTTTCTCCGTGTACGAGGAAATACTAATATTTTTCGACGAAAAAAAGTCGGGAAAAACTTAAACAAAAGAGCATAAATTCTCGTCTCGATCAATTTTCAAAGTTTCACTCTACGAATTTTCCCTGGCGAACATTTAATTCTCTGATTTTCCCGATACATTTAAAATTACTCGACATTTAAATTTCTCTGACGTTTTCCTGACAAAAAGTTGCCTGATGAAACGATCAGAGCTACGAGGAAATACTAATATTTCTTCGACGAGAAAAAGTCGAGAAAATTTGACAGCAAAAATTCTCGTCTCGATCGTACTTAAAAATTTCAATTTACGAATTTTCCCTGGCGGACGTTTAATTCCCCGACAACTCCCTTATTTCTATGACGTTTCCAAGTTTTTCCAGCTTTTCCCTCACCGTAGCCACCCCTTCGAAATCTTGTTAAAATTTAATCAAACAGAGGATCAGACTGCATTGAAATTTTTTAACGACTCCAACAGATGAGATCTCTAATCCCTCAAAATTATCTCCCTTCGCCTAGTCTAATTTATACGCGGATAAATGTCAATTGCAAACGATTGAGTTCGACGGAATAATTAAACCGATCCTCGAAATGACATTCATTACATCCGCATATACGAAAAACGGTCTTCTTATTTATTATTAATCGGTACGTACATCGCCTAGCGGCGGAAGAGCCATTCGCCCCTGTCGTTCTGAAATTTCAAAGATCTCTGACAGTCGTTCGCATCGCCCGCGCGAGGGGCATAATCACACGCCGATTACATCGAACGACAGAATTGAAATACGATCGATCCCCGTAAATAATTTACTCCCGGCCGTCCCGCTGCGCGCGTCTGGAAACATAGTCGGAGGACTGATCGCGAATCCAATTATAGGTGAAACTGTTTCTGGTGACGTCACATCCATCCTTCGCCAACCCTTTCCCGCCGAGAGTCTATCGGATAACAATTACCTCCCACCCTCCGTAGATACCTCTATCCGTCGATATCTCGCCCCTCTTTGCCCGCAATTCTCCCTCCTCCCCGCCCACCCAAACGTTTCGCATCGTTTGAGAGCTCGCCGCCTCCGTCCCTCTCCGTCGTTTGCCTTTTTTTTTGTCGCTGCACCGAACTATCCGCGAGTGGTTGAAAAGAAGACGACGGTCGGGGTTGGGAAGCTGTGGGGGTCGACGTATGTGCGCGCTTGAAAAAGTGATTGGGAATTTCTAACGAAGAAGTTTTATTTGGACGCAGCTTTCCAGGCGGAAAGATTCTACACATTTTGTATATAATCCACATGTGGATTTGGTCATATATGGATCATGTATGATTTTTATATTAACTATATATAGACTATATGTGGATTATACAAATATTTAAAAATCTAAATATAGTCCTCATATGAGTAATAATATAGAAATAATGTATGGTATAGTTCATATATGACCAAATCGACATATGGACACACAGAATATGTAAAACTACTTCGCCTAAGAGTATTTCCATTTTTTCACATTTTACAAAAAAGTTTTTCGAATAAAAGTTATTTGATGTCTAGGAGAACGTATGATAAGTGTAAATAGTAAATGATATCTGATAATACGCGTTATCTACAATTTACGAAGGTCACCTGAATTTTTTTAAATGAAACTCGACATGATTGTTCTTATAAAAGTTGTAGAGCTCTTCGAAACGAACAAAAAAGTATCAGGGGAAAGGTACAGTCATTGCACCGTTTGTGAGATATTTCCACTCAAACTGCAAGAGTAAGTTCATCGAACTTCTCTCTTTTCAAGCATTAATATCTCACAAATGATCCAACGAATAGACCTTTCACCTCATACCTTTTTTGTTCATCTCGACGAGCTCTACAACTTTTGTAAGAACAAAAATGTCGCTTCACTCAAAAAAGTTCAGGTAACCTTCATATCTCGTAGATAACGCGTCTTGTCAAAAACCACTTATCCGTATCGTACAGGTCCACCTTGACACCAAATAGCTTTTATTCGAAAGATTCCTTCATAAAATGACAAAATATGATGGATCTGGCCCTTGCTAAATTTCACACCCTTTATATCACCACGGTTTGCATTTTCCAAAAAGAGACGACAAAATTTTCCCCGCCTAAAAACTACTTTAGCTTCGCCTCGCTCCGGCAACGTTCGCGCAAAGCAGGCAAAAAAGATTTTTCGAAGGCCCAATCCCCGCGCGGTATTCGCGCCGGAACGCAGCCGCCGGCGAAGCGCGGAGGAGCGGTTTGATTAAAACATAAAAAAGTAGCAACCTCATTAAAAATAACAAGCGAGGTTTACGTGAATAAAGGAGCGCGAGAATGCTACCGGAACGCGGTGGAGCCCGAGATGGATAAATATAGATACCCCCACGACTCTGTCGGGGTAACTAGAAATTGTGAAAAGCCCCATCTCGGAGCGGTTCGCGTTTATTTCATCAACTGTGTCGTTAGGTCAACTCTCGCGTAGCTCTATCCGCGCTTTTAATGTCCGCCTCTACATGGACGCGGCGAGCTTCAACTTGGCTTTATCTCCTTTGACGCGGACCACTTGCAATATTCCTCGTTTCGTTCCTCGAGGGCGAGGCAAGAGCCATTGTCGATTCGACCAAGTTATGGGTCAAGGATGGGGAAGTTGACATTTCGCCATTTAGCTGTATATAGGCAGTTATTTGACCGAATTAATACTTGTTGCTCCGTATAACGGAGAGTAGAAGTGAAATACACACCCCCAATTTCCTCATTTGACTTTGAACGCGATTATCTCGAAACGCAGTAGGGATAGGTGAAAAGTCAAAAGCAGCTTTTTTACAGCAAAAACACAGACGAAAATCTTTTGTAGGAACTTTTTTTCGATGTCTCTAATCGTCTCCGAGATAATCGATACTTAATCCGAACTTGATCCGTCAGAATAAAATATTCTCTCGGTACGCTGCACATCTAGCAGTAAATCGACAACACTCTACTCTCCAGTACCGATCACTCGTTTTTCTCTCGCTAGAAGTTAAAACTACACAGCGATATCTACTATTTCATCAAGAACACCGTGCAGTTCTCCCGGCTTCATCTTCACGCACCTCGCAGCATCACGAAATGAATCACGGCTCGTGAAAGAAGCTCCCCCGGTACATGCCAGGATACACACCCTTCTCCACCCCCGTATCCAGCTCCAGAGGTCCTTTCTCCTTCGTCGTCGAGTACAGGCGGGGGGGGGGGGGGCCCTCCCGTACTCCTTTCTCTCCCTGGGCCCCAAGATGGCATTGTATTCTTTCGGTATTTCTAATAACTTCTTCCTCCCCCACCCCCGCGTCCGCAGCTCACAATGCTACGGGTAATCCGACACTATCGGAGCCTCTCTAGTCGGCACCCTCCCCCCGCGCCCTCTCCGCCCCGTTCAACAACAATTACTTCGTCATATCGTCTCCGTCGCGAGTGAAGAGGTAGACGAGAGGGCAGGGTCGGTTAGCGAGGAGCAGAGACGAGGAAAGATCAAGTTTTTAATCACTCTCCGATGCCGCTGAAGAAAGAAGTAAGAGTACCGTCCGGGACTTCGACCCTCTTCTCAGCTCGCGCGGCTTCAAGGGTGTTTGTGAGTGTGTCTGTATCGAACCACCCTCTTGTATCGTTTTATTCTCAGCGCGAGAGAGCCCTCCCGCGTCTGCGATGCCGTCGCGACGCGACGGTTGAAACGAAGCCTCCGGTACTGTATGTGTTCGTTATTTCGAAGAGGGTGTGGCGCGTGGCTCGAGCGAATTTTATTTGCGAATCCGATAGAGCGCGAAGACGAATCGACGTCCCATCCTTGGAAACGGGTAGGAATTCTCGGATAACGTACGTATATAGACGGCGCGGGTGTCGTACGTACAGCGGAGGGAGGAAATATAAAGTTAATCATCCGGATGAAGTGATAACGATAGCGGTAAGGTATTGCTCCGTAACGGCTAGTCGATAGCGCGGCGGTAAATCACCGACGTGGATGCACTACGTGAGATGTACCGACTCGACCTCGACTGCGGTCGAAGAGGTGGCTTTTAAAGTAATCGGAGAAAAAGGATGAATTGGATCTATGTACTAAAAATTACTTACGAGGTCGCACAAGCTATTATTTAGTTGCACCAATTTCATCTTTCTCGATATATTAATCAGATATTTCTTCCTTGCAACCGCATACAATTCCACATGATCTTAAGGAAGAGATATCTAATTGATGCGTTAAAAAATTTCATTGATATAAATTGATAATTACTTGCGACCCCGCAAGTAATTTTTAGTAGATTCAACTAATTCTTTTTCTCCGTGTAGTTGTATCACTGGACGGAAGATTGCAGAAAATGTCACTTTTTTAATAATGTTTAGCAACCTCGTATCTATTGACTTGTTAACAAAATTTGAAGGCAGATTACCGATGATTTTCGCAAGAAAAATTGAATTGAAAATGAGCTCTCAGTGTAAATTAACGTAATTTCAATTTGAATATCTATGTATATATTTCGAAGATATACTCGTATACCATTCCTCAAATTCATAGAAAAGTTGTAAAATCGCATAAAGAGTTTTTACAGACATTTTAATTCAAGAATAAATTGTTTCTTTCAGATAAATACGAAAAATAATAATTGAATAATACACTAACTACGTTTAATATTTCCCATTGAAATTCTTCTCGAGTATACAGTGTTCAAAATAGGACAAAAATATTTAAATTAAAGAAGAAATCGCCTGAAAAGTGAAGAATAATCATGGAATAATGTGTCGAATACGTTTAATTTTTCGTATTGAAATTCATTTTAACACTGTGCAATATTCAAATCAGGACGAACATCTAAATTAAAAAGAAAAATTGCCCGAAAGACGAAGAATACCTAATCATGAAAATATATTTAATATTTCGTATTGAAATTCTTTTCGACTTTACAGTGGGATGTCCAGTTCACAAAACAGACGTGCAGGTTGCCTGCTGTCAGGCGCCTCACAACTACATCCGCTTTATACTATAAACTCTGACTGATAAACTCGTATGCGGTAGGTTGTAAAAAAAAAAGCGCACCAGGAACCCTCAACCCCATCGCTCGGGCTACCCTCCAACCCCGACGCGACTCGATCGGCAGGAAAAGCCACCCACGTCCTACTACAGTTTCCTACCTTGCCGACCAGGTCGATCAAACGCCATCGCGCACCCCTGTACTATCGACGCTCGCTCCCCCCGACGACGCCTGCAGTGTTGCTTTCCGGGCGAAGCAACCCCGTGTACTGTTTTACCGGGAAAACCGCGCGGATGGTCAACCATCCCCCGGTCGCCATCCGTCCCGCGATAATCGTCCGTTACTGGGTACCAGCATAAGGCGCAGGGCGGGCGCGACCTTCAGTAATGTAGGTTAGTAGACGAGCAAGGGCGAGTGAAAACTCGATAGCAACGCTGCTGGATGCATAAAACAACCCCTGACGTTCTATTTCTGCGCTTATCCCCTCGCAAACCGGTTCTCTCTACCTTTCGCCCCAATTTCTATTTCCGACCGAGAATAAGCTTCCGAAATTCTATTTCGAGATATCGGAAGTGGCGTTAAAAGTGTATTTCGAGGTGGGAAACTCTGAATATTCATCCCCGATGATACGATGAGTGAGAGAAGGCGATTTAATAACCGCGAATAATGATAAAAAAGACACGCCGATTCCTCGAGCAGAAACTTCCCAGGTGGAAAAGTTCTCTATGATCCATATGTGGTTTTGGTCGTATACGGATTATATATGATTTTTATATCAACCATATACACACTGCGCATATATGGATTATATACAATCACTAAAGAATCTTTATAGACTCTTTATATAATGAATATAGAAATCATATATAACCCCTTGTATGACTAAAACCTCCTATGGATCGTACGCAAAATATGTCGAATTTTTCCGCCTGGGCTTGGCCTTGGGAGGAAATCGCCGAGAGATAAAATGTAAACGAGCAAAGCCGAAGAGACGGATCACCGGCGATAAAGTCACGGTAATACAGACGTCCCGCGCAAGGACTCTGCACGAATTCGCGATCTGCTGATACGGACACTCCGATGACGCGATGGATTAATATGGAACACAGAGGGAACCCAACGACGTCGCTCTCGGTTCGCGATATCATTCACTGTCGGACCGACTACGGTCCTTTATTTATCACCGTCATTTTTCGCGCCGGACCCGTCCAGACGGAAGTCTCTTTCTCCGATACAGAGTAGGTGACGACTAACGCTATTACGGGGTCGCTGATAACGCGTGGCTTCGAGAAAATGCTTCCACTTGCTGCGTTCTACTCTTGAGGTTGAATTACGCGTTCAATCTGATTCAAAAGGATAGTGTACTCGGATGGAAAAATATTTCCTTTGTCTTTCTTGGAAGATTTTTCAGTTTGAGAAAAAGTAATCATAGTATTACGTCATGAAATAACTGAAAATTACTGGAGACAATTTTTTAAAAACTGCGAATATTGAAAACGTCATAATTTTGCGAATACAGTATCTTGACATTGAAAACTGTAGTACTGTACCCTTAATTTAATAGTAGACGCTAAAATTGAGTACATACAATTCTTTTAAAGCAATTTAACATAAAAAAAAGTTCAATCCAACATCAAAAAGTATTGGTATTGTATTGTATTATTAACCGAATGTGTGCGTTCACAAAAAGCTCCGTGCTATATTGGAAGCTTACAAGAAGTGAAAAATGTCCAGATAGAAGTAAATTATCGTGAAAACTATAAAGAATAATTTTATTGAAAGCAAATACTCAAAATATACGTAGTAAGCGATTGTTTTTTTATACTTAAAATACAATTAATTTTGGTATATCTTCCAATTAAAACAGTTTTCGTGAATCTGAAGTCGAGCATACACTTTTTTTAGCTCTGAAGTATGAAAGATCGAAACCCCCATGAGAAACAATGTAAAAATACCAAATTTGGAGTGACTATTTCTGCGGAAATGTTTAGTGAAATCATATGAAATTTTAACTAGGTAATGCCGATGCATTTAAATGTCACATACTCAAATTTCATGTACATGGTGAAATTTTTAATTATACGCGACTCAATCTTAATACGAGCCTCGTATTACGAAGAGGGGCGTAAATCGACGCGCATCGTTGTTATCGTTAATCGTCCGAATCGCGTCGCCGAGTCGCGTCGTCCTCTCGTTGCGAAGCCATTTCTTTTATTTGTCTTCGTCACGGTCTTTAACGAATTACGGACGAAAATAAATCAAAGGGCCTCCCCTATTATTGTCCTCCGCCCGTTCTCCGTCTCCCTTATCAATCACATTAATGATGGGGCGCTTTTCATTAAAGGGAAGAAGAAAAAAAGGAACGAGAGAACGACAGTGGACCCGGCCGCGCGCAGTCAACGAGAGAGACGAAAACGAGAACGGCGGGGGCGGGATGATCCGAAAACAATTGGCGCGGGGGGAGGCCGTAAAGGGAGCACGCGGGATTGCTGCTTCCGAACCGGGAGACCGGAAGTTGATAACGACGGAGCGTCTCTCTCTTTCTTTTCGTCGAAGAAAATTTTAACTTGCAAACGATCGACTTTAGAATCGATTTGAGCGATTAAAAAATATGTGGAATAGTTTTATAGGTATATTTTTTGCATATGGTCCATATATATGGACTTGGTCATACACGAATTATATGACTTCTATATTAACCATATAAGGACTACGTGTGGATTTTTGAATGCTTGTATTGGGTTGGCTAATAAATAATGGCGGTTTTTTAAGTTAAAAGTGCACACAGAAAAAAAACGCTTTTGCATAATATTATTTAATATAATATTATTTGTCATTTGAAAGAGTAATGTATACTCTGCATAAGTGTGTGTTTAGCTGTTTCATTTGATTTCATTTTTATTAATTTTCGAATCATCTGAGTGGAATTTTCGGATCACTAATGCCAATTGTTAATTAATTGATCATTAATCCGGATATACAGACTGAACCAGAAATGCTACATATCTTAAAAATAAATTGAAATAAGAATAGGAAGAGATCGTTAGATACGATTGGCACTTTTCAGAAAATCAGAGTTTTTGAGCAAGTATCGGTAACACCGATAAAGAATGTGATTGAGCCCCTTCAAGTGATAAATTTGAGAAGCGAGGTCTGGCCTTACAGAGTTCCAATGCTTGATTCCCCGTGTGGATGAAAATGATTTAATATTACTCGTATCGAAATTGCTTCGAGCAACTTCCTCCTCTATAATTTTCGGAAAAGTAACCAATCACATCTAATGATTTCTTCCTATTTTTATTTCGATCTGTTCTTACGGCAGCACTTCCGGTTCAATCTGTATAGTCCGTGTATACATACTTCATATGACCAACTCCACATATGGATCATACACGAAATATATACAACTTTTCTCCAGCCGGAGACTTCTCGTGAAAAATCGACCAGCAACATTCGCATCGACGAGTCGTTGCAACGGCGTGGCGTGCGATCGATCGCGCGAGCCCCGCCCCCCTCGAGAAACGGAGCCGGGCACTCGCGCGGTCCATCGCATCAAGTACGTATACGCCATCGCGAAGCACGTGTCCGGCTATAATGACGTCGAGAGAGGAGACGAGAGGGACCGCGGAACATCGTGGACGTCGCCGGAGGATGGGCCGCCTCTGATGAGCTGTGGCGTTACGTGATACGGGTGTCTAATATACACCGAAGGAAGACGACGAGGGCGTTGCTCGAAAGAGGGACACGGCGAGCGCGCTGATCCCTTCTCATCGTCGCGCGCGCACGAGATTCGGACCACTCCGCGATCCATAAAGGGAGCCGCGAGAGGATGATGACGCGGCGTCTTCCTCGGAGAGAGGGGACTCGTCGTCCTGCCCCGTATATGGATGAGGTATACGGGTTAAGCGGGGAAAATTCAAAGAGCGGGGAAACCCCCGCGGTCTTTGATCGTCGGCTGATTGCGAAAGGGGTACTCGAGTCGATAACGTCGGACGTATGACGGGACGGGGACTGTGCCATTTCGGAGATCTTTCCTCTTAATGCGAACCCGCGTGGTAAGGACATTATATAGGGCGATTTCGGTGCGAGGGAATTTCGGGAAAGTTGATACGATCTCCCCGATAAATTTATACGATCGTCGTGGCATTTATACGAGGTACGATAATCGATTGTTCGAAATATTACGTTTGTTTTACAGTGTGCGAATAACTACCTATTCCTTGATTAATTGTTAAATTGACATTAGGTATGTGATTCAAATTAATCGCTGTATTTATCGTAGCAATATAGTTACGAAAAATTGTGCCTATGTTGAATAAATATTTAGCACTCTACTTGTACTAATTTCATATCATTTAACGCCACAAATATTCCGGTCTAATGACGACTCGTAGAACGTATAATTCTGATGCATTTGGTGAGCTAATGAGAAAATTTCGTTTTGGAATCGGTCCACCTATTTTCGTACGTTAAAATTAATTATTGATTCTTCGCGTCCCGAGAGAAAGGATATCGCAGATTCTCGTAGAGTCTTATAGAACACTTGTAAAAATCCTATAGAATTCTCACATGAAATTTGATGTGCTTTTGGCACAGCACATTCCGGATATCGACCGGTAAAAATCTGAGATCTGAGTGGCAATGTATTAGATTCTATGTGTATCTGCTGAAACAAAAAAAATTGTCTAAAGTTCTATTACTAGTTAAAAATTGCTTGCTTTTACGGATACGTATAAAATTTCAAATCCCTATTTATCATCTCATCTCAGATACACATAGAATCCAATGAATTCCTATTTGTCCTTCTTAAACTTTTCCAGTGGACATCAGGACTTACTGTGTTAAAAGCACATCAGATTTCCATAGAAATTGTCTACGGAAATCTATGGGACCTTTTCTCAATATAGGTTACAATCCAACTAACATTTTTGTGCTAACATTGACACAGAGAATGTTAAAATTATCGCAAAAATATATATGGATTATGGTTTTTTTACTATATATGGATAATTTAAATCTTCTGCATAATACAAAATACATATAGCTTATATAGAAATCATACATAATTCATATAGGACCAAATCCATATATGGACTATATGTACCTCATGTAAAACTTTTCCGCCTGGGCCACAAGAAACAACAGTTCCTCTCTTTTCGAACCAAAAGACTCGCGCAGCTACCGAAATCGCATACGGCTCTCGGAACAAAGTGAACGATTCCGACACTCGCGATGGTTATATCGAGGAAACCGCGTATTTCACGTAATCCCACCGAGAGAAGACGATGCCGTATCGAAATTGACATAGAAAATGCAGCACTGCTACACAAAGCCGCGCACATGTACGTACGTATCACACGTATCCGTAACGCAGTCGGAAACGCACAGGGATGGGGTCTTACGAACTCTATTGGATTACGGAACAAGCGACTAGCACTCGAGAGCCTCGGTAGCTTTCGCCTTCCTCCTCGCGGAGTTGTCGGGGGTTTTACGGCATGGTCTCGCACTTATCTAGTCTACTCTTATGCCCGTCCATCCGCGGATATACCTACTCTCGTACGCGTACCATGCATCCCCTCGCTCTCGAGATGGCTGTGCTGTCGGCGAGGCTGTATTTTGTATATAAACAGACGTTTCTTTCGCCTTCCTCCCTGCAGCCGGGAGTAACTCTGGTTTACAGTGGCGCGTTACTTATCTACAGCCTGCTCCGCGCCTATCCGCCTCTCGCGTGCGAGATAGCTAGCTGCTCTCGGCGAGGCTGTCGTATTTCGTAAATAAACGAACGTTTCATCTTGCCTCTCCCGTACGCTCCACTTTGCAAATGCTCCCTCACGCGCTCTCCTTTATACTCTCGAAAGATGCCTCGAGAGAGGAGATGAATCGAGTTCTCGCGTAGTTCGAAGGCATCGGCCTCCGTGAAATTTTAACGCCCGACCGTGTTGCGTCGTAGCTCACGTACATAGGTACACGCGACGAGCGTGAGATGCGTACATATGTAGGGCGAACGTGGGGTTGACGCCTGGGAGCTAAACATCGATTATCTCGAGAACGATTGGAGATATCGAAGAAAAGTTTAAACAAAAGATGTTCGTCTACGTTATTACCGCAAAAAAGGTGCTCTTGATTTTTCGCGTATCTCGACCGCGTTTCGAGATAATCGCGTTTAAAGTCAGATAAAAAATTGGGGCGTTTTCCGGAAGTATTATACATTCGCTCTCAGATATTTCAACGCGCTGTAATCGCGCGCGCGTGCAACGATTGCATCGACGCGACGGAAGCGTGAAATGAATTATGCAGAGCGAGCCGCATATTTTTCTCGCAGTCAGATACACACCGCGTTGCCACTCTTGACCCAAATACGCGCAGTATCGCCTCCCCCGTTCTATACATGCCTACATGTGTCTCGCGGAGTGGCGCATGGATCTACCTGCAACTTGCGGAGCTGCGTAAGACGTGGGGCGCGCGCAGGCCGTGCCTCGCCGTGTTATTAAAGTAGTAAATTTCATCCTTGCCGAGATATGGATTAGACACCCGCGTATGTGCCCACCGGGCAGAAAGCCCGGCTGGTACGACTGGGAAATGGGGTGGCTCTCCATTGTCCCGAAGAGCGTCATTTCCACCCGCGCGGAAGGCGGAATTTATCTGATTTTCGGGGGCCGGTGTCATAAAGTTGAATAATTACGATTCGAATTGATAATGTCTTTGGAGCCGAACGAATCGAGGCGCAATCGATACCTATCGTGAAGTTGAATTTAATAATTTTTCACGGTGATTGGTAGCGAAATAAGCACGAAAATACGCTTGAAGAAAGAATATATTCCTCGTGCATCGAATCGTTACGAATTCATCTGATATCCGTAGTTGTCCTGAGAATCTCTCGACTACGATACCAGTTCTAGCAGACTTCTCCGATTGCCCAAAAGTTCTCCGACAATTCCAATTTTTCCAAAACTCCCGGATCGCTAATTGCGCCAAAATTCAGTTCGTTAATGCGAATACATCCCCATAAAATATAATAATCGAAAGGACGTCAGAAGTGACTTCAGAAATTCCTTCAGCCCTCGAAGACGCGTATTTCAGCGAGACGCAAAAATTTGTAATATAATCATGATAATCGCGAATCATGAGAACCATCGAGCCCGGAAGTCGCGGTAAAATTTGCAATCCCGTAAACCGTAGAAACCGGTCGATCATCCCGCCCGAGCTCGCTCCCTCGAAACGGAGGGGTGATTCCGTACCGAACGTAAATGTGTCACCCCCCGTCCGCCCCCGATCCGAATTTCCGCCCGAAAGAACCCGCTTAATCCCGTATCTCTCTGGCCGTCGGAAGTCGAACGCCCTCGAGATATTCTCTCTCGCAGAAATGCGAAAGTCGATGCTGCGTAAATCCGCGCGGGTCGCGGCGCATTAAAAGTCTCCCCAACGGACAAATTGACTCGAATGGCAAAACGGCCGACTCCGAGGAACGAGATATTGGCCGCGGGCCAGTGTATTAACGGGCTACGTCCATTTCCGTACTAGCCGAAAGTCTCAGCGGCTCGGAACTGCGTATGTCCTCGGTACAGTTCGATTCTCGGGTAGCCGAGACGTTCTTATTTGCATTTCGCCAAGTCTTTGTGTATGCATTCGCGCCGCCAGACGGCTCCGAGCTCGAAAGGCGAGAGTAACGTAAACCTTCGAGAAGTGGAACTTCGAACGGCGAAGCCTCGCTAGGGCATGTTTATACGCTGTGTAACTTCTATCGATGAAAGGGGGGTTGTTGTACGACGTAATAAAGTGCGATATAATCCGCCGAGCGGAATTATATATGTACATAGTTTGTATGTGTAATCCATATATATAGATTTGGATTTGTTAACTTTACATATGATTTCAATGTAAACTATATATGTATTACACATGAATTGTACAAAAATTAAAATAATTGAAATAACCAAAGTGGAAAAGATGTATATGAATCATATGTATTTAATGTGTAGAACATATATACTCGTAAATTTGGGCCTATTTATTACAATTTACATGTAGTTTATTTCAAATATTTTAATTTGTGTATGATCAAATTTATTATTGTTTATTTACAGGGTGTTCACGTCCAGGCTCCGAGATTGTATGGAGTCTATTTAAAAATTGCCGCGCATACACACATGAATGAACTAGCGGTTCGGTTATTCTTCTCTATTACCATTGCGGTCATCAGGTAATTAAAGACCAAACTGCATAGATCACTATCGGTTCGCGTATGCGATAAACTCGAAAAAGGCTCCACCCATTCTCGGAGCCTGGGCATAAACACCTTGTGAAACACATACATATGTGACTATAATAATTATGAAAGTGGTCTGTCAAAATTTAAAAAAAAATTAATTTATCAGTTATTTCACACCACATTAATAATGTGAAATAACTGATACTCATTTCTTTTTAATTTTGACTTAGGCCACTTTCATAATTATGGGCACATATGGTTTATATTGAAATGATATATAAATCAAATAAGCCCTTTATATTTATATATTCTATATACACTGTACAAAATTCTGCGGTGTGGACCTACTCGTATATATAGACCACTTTTGGTATTGAATAACAATGGCATAAGACTGAACGATACCAGATGTGCTGTAAATACATAGATCCACACCGGTGAAATGGTGTTAAAAATTAACACCACCTTTTGCTGTGTATAAAATGTATATAATATAATCCCCCCACATAGTTACTCTTATTTCGATGCACTTAATGCTCAAGCATTTGTACGGACATTAATTATACACGGATACACGACGAAATAACCACGTCCGTACAGCCGCGTATAACCGTTGGCAAGTATATCTAAGACGGTGGCGACGGCGCGAGTCTCTCGGAGGACGGCGCTCGACTCGCAACGAGAGAGTAGATAGCACCGGTGCGCGGCAACTCCCGGGGGACTCGCTGGACCGTTATCCGTTAATTGGATACTCTCTCTCTTGCATAATCGTCTCCGTACCCCGTTCCAGTACCTACGCCTTCAACTCCCTGCAAGATACTCCGCGTATAAACGAATATTCCCACGTGAATCTATTGTACTATATTTCAACGTGCCTTTTTTTGAGATCTCCTGGAATCGATCCGAATCGATGTTAATCGCGCGTCATTGAAGGAACGTCACGCTCTTATAATCGATTGGGACTCGGGAAACGATGCCCGAATATAATGTAGCTCGGCCTGTGCTGTGCACGACGTATTTCTACTATACGCGCGGTATACAGAGAAACGCGACACCATTAATGTGGGAATGACCGATCGGCTCTCGATTCTGTTCTATTTTCGCGTAAAGGGAAGTGTAATGATGTCGAGGAGCGCGTAAGAAAAAGCAGAAGTGGCGCTGAAAGTCGGGCCAACACATGTAGATGCATTTATGTGAAAACGATACGTGAGTATTTTTTTTTACGGGACTATGATATACTGCATCTTTGTAAAGAGGTTCCATCAGAATCAACAGAACGATTTTGTACAATTTCGCAGAATCCTAATACTCGTGTTTATCGATTTACCAAATTTTATCAAAATCGCCATGTTAATTCTACTATCAACAGAACTTTCTCCTTAAGTCACAACAAAATGTTGATACGAGATACAAATACAGCAGAAAAAGTTGCTCGTTTGGTTCGAGCATTTTCCAAACTAATTAATTTTTATACGCGAATTTTCGAAAGAAAAATTATTGTTACATTTCCTCGTGACAAATAAAAATAGAGAAGAAGATGTAATCAAGATCCTCTCAGAATTAATAATACAGTTTTCCACACGTCTAATCATTTTGCTTCTTATTAACGAAGATCAAATGCTACGTCGAGAGCAAGAGCGTCGCAACGACGAAACGCCCTCGTTCGCCGCTCGCGAAATGGTCCAACAGACGACAAACACCCGAAGGTATGCCACGTACGGAATGGGATTCGACGGGGCGTCTATATTCCGCGTGCGTTCCGCGCCCTCCACCATCCGCAGCGATAACGTTTGGAAACGTCTTCCCTCGGAATTCGTCTCCTCGCTTCTCGTTTCAACGGATTCGACGTTCGCAGTCCGATGGGGGCCACGCGCGCGTGAAAGACGTGAAAGCTCTCACTGAATTTCACATTTTCTCCGTAGAATATCGTACGGAATAATACTGTCTCTTTGCGATGCTCTCGTCAATCGCAAAACATAGAATTTCTCAGAGTTTCGCGTAGGACACAAATATGTAAAAATAGAATGAACACCCCAGTGTTGCAAGTTTAGCTTTGAACGCGATTAACTCGAAACGCGACAGAGATACGTGAAAAACCAACGAGAGCTTTTTCGTAGGAAAAATACATAGGAACATTTTTCGTTTATACTTTTTTTTTCGATACCTCTGATCGTTTCCGAGATAATCGCCCTTGAACTCGCACTCTTCGATCAGAGCTTCTACCCCACTTAATTTTCCAAGGAGAAGGAAAACTCCGCTATCCACGAATCGAGCGATCGTTAAATTTAGACGGTGTCGACGCGAGACGAATCGATATAGGGGTCTCGCCTAGCCTCCTATCCCGCGCACGGCGGTATTCGCGAAGAAATATACGGAACCCCTCGCGATTGCTTTTATTGCGTCTTGTACCGGGTCGTCCGACCGTTCGTGCGCTACGGAAACGAGGCGCAGAGGGTCGAGGGGGGCGTGCCGCGAGCAATCGACGTTCTCGGTCTCCGTGTGTCGTTTCGGCTTCCCGGAGAATTTCAAGTGTCGGCGAAAAATCCCTAAATGTATTTTTTAAGGAGTGAAGCCGAACCGACGGGCTTTCACCTCATCGGGAAAGCACTCTTCCCGAATCGCTGGTAACCTGCCACTTCTGATTTACACCCTTCGATCCTCGTGCTTCGCTCGATTCCCATTCATCGACGGACGATTATCCTTTATCGCCTGTATTTTTTACGGAGAGGTGACCTCGTGACCCGCATTCTGATATATTCGTACGTTCAAATTTCGAGGGGACTCCGAATTTGGAAATTTTTTTAACTACCGCGCGCAACTTCAACTCGAATCAAATTGGAATGAACCGCGTAGATAAGGAGAGAAATTTCAATCACCGTTATCTCATTGTTTATGAACTTTTGGCCTACATTGATATAAGACATTGTTAAAGATAAAAATGTAACCTTCGAAAAAGTATTACACAAATATGAGCCAAAACTCATAGATAATGAGATAGTACCGATTGGACTTTCTAATAGATACGTATTTAATTGCTACAACTTGACACATTTAATTCGCTATATGCGACTATTTTTGCGCGATTGGACCAATTAAATATTCTTTTGGTACACCGAAAAAGCAGTTTATAGTTAACAAACGTACACACACGAGAATTACAGCGAAAGAAATACGTCATTAATTATCGCTATTTTTTTATTCGAATGTGAATATAAGCTTTCCAATAATTAATAAACATTCGCTTGGCCCAATAAAATATTTCTTTCGTCACAATCAAATTATACAATTATTAACTATGAATAAACTGCTCCCTCAATATACAACTGATATTTACCGGTAGT
Source organism: Xiphydria camelus (assembly GCA_963678675.1). Classification (NCBI taxonomy): domain Eukaryota; kingdom Metazoa; phylum Arthropoda; class Insecta; order Hymenoptera; family Xiphydriidae; genus Xiphydria; species Xiphydria camelus. The sequence goes on from OY783197.1 coordinate 1,213,605, forward strand.
GATTATTCCTATAGGTCCTCGCCCCAAATAAAAACGAATTAAATACAATTTCCTTAACTCAAATAGATCCATCATTGTTTCGACTAATTCTTAAACCAACGAAACTTTTCCACCGAGTTTTGTTCTACGAAAAGCAACAGACGTGGACTTATTTGCGGATAGGTAGCGCGCTGATTCCCACTGAGAATTTTAAACGAATCCTCGCCTCCTTAAACATTGACCATGTCCACGAAACCCCCCGGGATGTGATCCACGTGGCCGTAACAAAGGACCCAACCCAAGGAGAAGTCCGCGATCCGCTCGACCGACCACGGGTCGATTTAATTTTGATAAATTGCTCCTCAATTAATACGAACGCGTATACAGTCTGCCGCGGGTATAGCGCCGATAAGACGATTAAACAGCGGCTCACGAATGGCGATTGCCCCGCACTTACGCGGGGATGGTACACGGGAGAGGTCGACGAAATTGGCGTCCACGTCGCGTCGCGTTCCGATCGATCCGCAGGACGCGCCGATGTTCGACCATTCCGCGCGACCTCCCCGATTATACGGGGACCACGGCGACGACCGTGTAGCGACGGACGTCCCGGCTTTTTTTTCGTACCCCCGCGCCTATCGAGAACGGTGTGTTCGATCTCACCACCCCCGCCTTAGCCTATCATGGTTTCTCGAGGTCAGAGAAACCCAGGCGGAAAAGTTTCATATATTTTGCACAGAGGAAAAGAATTAGTTGGATCTACTAATATAATGTATGAATTGTATATTGTTTTCACATTAATCATATGAGAAATATATCTGCATTTTGTAATATTTGTATAATCCGTATAATATGGTTAATATAGAAGTCATATATAATTCATGTGTGACCAAATCCACATATCGATCATATACAAAATATGCAGTCCATATATGGAATTTGTCCTAGATATGTGTGGATTATAAATAATTTCTGTACACTGAGAAAAAAATTTGCTCGAACGAAATAAACGTACTCTGGATAATGTCCTAAGAGCACATTTATTCGATTCGATTGAATATCGATTTGATCGAAATAAAATTCAACTAAATCAATAATATTTATATTCGTCCAATTGATATTCATTCTGATCGAATGAATGTGCTTTTAGGACTATCCAAAGGCACGTTCATTTCGATCGAGCATTTTTTTTTCTCAGCATATAAACCATTTGTAAACTATGTATGAATTTTTTAGAATCTTTTAAATTTTTATATAATCCGTAAAGTCCGTGTATGGTTTTCATAGAAGTCATACGAAATCCATGTAGAACCAAATCCACATATCGACTATATCGACGCTCGCCAATAAGAACATCGTATCTCAATAATGACAGTTTCTCAGAAAGTAGGTTTAAAATTAATAATATTTATGCCAAATTTCCATATTAACTAGATACGATTAAACTACTTTTAAACAAATATCCACATTTGCAAAAATAATTTAGAAATCATAATTTTAATTGAAAGAGGAGAATTTCTTATACTGAAAATTGATGTTAACTCATTTTGGAAAAAAATTGAGATACGCGATGTTCTTATTTGCCAGCGTCGATATAGTATAACCCATATAGAACTCTTTCACTTGGGGGAATATCGTCGAATCGGACCGGGGTCTCCTCGCGGTCTCGATTGGGTCGTCGTCGGGGGCTACGGTATTTATTAGAATTTAAATCAGCCCGTTTAATAAATACGTTATGATTTAATCTCGAGATCTTGCGGAAGGAGGAGCCGGTTCGCGGGCGGACGAGGGTGCCGAGGGGGCGGTGGGGAAACGAGCGGATGAAGGGTAGGAAAAAAAAGAGGAAAAGAAAAAAGAGCCGGAGCGTCGATACGAAAAGCGGGACGAGGGAAGTGTATATACATAGGTATGTATGTATATACAGCGAAAGAGAGAGAGAGAGAGAGAGAGAGAGAGAGAGAGAGAGAGACGCTGGATTAAGGAGAGGGAGCCAGAAGCAGTGAACGGAATTATGTTAGGCGCGATGTGCCTCCTCCCCCCATCCCTCTCTCTTGCTTTTTTTCCTAAGCTATTGCTGCGAAAAAGGTGAAGCATGCATGTATTTTCGTCCAATGGAAGCTGAAATGTGCTGCGAGGAACGATGGCTATACGAACAAACGCTATCTATTATCAATGTCAAGAGTATTTCAGATCTCAACGCCATTCCAAATTCAATAATATCTATCTAAAAGAGAAAAACTAATTTCCAGACTTTTGACATACGTTCAATCGAGCTTTATAAGCGTTTATCGATGCAAAATAAAGCAAAAGAATCCTTTTGTCAAGAATAACATTTTATAATTGATTACTTCAGATCATATATAGAACACGTAATTTTAAATTACGAATAAATTCTCATCAATTTTGCAACGAATATTTCAATTGTAATAGAAAAATTAATTCAGAGACTTTTGACATATATGTACAATCAAACTTTATACGTGTTTGTCGACGAAAAATAACACGAAAAAATCGTCTTGTCCGTAGTAAAATTTGTTCGGAGAAAAACTGTAAACGTTTATCGACAAAAAATGAAATAAAGGAATTCTTTTACCGAGACTAAAATTGTACAATTAATTACTTGAAACCTTAGAACACTTAATAGAGACCCCATGCGATCAGTAAGTCCACTCAAAGGATAAGAAACCTGTAACATATTGAGAGAGAAAAAAATATATTCGCTCCTCATCGCAGAAGCTCTCCCTTCCCGTCGATCGCGAAAAATTAAAAAATCTCTCGATAAATTCTATCTTTCCCGTCGGATATTTCGAGGGCAACGATATCACGGCGACGCTTCGATTCCGTATCGCTGGCGCGAGAGTTAATTTCCTGCGACGCGGTTCGGTGACTTTGTCGATTCGGACGTCAAAAATATAAGTGCGATATCTGCAGATATATATCTACACATATACATGTGGAGGCACCAACTAAAATGAGCATCCAGACAGTCTGTGTACATATGTATATGCATACAGCTGCGCCGCCGCGGGGAATCGGATAATTTTTAATTGGCTTCCAATCACAGAACGCTCGCGCGCGCATCGACAGCGCGGCTGCAGAGAAGCGCATCCAGCGAGAGAGAGCCCCGCGCTGCACCGGTACACGATAGGCTCAGTTATCGACAGTTGCGGAGTCCGGATAATCGAATGCATATCCGCTGCTTGATATGCATTGAATTTTATTTGTAAATAAAGCAGCGATTTTTAATTTCAATCACCGCTCGGTAGCGCGCGCGCGTTCAGTTTTTCGTGAATTCGGCCCGAGAGTAATTTACGCGAGAAATCAAATTCTGATGTTTCGAGTTATACCGCAAGATCATATCGTCTGATGCACTGTAAAAAAATGAGTATTTCTAATCTACCTCTGCGCATAAAGGTTTTTCCCTATACGTTTCTATGAAAATTAATATATTCCGTAGGTAAATATGGAAAGTAATCATTTCCTTATAAAATTTCCCTCATAAATTTCATAACGTAATATATTAATTTTCATAATCACGTATCGGATAAAAGTTTTACATCAAATTATCGTATATTAAATTTGATACAAATTTTTTTCACACTGTGGAATTTGTTCCAAGTTTATCTCGGTGGATTCCTAAGTTAGCGGTTCCAGTCTCGAAATCCAATTCGAATTCGCGCGAAAATTGGTCCAAATTTAAGTTGCAAATTTAAGCCTCAATTGGCGTCGTGGGGTCGATGACAAACGATAGTTAATTTCATGTGTAGGAAAAAAATCTGTGGTAAATTTCGGGACAAGACCAATTTATCGTTACGATAACTACAATTTTAGTAAAAATTACAGTAAAACTTGTATCTAGAAATTGCGAGCGTTGCTGTAATTTTTACCAAAACTGTAGTTATCGTAACGATAAATTGGCCTGGTCACGAAATTTACCGGAAACTTTGTAAATGCTACGATTTATCTTTTTCCCCGTGGAAATTAGGACTCTATGAAACGGAAATGTTTTGATTCCAATAATTTATACAAGAATGTATCACAAAAACCGACACCTTATCCGCCCTTTGACAACTGGAACAAAATACTTCCTCGCGCGCGCGAGTGTAAGAGTGAGAAAGTGGGGTTCGACGATTACTTCCGCTACAATTAACGGACTGATCGCCGCGGCAGTACCTACCGCAACGAAACGCGGGGAGCGATCGAACGGAAAATAATACCCGAAGAAACCGATCGGAGAGTCGCTCGAGAATTACAGCCGATTTCGCGATACGCGAGGATCAACCCTCCGGGGCGCGCGGCTCGATGTAATCGCTCGTGAACGAGTTCGCGTTGAGTCGACGGAGCCGAGCGTGAAGGCGGAAGGAAAAAGGGGGGGGGGGGGCGAAGAAGACGTTGCAGCGCCGCAGGCGCAGCCGAGTTAACGAAGTGGCCCCGCGTTATCGGATTTGTTAACGCGTTTCTAATTCGATTTCGGCGCGGCGACGATGTTGGGCGCAGAATCGGCAGCGACGGCCGAGCGATCCGACGCCGAGGTGCGGACGCGGAAACTCAACCCGGGGCTCCTCGAGACGCCGGGATTTATCGCGCCGCTCTCCAAAGCGGGCACGTCCCGGTAATATCTCATAAATCGCATCGGGATCGATGGAAAAGTTCGGCTCGATTCTCAGAGAGAGTTTGAATCTCGTTTTAGCCCGTCGACTGGAGGGGCGAGTGCGAAGTGCATTATGCAAACTGGGAGCGAATGAATGGGGTAGTCGCGTCGATGGTTGAGATCGATGGTATTTATTTCTTTCCTGATAGCGAGACGTTTATTAACCCTTAATTTGACACACTCGAGAGTATTCAAGCGGAAAAGCCCTAAGTCGATTATTTATGTATTTTGTACTTTGAGGGAAAAAAAATGTAATAGATCAGACTAAATTAGTGGTAACGGACAGGGAAACGCAGTTACTTGAACTAATAATTTGCTACTCGTAGCTAGAATTGACTAGAGCTTGCTTTCGTCAAACCCTCTTTAATCGTTATAAGAAAATTATTTAATTCGTGTAAATAAATTGGCTTTCTCCCGCACGTGATTGTCAATTCAGTCACATTTACTATTTTTTTTTCTGTGTATCACAATATTCGTCAATATTTTTCTTGTATTGCAATTACATACTATTTTTCGCGTAATCATAAGGAAGAAATATTTAAACGATGTATTTTTAAAAGCTTTAAATAATTATTTGCGACCTCATGAGTAATTTTCCGTAGATTCAACTACCTAATTTTTTCTCTCTGTATATAATCCGTGATATCTCTTGAAGTATGTGAGGTGTTAAAAAAAGAATAGATAAAAATTTTAAGAAAAATTCCATTTTCCGATAGTAGGTACAGTAACCTTTTCATTTCTCATTATTAAATAAGCGCGTTACGCATCAAAGGGATGCGTGATAATGGATTTCGATAATCTCTGTAAATACGATACTTGATATAAAATGGAAAAGTCGTACTATCGCAAAATTGAATTCCCCATGAAATTGTTCTGCTCCCCCCCCCCCCCCCCCTATCTCTCATATAACACGCGAAGCCCCAGCCATGCTCTTCTTACCAGCTGACAAAAACAGCCCATACATCACCGCTATCAATTAGAAATTAGCACGACAAATCCGTGTATACAGCGACGCACTCTACAAGCTTGGTGGAGGGTAGCGAGGGGCGAGGGAGAGAGTGATCTTCCACCATCATCGAGGCCCTACGAGGGTTCCGCACTCCCGCCGCGCAAAAGAGCCGGTTAGCGGGAAGACGGCGCTTCTCCCCGCGCCGGAAAAAGATTGATGAACCGTGGGTCTCGCGGCGATAACGAGGCAACGATCGCGCGCCCCCTCCCGCCACCCTTTTTCAAATTGGCCGACAACCCTTTCGCCAACGTCTGACGCATCGCGCGCGCGGCTATTACCTGCAACCGACCCCAGACACGACCGCTGCGCGTCTAATATCTGCGAAACGACCTGCCACGCCCCCTTCGCAAGTCTTCGACAGACGCGCGCAGCTTGCGATAAGCGCGAATCTATTTCGCCCGATTTATTATTACGTTCCCTCGGCGCCGATCGATAAAGCTGCCGATTTTGAATCGTCATCCGCGGCGCGAGTATCGAGCCTTTCGGCGGATCCGGCAAATTTTCCGTCGTGCGGTCCCCGCAACACCGATTACACACGCGTACACGGTATATTTGGGGACGACGCACAGCGATATCTCGTCGCCCGCGGTTATACGCAGCGACCCTTCCTTCCTGCGCGGCCCTCTCCATCCTACCCCGTTATCCATTCCGCTGTAGCTTTTAGTACGTTCCGCCCAGCCTCCCCCCTCCCTCTCTGGCTGTACCACCGCTCGCGGAGAGCGGGGACCACAAATTTTACGAAACACCGATATAAATCGCTCGATAAACGCGCGACCGCCGGACCCCGCGGGGCGTCGATACATCGCGCAGGGAAAATTGGCCGAGTGCCAACGCGACGCCGCGCGCCGTCGCGTCAGGTGACGACGACGCCGATATCGCTAATTGCAAAAACCAACCGGCGAGCGGCGGGAGTAACTTTTTACGGGACGCGCGGCTGTATTTCACCCCTTTTTCACGTGGGATTGTACTTCCCGCTTCCTCTTGTCGTGCGTGGACAACGGAGCATTCGGGGTGAATTCGATTAAAGCGTGAAAAAAAAATACGAATATTTCGTAATTCGATCTGTAATCTGTATATACGTATTCGACGGTTTCCAAGGAAGAAAATATTCGAAGAAATAATTATTCGCTGAGTAATACAATGTGAGGCTAAACTTATTAGCAAAAGATCGTGATTTTCAAAAAGTTAATGGACTTAAGCCAGATTCGGTGTAGGGGTTTTTTTGGGTCGCTGATCACGAATTTGAAGTCGGATTTCAAAAATTCAAGACGGCGGACGAGATTTTCGAAAATTTTGAATTTTTGAAAATATAACTTCATATTTGTAATCAGCGAGCCAAAAAAGCCCCCTATACCAAATTTGGCATGAATCCGTTGATTTTAAAAAATCTCATCCGCCATATTGGATCCGCCATCTTGAATTTTTAAAATCCGACTTCAGATTCGTGATCAGCGACCCAAAAAACCCCCTATACCGAATTTGGTTCAAGTCCATTAACTTTTTGAAAATCATGATCTCTTGATGGTTTTTTGAGATTAAAAAAATTTGACGTGATGGCCAAATTTTGATACCGGATTCGTGATCAGGAGGCAAAATTACTACGGATAACATATATCGCATCAAATGTGTACCCCCCACTACTTTTTTTCGTGTGACTGTGTTATCATAGAGATTTATATGGACCCCTCCCCCCTCTTTGCCACCTGACATAATTTATGGACAGTCCCTTATGCCAAGCAACAAGTGGGAAAGAGATAGACTTACAATATATATATTATGACGCGTATGCTGTATTTGTAAATATCGTTTTCCAGCTTTGATAAAATCGAAAATGAAGAACGAAAAAATACGGGGCATATAATTCAGTTGAAATTTGTTAAATCTACCATAAAAAAAATTAGCTGGGGAACAAAATTTAGCTGGCTACGAATAACGAAGCGGGGGGCGTATCGCGAAAAGCCATTGACAGAGAGTCGACTGACGTGTGAAACGAACAAGAGTACCTGCATATATACATAGTCGATATTGATTGATTCGTCATTATACGGATGATGCACAAAGCGCAATGTACTTACTCGCGAGAATAATAACACTCATTGCCCCGAGGAGGAAAACAGCTGATCGACGTGTCATCCGTTCCGGAATCCCGTAGATGGTACTGTAATCCTGAACGAACGTAGACCTGCAGTCCTTGCAGTCCGACACGCGTATATTTCCAGTTTTTTCACACCACACATGACGAACCGACACGGAGAACGACGCGAGACGAACTTTGCAGGTACTAAACCTTGTTTACATCGCTCCGCGCAGCTGAGCGGTGGCTATCTTGGGTTTTTCTCAGCTCCCTCTCGCGACACCGGTAAAACACAGCGAAAAACGCGCGAAACGTTGCGCGCGGACATATGGAACTCGACTCGTCGTGAAAGGATCGTTGAATTCTTACCGCGACGAGGTTTCGAACGACGTCGGACGGAATTCTCGAGCGATTCGCGCGTTTATATGACTCCGGAACATGCGGCGTGCTTCGCCTCTCATGACTGTCACTGTACTGGCACCGGGTTAAGCTAGAGCGATAACCACGTGATCGCAGTCGATCACGTGGTCGAAGGAGAGAGAAATACGTACGATCAGCCGGTTTCAAATGGCACATTTTCCCTGGTAATTAAAAATGATTTGTATCCTCGTGCAATTAGCGTAATTGACGTGCATCATTGTTTGTGTAGGTTGACCGTTGCATATAAACGTAAAGGCCTTTACGCAATGCAGAGAAGAGGGAATAAGGAATAAAATTCTAAACGGAGCAATAAGAGATCGTGCAAAATCTGACTTCGAAAAAAGACTCTTTTTTGATATCAATTCAATTAAAGAATTATAAAGCGAGCCACTGCGTAAACAGAGAAAAAGAATAAGTTGGATCTACTAAAAACTACTTGCGGGGACGCAACTAATTATTTACTTATATCGATTAAATTCTTGTTCATATTGATTGAATAATTCTGCCTTGCAATCACATATTATTTGACATTCCACATGATTGTAAGGAAGAGATATCTGATTGATGTATCAAAGGAATTCATTGATGTAATATTTCATAAATAAATAATTACTTTCGACCCCGTAAGTAATTTTCAGTAGATCCAACTAATTCGTTTTCTCTGCGTATATTTATAGTTTTACTAAAATAAACTACAATTCCCGCTCCGGCAATTTTTACAGAATTACACAGTAATTTTTAGTATTTTTCCTGGGCAACTGATACAGATGCTCCTGTACAAACAGATATCATATCTGATTAAACTAGTATCGTGTACAATAAAAATTGCTGCGTTTCTTTTTTAGCATGCATACCAACGCATCAACTCCATGTGAATTAGTTAATCGAACAGAATTTATTTGAGCCAAACATTTTGGATCGTGCAGATCTTCGGATTACGTTTATATGCAACGCAGTTTATCCCGATTATGTGAGCGTGAAAATGAGCCTTTACGGATATGTAGAAGAGAAATGAAATAAATAGATAGACTAAGAAAACAATTCGGTAAAATCAACTAAACATTTGGTTGAATAGTCGCAATGAAATATTTAATTGATTTTATCGAATTTTTGTCTCGGTACATGATCCGAGAAAATTCCCTGGTAAATTTGGCCAACCATGATTACCATCCTAACGCAGCGGTGGTTAAATTATTACATATCGAGAAGTCGAAAGAGTGGCGGAGAGCGAGGACCACTTACTCCGATTGAAACCGATAACCGATCCTGCAGCACGTAGTGTCCTCAATTGGTCGTTTAATAGTTCGAATGCATGGAACGCAGATCGAGTACAGCACAGCTATGCAAGGAGGGGCTACGCGATGCGGAGGAATGTGCGCACTACTCCCTCTTCAGACCCACCACTGCATTTCAACGAAAATCTAACCCCCGGTTATACGAAGACTCGAGCTCCAGCGCGTGACTCCCTTCGTGGCACTTTCCCTCCCACAGCTGCTCGCTACTCGGAATTCCGAATATGTCGGGCTTCAAAAATCTTAGTCATCGGAGCATCGTTTAAAAAATCCACGAGTCTTAACGCTCAAGCGTAACGGAATATGTAGTTAAGTATAGAGCAATATTTCTCGTACTTCGATAGGCGAGTGTTTGATTAAATACATGAAAGTCAATCAACTCGTCTACATATTCCACACCGAGAAAACAGTTTGTTAATGGTTAATAAATATCATTTCGAATACAGCGAAATGAATATATCGTTAAGACAAGAATATAAATGATTATTAATAAAATGTTTCAAACGATTCCCATGAAGGAGTTAATCTTACCCAATTCATATTGCAATAGTTAACGAATATTTACTTGGTCCGACAAAATGTTTATTTCGCCATATTCAAACAATCATTTATTAATTATAAATAAATAATTTTCTCAGTGCAGAAGGGAGAAAATAAAATAATAAAATGTGCACGTGAAGTATCGGTAATTGATCATTATCGTCCCTATGAGAGTCCACTCAAAACTTAACTACGATTCAAATTTGTGCTCCTCAGAATTAAACGAATCGAAAGTAGAGTAATCTGTAAAACGCCATATTTTTGTTCTGAATAATATTGAAACTATTCTTCAATGACGACTCACCTATTGTAACTTATTCCGGACAGGTCAGCGATCGTCCTGTAACCAAAAAAGAAACACATACGTTAGAGAGAAGAATTTTTCAAAACATTCAATAAATATATATTCATCAGCGGATATTATTTCGGTCTCGAGTTATTGAAATAACCATAAAAAAATGACGCGCTTCCTTCGTCGATTTTCGTATAAATCTCTATTTTCACTACACTGTAAAAAAGGTTTGGATTTTTAACATACTTTTATATAAAGCTCTTTTCCAATACGTAATTATGGACATTAATACGTTTCCTCGTGAAATTGCCCTTATAAATTTCATAAAAGAGTATATTAATTTTCATAATCACGCGTATTGGATGAAATATTTATATACAATTGTAGTAAATTTAATACAATTTGTTTCACGTTGTATGCTTACCATCTTAAAAGTCAAAGAAACGTTTAGATGCGCAGGCGGAATTCACGAAGCTTCGTCCAACGTTACTTACAATTTAACTTAGGAAGTTTCGCATGAATTTATAGAATTTAATTTGCTAAGCATTCTTTTAATTTGGAAGTCATTTCAAGAAATTACATGGAAGCTTAAAACTTGTAGCAGTTGCGGGGGTCGCAGTACGAGAGAAAAAGACTGTTGAGCAAACTGGGGACGCAAATCATTCTCTTACCCACGCTTCCCCCTGCCCCCGAGTTTCCATCCTAAATTAAGAAAGCGGCCGTCTCCTCAAAAAATATCTCATTTGTTCCTGCGACTTTTAAGTACCACGCCACCTCTCTCCGTAGATTCAACCTCGCGCATTTATGGATCGACTGCGTTTACCGGTATTACGAAGCCATGAGATCCTCAGAAATACTACGGAACGATATGTCACTGATTACGCGAGATAAGCGCTGGAGAATATCACTGAGAAGCGTGAATAAAGGGGAGATTTCGAGTAAGCGAATGCGGTAGATAAAAGACAGATGTACTTGACGAGTTGTCAGAAGCACAAACCGACAATAGGACCGTTTGAGGTCCCTCTTTGTAGGTATTCTCGCGTCTTTATGTTGGCGCCAGTGCCTCGGACGTATGCCCTAATAAAATGGAAACTACATTTCAAACGATATTTCAATTTCGCAAAACTTTCGTACACGTAAACCATACGTCATCGATTCTACACCACGTTCAACACATCGTAATGCATCGTTTTCAATAAATTCACTTAGCTAGAAAATGTATTATTCACTGTTAAAAATTACCCTTCAAACAGACTCGTTCTACGTGAATAAATTCTTATTTATCTCAAATAAATTTTTTCATCAGGTTCGTATTCAATTAGAACTTTTCCCGAGTGTAACTCCTGACTTATGATTGGCATAGAGCACTCACGCGCCTGTTATCTGTACACAAGGTGGCACCTTGCACATTATCAACCACTGTTCTCTTAATTATCGGGATAAAACATGGGAGAACACGAGTAATACTCTTCGTTTAATTAAATTTTACATTTGTCGAGGTCCGACGAAATGTGAGAATATTAATAATTACGCGCAAACAATGCGGAATATTTGCAATATTCGTATTGATTACCGAAAACAAATAATGTCCTCTGTTTCAGTAGCGACTGTATCAACCATCCAAGCTTTGCTTCGCACGTCATTGGGCTGTCCCACTCGTTTATATAAATGGTGACGCGCGCGCAATAAAATAAACGCGTTGTAAAGTGAAAAGTGTAGCGATAAATGCGGCGCAGCGGAAGTATTGACGCCTGTAGTCCAATCGAACAATAAAATTAGTACGTTGTGTATTTCAGTTTTTAATAAAGTATTTCTTTCGCTGGACTTCGCATAATTACAAATAATTGAGACGAAAGTTGAAGCTTTAATAATGTCATTGACAGAATATCAAGATTAAAATTTTTTGGCAGTTTTCCTTTTATTCATTTAATAATTATATTTATCCAATCGTCCAGACTTTAAATAAAGCTCCAATAATAACAAGATTTTCCAACGTCCCTAACGAAAATAGAATCTGAGGCAAAGTACGACCAACTATGAATTTTTATGCCGACATAACGTTCATGGAAAACCATTGAAATTCGTAATCAACAATAGATTTTCACTAACTGCCATAGATATTTGAAGTTTATAAATGCAAAATCTATGCATTTCTATAGAAAACTACGAACTACTTTAGTGAGCGAAGTTATCGCACGTAGTTAATCATAATAATAACACAGAATTCTACATTTATAATATCAACGAATATCGATGAAACGGTTATCTATGGAATATGACGCGATACTATGGAAAATTATAAATGTGTTCCAACTATCATACCTACTTTAGCGTAAAATTGACATGAATCGACGTAGAATGGAGTATTTTTTCGGCACTTTGACGCACTTTTTTTTTCCACCGGGGGAATCTCTTCCTTTCACGCCCCTTTCTAAAATTCGATTCAGTACTTAAATAGTTCTACACCGCCACCCCCGCTGTGAAGATAATCTCACTGTACCTCTTATACGACAAGCAAGATACGATCTCGCTGCTGTTACACGCTACGGTATCTCTGGCCTACAACCATAACGAGCAATCGCAACGAGGAAACAACGGGGGTGGCTAACATTTTACGAGAAATTTTAAGTTATCTCGGTGTTCACGCGATGTGTACGCAAAGAAAGTAAAAATAGAATCGATTCCCGTGTAATTAAAGCAATACACAGGAAGATCGACAGCGTTTTCACACTACTTCACTGCTTTGAAATTATCGTGGCGCTCCACCGACTGCACGTCGACTCCATGTATAATTTATTATTAACTCGTGTCGTTAAAAATGTCACTCGTGATTCATGCACGGCTCCATAAAAACCGGCGAGGTCATAGATTACGCCTTGACTCCCTTGTCCCTTCCATGCGCTCGCACACATTTTTCCCACACAATTGTATCGCGGTCACGTGCTGGTATGCACAATGCACCGCCCACAATGCCGCATTCGGGGTGGCCCTTTTTACCGCACCGCGCGATACAATTTCGCCCGCGAAATAACTTTGGTAGTGGCGTGTACCTCGCTCTACGTACGCTAATATTGACATTAATATTCTCGGAGCGAGACTCGTGCTTAACGTGTCCTCTGTTTCAGACACCGGTGTATCACAAATCATTGAATGTGAGTATACTGATACGTCGATTTATGTGAAGGAACATTTCAAATTTGCAGAGCTTTAAAGTAAAGTGTGATAAATTTGGAGCAGTTCCACAATATATCAGATATAATCTGATATATTGAAATCGATTGCTTATTAGATCGATTAAAGTAGAATATTTGGCATTACCTTTGAAGTAAGAAACAAAATTGTAGTTCTATTTACACTACACGCTGAGTGAAATAATTGCTGGTGCTAAAGAAATATTTTCTTTAATTAAAAACATGATGTACTATAATGGATGTACATGATGTACTATAAGGAAATATTTGATAGGCTCGAGTGAATGTATTTCGCGCAAAACGAATTTCTTGCTCCAATGAAGAACCAAACATATACTCTTCGAATAAAGATCTATATTCAATATTCGTAAAATCATATGTTCTTGATTCAAGGCATATTTTTTTCACATTAGCAATTACTTCTCGTGGTGTACTTCTCAATTAAAAATCAAATAACAAATTTCTTTCACGATATTAATAATTTTTCTTTAATTTTCACGAATTCCAAATTTTTCTCCTTTTCGAGTTCTTTAAATCCCTTCGGAAATTTCAAGGTGTCGCACTTTTCAGGGAAGCGTTAAAGAACTTCCACGATAAAGTCTATTTCTAATGTTATTCCGCGGGTAAGTGTACCGCGCTGTGAGAGTGTTAAAATTTTAGTTTCAGATCAACTGAATCGCGATTTAAAGTCAAACTTTGTAGACGTTCAATGCTTAGCAAAGTATTTCACATATATCCGCGTAACTTTCTCCATTATTGGAGAAAGCGATTGTCGCACGTGTCAGAAAACCCACGGGACGCGTTTTCCATTCGTCCTCGTCTAGTAGACATAAATTGGATGACCTAACGTCTAAATAATTGGCCTCCTGTTGTCAGAATGCAAGGACTCTGGGGATTTCTCGCTAACAAGACGTCACCGCCCCTTAGTCTCCTCGGTATGTGAGTATATTACGTCGAAAGAAGGACATTTATATTCGATATATGTACGTACCACACGTGTCTCTGATAGTCCTTTTTCAGACGCCGAGTGCATCGTACTTGAGACGATCTTTTTCCTTCGATCGACGCAAGCTCAGGTTGCATCTACATTTGAAAGCTTTGAATAATTCTAGTCGACTTCTCCACCCACGCGGAAAAGTTCTACATATTTTTTACATAGTCCACATGTGTATTTAATCATTAGGAACCATATGTAGATTACGTATTATTTTTTATATTAACAATACCATATGAGGCTAAACATACTCGCCAGGAAAGAAAATTCAATCACTATTATCTCATTATTTAGGAACTTTTAGCCTACACCGATATAAGACTTTATTGTAAATTGAAACGTAATCTTCAAAAAAGTATTACACAAATATGAACCAAAAGCTCATAGGTGACGATATTATCTAATAGTGATTCGAGTTTCTTTCTGGCAAGTAAGTCAAGTGTCATTATGGTATGAGGACTATGTATAATTGATTTTTGAATGTTTGTATAACTCATATATAATCTGCATATGGTTAATATAGAAATCACACATGATCCACATATGACCAAATCTACATACAGATTGCATAAAAAATATATAAAGTTTTTCCGACTAGACAGAAACTGAATTGCTCCGCATGGTTTAAAAATTGGATTTTTACACAGCTCTAAATTAATGAAAATTAGGTCCTTTTCTCACGGCTATTAAACACCTGTCACTGACACTGATTACGATCGCGCAAGGACGTCCACGCTATAAGATACGTCGAAAGCAAAGTTTCCCTTTCTAAATAACTCGGTGAATCTAAGCCTTAAATCGCAACCCTTCGCAAAACCACAACAACCGCTTCCACGTGCCATTAGCTGCGGCCGCCGTTTAATTGTATCTCCTCGCCCCTTCAGCTCCGCAGTAACCACCCTTTCCTCTCGCCCCTTCAATTCCACTCATTTACCCCCAGCGTTTACCTCCATCCACTCCAGACGAGCCATGCAAACGATACATATTGTATATCGAAAACGGAATAGGCTGCAAAGTTTCTATTCGCGTCACATCGTTATTACATTCTATTATACTTTTGACCGAATATCGTCACTCGTCCCGGCGAGAGCTCCGACAGATAATGACTTTCCACGATACTTTCATGAATTTCATGCGAAAGTCTCTCTATGTACGCTGATAGAAAAGTGGTCCACTTATAATTAGATTTTGATCTACTTTTCATTTCAAAAAAAGCTAAGAAGTAGACCATTTTTAATTGATTAAATATCACTTAAATGTCATTTTTAAATTGAAAGTAGATCAAAATGAGACGCAAGAATAGTTACACACACAAATAAGCTAAAACATATACCACACCGAGATCATATAATATTCATCTTAACTTTCGGATCATTATTGGACCTCATCGAGGATTATCTATTTTGTTTTATCACATTTTAATCAAATCGGCATCAAATTTTTGTACTCGCAGTACGAATCCCTCGAGGGATTCAACCATGGAATAAAAACCCCGCTTCGTCCGTCGATGCGCAAACTTCCGAAACTTTCGTCGCTCTTTTGGAACACGTACGTATGTACGCACGTCCCACGTATCCACGAGAAGAAACGAGCGATGCACGAGGCATAACCCCGTCTCGAACGTCGTCCCGCACTGGCTGCACCATATAAGCTGCTCGGGTTCAACAACTTTTCACAATAGCCAACCACTCCCTCCCTCCCGCAGGGCAAGGAATAAACTTTACTTACGAAACTTTAAAATTGATGATCGTACCGGTACGTAAGTATAGCAGCGCGGTAACAAAGTGAGCCAGCGCAGGTTTATCGGACGCGATACAGTTCCAGTGGCCAACTACAGCCTCGTGCTTCGCGCGATCTCAATAGCCGCGGGGGTAGTACGTGTAAAGGGAAAAGTGCCTTTCCACCGACCACGAAAATACAAGGCTGCCGCTTACGGGTTCCGCAAAGGAATTGCATATACCGCACAGTGGTATTGCGCTATTTCGAAAAGTCATTTCCGCTCGTCGAATCGTCTCTCCCTTGGTCGTGAATGGAACCAGGAGAAGTTTTATATATTTTATATATAGTCTGTATATATCAATTTGGTTCTTTATGAATTATATGAAAGACTCAAATAGTCCATGCACAGTCCGTATATGGTTTATATAAAATCTATATGGCTAAACTTACTCGCCAGGAAAATATTATTATCTCATTATCTATGAACTTTTGGCCTATATCGCGATATAAAACTTTACCGCAGATTGAAACGTAATCTTCAAAAAGGCATTAGACAAATATGAGTGAAAAGCTCATAGGTCACAGGCAATTTAAGCCTCTCGTATGGTATAACCAAATCCAAATATGGATTAAATACAAAATACATAGAATTTTCCGCCTGGGAAGCGAAAGTCGTAACCCCGTATTTTTTCAACCCCAATTATATCACGTGCAGATGGGCGTGAAACTCTCCCCCGTACTTCGGAAACGTATACCGACGTATACGCCGTCGTCTGTGTTTTAGAACCGAACTCATCGGTTATTAATGGGGTAACCCCGTTAAAGCTTCTTTGACACTCCATCCCTGTTTCGACGTTCCTCGCACCCTACGGCCTGATAGGTCTTTAATACCTATCCGGCCCACGTGGGCGACGATTGTGATTGAAACAAAATGTGTCAGTGCACGTATGATTAATGAGGCGACGGCGATTATTTATGAATTTAGATGGCATTGTCCACCCCCGGGGTACCGGAATTACGCATCACCCAGTACGGGCGAGGTGTAGCGAATTGATTTCGGTTGTCACTGCTCGGGCACGACAGCGCGCGCGCACGCGATAAATTATTGAAAAGTTATCAGTCGAGTTGAGTATGACAATATTAACCCTTCTGCTCTCTTCATTCGGATCACGGAAAAAAGAAATAAATAAATGCAATATAATTATATGACATGTGATAAGTAATATAATAAATACCATTAAGTATCATTTATGAGGGATTAATCATATGTAATGACATTTTCACCCTCCGTTTACTACCCTTCGAATGTCCGTGCCAATACGGTACATGCGCACGTATTTATTTCGCGCCTTACTTTTATCGCGGACATGTAAATAAAACGTGCTAAAATTGAAAAGCCTCTCACGAGGCCATTAACTCTAACCGTTCGTGCTCGAGTTTTTCCCATTTCTCTCCACTGGTGATTATTGTCTCCAGATTCTCCCGGTAATTTCGCACAGTCGATTAGACCGAATTAAAGAAGACTCGCCCAACAGGCGAGCGAGTAATGCACCAGAGACCCAGATACTCTCGCGCGAAGGAGGCTCGAGTGGTTCGACTGGAAATCAATTTGCGTTGGATAATATACGAGCGTAGGCTTTATCTTTACGGTCGCGAGCCCTGTCCCTTTGACTTTTCATCCGCGTACTTCAAAGTCGACGATCGATGCTCAGCGCTGCATGAATGGGTACACCTCGCGAGGTCTCTCTCTGGAAACGTACTCGTCCTGAAAAACCGTCTCGCTCGACGACATCGGCTTTAATCGTCCGCGTTGATATTTCGCAATTAGTTCGCATTTGGTCAATACTGCGAGTACAAGGCGTTATGAAGCGCGGTGGAATGTACATTCTCGTTTATGCGAATGAACGTAACTTTTAATTCCTTCGCCGCTCTAATTCTAACGGATGGCGCCGGGCGGAAGTCATACACCCGCTGTGCGTACAAGTTAATGAAAATTGCAGAGGCGCCGTCGGCGCGCCTTCGTTTCGTCGTTGGCGCTCGCCCGCGTATTACAACGACGAGGAGTACCCACCGACGACGTTTAAACGTTAAATTCGTCCTTTTTCGAATTCTTTTTTCGCGACGGGCTGCCCCACCCCTTTTTCAGGCGCGACGTTATGAACTCTAGGAAAGGTGAGCTGAGCTGCGGCGATGTATGTACGGTATTTTATGCGCGGCGAGTTATTTTAGCGAGGGATCGACCGTGTGGTGTTTTTGCAAATTTTATCGGGTGAATGAATTCATCGACGTAACTGGATCCCGTCAAAATCCATGAAAGGACATTCTGAGTGGAAAATTACGATTTTTCAAGTTCATTTTAATCGAATTTTACGACGATATACCGCGATAGGCTTTGTCCTTGATATTATTATTAACGATACCGATAATTTTTCATTCAATCATTCATGCCAGTTTTTAATTAAAAAACTAATGATTTTGCTGCCTTTGCATAGTGAAAATATAATACTGCAGCCTTTAACATTTGTTTCACTGGGCAGACTAGATTTAATATTAAAATCAAGGAACTATGTTTTTGTTAAACAAGTGAAGATTATTTCTGCTTCATTCTTTTAAATTAATTTATAAAAATTATATTTAAATTCAATCCTTTTTTTAGCTTTTCATATACGTATGCAGAGAAAAAGAATTAATTATATCAACTAAAAATTACTTGCGGGATCGCAATTATTTATTTATATCAATGAAATCTTTTGGTCATATTAATTAAATATTTCTTCCTTACGATCAAATACCATTCTACATGATTGTAAGGAACAGATATTTAATTAATGTATTACAAAATTGTATTGATATAAATAAATAACTACTCGTGACCGTGCAAGTAATTTTCAGTAGAACGCTAATGAATTCTTTTCTCTGTGTACACAATGCGGAAGGTTCTACAGGACCTTTCAAATACATACCTTTCAAATAGTTATTAATTACGACACTGAAAAAACAGTTTATTTGTAGTTGAAAAATGTTCGTTTGAATATGACGAAATAAACACTTTATTGCATAAAATAAATATTCGTTAATTATCACAATATTTATTTGACACAATTAGATCCTTCGAGGCAATCGTTTGGATGAAATAAACATTTAAATAACTAACACATATTCTTTCGTCTTAATTATATATTTATTTCGCCGTATTAGAAGTTATATTTTTTAACTATCGATAAACTGTTTCATCGATGCGTTTAATTGCTATTCATGTGATTTTATACAGTTTTTAAAAAAATAGATATTAATTCCTATTAAATCGCTATTCATATAATTTCAAACGGTTTTTTTCAAATAGTTACTTAAATATACTTAGAAACTGACGTACCGAAAAAAAGGTACAAAACAACACGTAAAAAAAGAGAAAATGTAAAAATGGGGAATTCGAGACACTGTGATCGAAATCTTTTAAAAAATAAGCTCTCTTCGTAACGATAATTTGACTGTGACGTCGACGGCGAGTGTGTACGTAACTCTGACGTTACAATATTTACGCTAAATTAGATACACGGGGAAATTTAGTCATGCATCAGTCTTTTATATTCATATCTCTTTCGGGAGCACTTGATCTTTCTCGTTACTCCGAAATCCTTGAGCGTAGAGCATAGAAGGGTCACCGGAGAGCTTGCACTACCTCGGCAGAGTTTTCATTGGCGGATGTACTTCAAAATTCTCCATCGCCGTTTCCAGAAAAGGACAATTTATTTAAAGCAAAGAAAGGCTAATCGAATTCTTACGAGGTATAAGAAAGAAAAAGATAGATATAAATGCGAAAATAGGGGAACCAGTACTAAAAAGCGTCAAAGAAAAATATAAACAAATTATTGAAGTGCATTCTAACGTTATGTAGTTCACTAAATATACAAGATTAAACGTTTAAAAGTTTAATAAGTCTACGAAAAGTACTAGCTCGTTTAAAGGCCGAAAACGTTTAATATGCAATCAAACTATTTTTATAAATAATTAAGCCCTCCATTAAAGACCTAACTCGTATGCCACTTTTTCCCCGACCCCAGGGCGAATAGAATTAAAAAGAAAATCCGATTCGTCAAGCTCTTCAATTCAAATTATCCCCGTTTCTTTGATCCGTCTCACTCTACTAATAGTATAACGACGCTTTGGTCAGCCGAACGAATGCGGACAACTCAACGAGACAATCACCAGTTTCCAATTGAAATTACCCGTTATCGCTCGGATCTCACAACACCCTTAACCGCTAAACTTTCGATTTTCCCCAACCCCGATGCAGCGGTGTGGAAACTCTTAGCGAATGCGCGCAAACAATCATCATTTATTGCCCGCTTTACGCCACCACAATCGCGCCAAAGAAGACGACCGGATGCGGTGCTTTAATATCCCCCACCGCCAGTACCGGGTTATCCTTCTCGTTTTACCACCCAAAGTATATCACACGGCAACCGCCGCGGGCGTAACGCGCTTCAAGAACAGATGGTACCACGTTCGTACCCGACGGAATTATTAAAGTTCCCTGTTTTCCGGCTCCTTATCGTTCGTACACGCCTCGCTCGTGCTCGCTCGCCTCCTACGACGCTCCTCCGCTTTTTAATAAAACGATCATTCGTCGAGCCGCTACGGAAATGTATATCGAACGTGTCGGTAATCCTGTGTACGCTGCAAAAATTGATATCGAATGGAACTCTTCCGCAGGTAATGTCGGGTAACCTAGCCTCAACTGAATGGAAAACTAGCATCGTGATCCAGGACACAGGTAAACCTAGCCGCGAAACATGTTGTGTGACCTAGCCGTGATCGGAGGAGCACCCCGTGGAACCTAGCACAATGAGAAATTGACATAGCAACCTAGCCGAAAACAAACCTAACCTAGCCGGGGAACCCAACGCCCACCCAGCCCCTGAAAGCAGGCAGACCTAGCCACCGATCCCTGTAGCAAGTCGAACCTAGCCCAAAAGGCCTAGCTCGACGTACCCGTAATAATAGTATCTAGCCGACCTAGCCGTACCTAACCCAACCTAGCCCAACCTAGCCGCACCTAGCCGACGCACTATAATAATATATAGAAATTATTTTTGTCGAAATAAACGAAATCGGATTGATTTGACAAAGCAGGGAAGTTAAATCGATTTAAATCTACCGACAAAACGAATTTCAATTAATGAAACGAAAAGATTTGATTATTCCAACTATATACAGTCCTACCAATCACACAATTTTTAGTTTGAAAAAATTTAATTTTCGACCCAAAGAATTTGGTTCGAACGGCCACATTTTGTTCAGTGTAAGAAATTAAGAAAACAATGTACAGCTTCTCCGTCCTGTACGTCGTTCCACAGCGAAATTTAACAGAATGTTAAAGGTGGAGTGGGTTGATATTGCGACAGCAAAATTTCCACGAATCCACGTACACCTAGTACGCTCGAAAAGTGTAGGTATCGATGGGAAACGGCGAGAGGGGAGTGCTCATAATCCTGTTACCAATTCAATTTGTCGAAACAAACGAACCCCGACTCTTCCGCCACACCGCTGTCGCATATTTCCGGTTGATTGTTGTCGCACAACGTAGGTTCTCTCTCTGGCGTAACGACGAAGACCCGCGATAGTATCGTTCAATTTATCTCGCACTTGCGGGAGTTCTTTCCGGCCGAACGGTTGACAAAGTATTCGCGGACTCTAATTTATTTGCACAATATCTCCTTAATTTATAATACTTTCTTCAATTTCTTTTTCGAGAATTACATTTTGTCGAAGAAATCGCGACTTTAAAAATTACTTAATTAATTTTCAAAACAGTTCGAATGACCATCGAATCGAGATATCATTTTTCGTCTGTTAAGCTGAGTCATGTATTTTTGAAACGGGGCTGATTGGAAAAAACTCATGTTTAGCGAGGAGGTAGACTTTCCCGCGTTATGCAGCGACAGGAAAATATTCTCAGAGCGCGCGTTAATCCTTCAAAATCAATATCGTGCAATTTCGCGAAGCGTACAGGCACTGCCATTTATTTCTTAGCGCTCGGAAATTACAATTGAACGAAACGGACGCTTCGGTCGAACCAACACGGATGAAATACACGACTCGCGGAATACACGGATGAAAGTGGATACGGAGCTGCGAGGCTCGAGGCATTAATACACAATGCAATAACGCCGGTGGCGTTGCATTTTATCGCGGTGAAGAAAATTAAAACCACTTTCGTAATTTCCGTATGAGTTATAGGGGACGTGCAGCGGGGAAGATTAACGTATTTTTGCCGAGATGGTGGCAACTCGTTAATTTCTTATGTCGAGAATTGACGTTCCCATACCCAAGCAACTCACTTTAGTCGAAATAATATCACTCATTAATGGACGTCATTTTCTTTTTGTCGAAATAACAGGAAACGTCTTTCAGAAGTGTTAAAATAATGAGGTTTTGTCGTTATTATTTTGTCATTTCTGAAAGACGCCTGATGTTACTTTGACAAAAAAAAATGAAGGCATTTAATAAGGGAAATTATTTTGAATAAAGTTTGTTGCTTGAGTAAATATGTCAGGCGACGGAAACGAGTGACATCCATGTAGGAAGCAATTCGTTAAATTGACGATTTAAATCAAGAATTCGTACGTGATGATAATCGTTCGTCATAGTAAAATTTAACGTACAGATACCCTGCCGCTGATACCTAACAAAAAATTACAGAAAATTGTAGAAAAGATTCAAGAATACCATACAATAAGAAGTTCCAGCGTTTCTTACAATCTCTCTTTTCATTGAATATGATAAAAAACAATAAGATCGCCATAAGATCTGGATAAGTTTCTATATTATTTGGCATGAAAATGATGAGAAACGATTGATTTCAGGCTCTATAGTATTTTTGAATGATTCTTGTTGTATTCTATCGTCTTCTATTAGACATTTTTAGCAGAGTATAGACATGTAAGACGTACGAATCTGATATGTGCACTGTAAAAAAATTCTTTAAAAACACTATTGCTTTTAATCAATGCGTGATTATAGAAATTAATGTACTCCGTTGTGAAATTTACGAGGGACATTTCAGAAGGAAATATATTCATTTTCATAATCACGTGCTGGAAAAAAGCTTTACATAAAAGCATAATAAAAATATAAATTTGTTTTATAGTATAGCCTACTTTGAGTTAGAGCTCAATTAATCTGTTTCCCGTAAAAACAATTACCTCGAAAAATATACGGAGCGCAGGAAAAATGTTTATCCACGTGTCGAGGAGGCACAGCAGCAGTTATGGTAAGCCGGACTAGTCGCATATACCAACCGACGCAGCTTATTTGTATCTCATTACACGGTCTCCTCTATTTTTCCCCCATATCTATATGGCAACGTCCTCACTTACCAGCGACGCTTTTGCCCCGTTCCGTTCAAAGGGAAGGGCAAATAACCCGGCACGAATGAGACGTCGACGAACGTAGCGCGCGTCAAACGTTTTCTCTCTTTACTCACAGAAAAACAACTAGTCACGAAGGATTAATTGCATAAAACAAACATCCGCGTGCATTCGTCTCTAGTTTCGATTCCTTAGGGCCAATGACGTTTGTTTCTCCTTTGAGATCGTACAAATATCATAAGGGCTGACCAAAAATTACGTAAAGTGACTACACGAAAAAAAAAATTTGCAGTCCTAGCAAAACTGGGTCTTGCTCAGAACTTTTTGCAGCCATGACGAAAGTTTTATCTGTGGCTGCAAAAGATACATCCAATATAATGATGGCAAGTTTAACTGCGATCACGATGAATTTTTTTTCCAGTAAAACTCTATTGGCCCTCTTAGCAAATATGTTTACTACTGTTGGACACATCTTTGGCTGCCAGGGATAATATTTCTGTCACGATAGCAAAAAGTTTCCCAGCGAAGCCTAGCTTTGCTCACACACACACTGCGAGATAATTTCATTACGTGTACGAGATGCGATAATATAATTGATCTACTTTTGTAATTAAATCAAACACGGCGCTATCATAAATTGCAACCCCTCTGTTGCTATAACCATGCGATAAAAGTTAATTCGACTCTATTCATGGTCTACTTAATCATAAACATGATACCAGCAACCAGGAAAAGTCAACCTTGCGATTAGGGTTGATTTTACTACCCACTTTTCGCTCATCCCCTACGCGTATTCAACTTTAGGGGAAATACGTCGATACACATCGACACTTCGTCGCGTTGAGAAATCCCGTCCCTCTCACTATCACCACCCCAGATATCTGTTATCACCGACTCGTTCAGGAGTGGCGAGAAAATTTCTGAGCTCGAAGCGCGACGGAGCTTTCCCTGGGAGTGAGAATCCGACGATTGTGGAAGCAACCCTCTCTCGATGCGTCTGCGGAAATACACCGCCATTAATTCCCGGGGATAGGATCATTTTCAATGCTATTATCCTAAGTATACCGCAGTGCGGTGCAACGGATAGACGCGTCGGCGATATTTGCATTACCGGATCGCCGTGGTGCACGGGGCTTCGTCCGAGCAGATCGGGTCGGTGGGTGCAGCGGCCAGTGTGCAGCTGGTACAACTGGCGAGGCGCGATATGCTTGCTAGATTGATAATGGTAGGAGCCGTTGTATCGAACGGCTGACGGAGAGGCGGTCTGGCGAGGGTAGGGCCGGGCGCCTCTGAAATACACGGCCACTACACCTAATTGCTTGTAAATGACGGATCACGGTGTCAAGTTGCGAGGTCGAGTAACCCTCGCGCAACGGCGTTGGTACGTTTCAACTCCCCGGCGACGCTTTATCGAGTAGGTGCGCGAGTGTGTGGCTGCAGCCCCTCGGAGGATCGCCTAAAACGCCTAAGATGAAGATCAGAACGTCTTTCGAGGGCGGTTCTCTTGCGGTTCTTTTGGAACGGTGCGAGAAGTGGGTGGGTAAGATCAACCATAACCGCAAGCTTGATTTTTCCCGGTTGCTAAACGGAAAAAAAATGAGCAACAATATTGCTAGACGAACAATGAAATATATAACTATAATTTTAGTAAACAATTATAATAAAACTTGTAGCAGACAAGCGTTGCTGTAATTTTTACCAAAATTATAGTTATCGTAACGATTCGTTGACTTTATTCCGAAATTCACCACTTACTTTTAAATGCTATGATTTATTTTTTTCCGCATGGTCTTGAAATTATACCATATTTTTCATTAAAGAGAACATTTCTTTTGGCACTAAGAATTTTTTCTCTCTGTACACTATTCGATGCAAAGGACCAATTATTTTGATTCTCGATCAGGAGACTAGGTAGAATCTCGTACCAAGGACCAAAAGCTCATTTCTTTTACACGTGAATGTCCTTTGGAGGGGGGCTACCGATTTTTCACGAGGGTGTCGCGTTACTACGAACCTTCTGAGGGACTTGATAGGATATATTCGCCACGCAAGTGCTACCGTGAATTTTGTACGCGGCTGACCGTAGACGCAGTGATAAACTTTTACTACCCAAAGCGCCGCGCCGGTGACGGGCTTGCAATATGTCGCAGTTCGATACGTGGGCGCGTCATACACGACATACGAGGTATAGTCACCGACAGAATTCATTGGACGTATGTATGCGTATACGTAGCTTGAACGATTGCAGAAATAACCCATCCTCTTTTAAAACTGGATTTTTTCCCAGTAAAATTAATGTCGAGATTTTAGCTCGCAAATATCCTCAAAAATGCTACATGTGTCAAAATAAAAATTTTGAAATTAAAAAGCTTGGATATCAATGAACACTGAGAAAAATAATTAGGATAAAATGAGAAAACGCATTTATTCAAACAAGTTTAGTTATTCTAACCGAAATACTGGTCAACTGAATGAAATATTTAGTTATTCTAATGAAAAAGTGGTTAATTTAACCGAATAGGTGGAGGATCCATATTTCACCAAACAGTTCGGTCATCGCCCCCAGGACTTTAGTTAAATTGACCAAGTTATTTTCCTCGGTAAAGGTAAACACTTATTTTTTAAAATTGTTAACACGCGTATTACGATTTTACATGAAAACGTATCCCTACGGTTTAAAACTCGACGAAAGGATCGATGGGATCGACCGACGCGATAAAGAGATCAAGACCTCCCTGCATCTCCTCCCCCAATTCCCAAGTTCGTATCCGAATTTCGAGATTATTCGATCTCGCTATCCCTCCCTGCGAATCGAATCCATCTATCAAGCCGAGTCGACATGATTGGTGCTCAGGGCAGGTTTGTAGCCCGGCTTAAAACAAGATGCCTTGATTGAATAGCGGTTGATATACGGGTATCGATGGCATAAAAAGGCCGTGGATACTTGGGGCAACGTGGTGGAAAAAGCGGAAAGACAAATAGCCCTTAACGAGCGACGAGTATAGCGCGCGCTAAAATCAAGAGTTATTGTAGTTCATTAGTTTATTTGTCCCGATATATAGCGTGGAATTCGCAGAGTTTGACCAATTCGGCGTGCCCCGTATGAAAGCATTGGAAAAGTGGAGTTGAATGATTTTTGATAGGAATTTACGTGAGACTGTACTTCAATTAATTCTAATCGATATGAGAAACTATTCGTAAAACGTTCTACGACAAGACGAATGTTAATTCTGATGAAACAAATTCTCTCATATTTTCCTGATACCAAAAATTTCTCTGAAAAAAACCTTCAAGACTAGGACTCAGGAAATTCAAATATTTCCTCGACCGGGAAGGTTTTATCAAAAGCATAAATTCGTCTCGATCAAATTTTTTAAATTTTAAATTACGAATTTTCCCTGGCGAACATTTAACTTCATGACATTTCCAGGTTTTCACAGACAATGGCCAATGCCTACAAGTGAATGGCGACGTTTTTTCTTTTTTGGAAAATTAATTAACGAAAATACGTGCTACCGTCATTTCACCTCTACGCTTGTTTCAAATACTATTTAACTTCAATCATCTAAAAGACTCGAAAAAGACTTACATGATCTTCACGACATTCAGACAAACTAAAATAATTGATCGGCTTAAAATTTACATTACTTTTGTCGTATGAATTTAGAAAAATAATTGTTCTTACAAAAAAAAACTGTCAAATTTACATTATAATGTGATTCAAATTAATCGTTACATAAATCGTAGCAACTTATTTACGGAAAACTGTGCATGTGAAATATTGAGTAAATTTTTTGCATTTTTATTTGCATCAGTTTGAAATCATTTAACGGCATGAATATATGCTTGCTTAATGATAACATAAAACGCACAATATTTTAATGCTGAACTAATACTACCAAAAATTGCTAAACAATTTAATAAATTTAATAAAACATTCATAGATAATCATTCGCCTTTCTAACGTTAATATCGTAAATACGAGCCCTCTCTCTCGGCTTATGTTTCGCGCTTCAGTTGCACCCCTATTAAACAACAACCGAACGCTTAGCGCAACGCAGTGCATCGCGACGATATCCTCTCGGGACGAAATGCGTATCGCGTTTCTAACGCGCGGTCGTTCATTATTCCTTTGTTCCGCGGGGACCGTGCACTCCATCGTGTCCTCTCGCAGCGTGATGCGGCGCACACGTCATTGTCCGGCGGGTGTTCCGCGGTTGGTAATTGTCATTTGATCCCGCTAACCCGTGTGTTGCATAGCGATTCTCACCCTTCCCCGAGACATCCATCATTTAGACAATTACCTCGGACTTACGTTGCGCGACGTGCGACATATCCGTAATCCTGACGAGGCTTACGTCGGGATCATCATGGTAATTAGTTGCATACTTGACAAAAAATGCATTGCGAAGATTGCTGCACGTCGCACGGCTGAGATTGTTGCCGAGAAAACTAACTTGGTCAATCTAACCAAAATCCTGGATACGATGACTGAAATATTTAGTGAAATACGGATCCTCCCTCTGTTTTGTTAAACCAACTACTTTTTGGTTAGAACAACTCGATGTTTCTCGTTGGAATAACTAGATATCTCGTCAGTATTCTAATTAGAATAATTAAACGCATTTAGCTAGATGCATTTTTATTATTGTAACCTAATTATCTTTCTCAATGGATAAGTAAGTAAATTTTTAAATAGAATTTATGTAAAATAGCCTATAGCATCCTCGAATGGATGGATTTCAATATGAAGGCGTTCGATATTAACGTTGATTAATTCATGAATATCTACGATAACCGTTGATTAAAGAGAATAAATTACACGACGAAGAAACGGTATCGTAAATCGTCGTGCAGGACGTCGAATTTGAACGATCCTCCATAACGTTACCCCTTCAAGGAAGATCCTGCAGAGTATCGACCTATCGCGAAGCGGTCTCCGTACGTAAATCACGGGTCGGGCATTGACGGCCACTGATTAGGTGATTTAGATCGCCATTTAGATTGGCAAGTCCTACCGTACGTAATTAGGATTGCATTGGTCGCCTATGAAGGATAATGACGGTATCGAGGGTTAAACCGCGGAATCGTGCCCCATCGAGTGTTTCCCTACAACAATGGTAATTCCATATGGTTCGCATCTGAACCAGATGCGTAATTGACGTGGTAATTGAATGGAGAAACAAATGAAAATCGTCCGCTTTAAGCTCGCATTTCCAGTATGTCTGCAACGAGCAGTATCAATATTACATCGTTTATTGCATCGTTGAGACAATTATCTATCAAATTAATTCTGGATTTCTAATTAGGATTCTTTAATTAATGAATAAGTTGTCTATCTTCATCCGACCTTGATAACAAATTTTATCTATTCCTTATATTCTCGTGCAATTTCATCTTTTTTTATTCGATTCGATTAATAGAATGAATCAAATATCGATGAGAAAAAAATGTTTTCACTCTTGTGTCAATTAATCGTAAAAGATGAATTAGTATTCATATGTCATATGCATTTAGAGAAATTACACGACCTTAATTGGAGTTGATACGAGGACTCAACTGGACCATGGTTGATTAATTAGAAGACACGTGACTCGAGATGACAACGGATGATCTTATCAGAAATGGAGTGTCTTTGTGGGGAGAAAGGGAGCGCTAGAAACGTCCGGAATCAGCAACCGGAAAGTGGTGCGATATGTATGCATCGGTACGTGTGTTTTACAACCCCTAAGCATATTCACACCCCGCGTTGGATGCAACTGGCCATAAACCGGGGCAGTTTCGTCTGCTTATAAAAGTAAAATTCCCTTCATTCATATGACGGGGTTTTCTGCTTGAATTCTTGCAAATTGTGTACGAGTCGTAATCAAATACGTTGGTAATTGAATGGAAATCGAATGGTACCATCAATATTTTCAGGCAAGTTTTAATATGTCATTAAAGAATTATATACTCCGTTATGAAATTTAGAAGGGCAATTTCATAAGGAAATAAATTAATTTTCTTCATTACGGGGTATGTCAATTTTCATAATCGCGTATTGGAAAAAAGAGCTTTGCGTAAAGATATATTAAAATTATAATTTGTTTACAGCGAAGGGTATAATTTCGCAAATTTCAGGTACACTCGCTTATCATCGTGTCTAAAAATGAAGGAAATATTTAACAAATGCCGTCTCGGCATTATTTCCCCTATCCCCGGAATGTCAACACCAACGAAAGGGACATCCTCGCGCGTGATTCGCGAGCTATGCCAAGTGCAGGCATATGGGGACCGGACTGCCCCTCCTCGACGAGGGTCGAGATGAAACGGCGCGAAGATCGCGTCTAAAATACTCGTCCCTCTCGTAAACTGCAGGATCGAAACGCGACGCCCCTGAAATACCTCCACCGGGGGTGCCGAGTAATTTTTCGCCGCTTCGCCCCGAGCGGCGTTCATCGGGGGATTCGGTGTAACGCGAAGGAGACAGAGGGTGGTACGTATACACGAGGTACGAGCGAGTTTCGAGCAAATTTCGCGCAGCCAGCAGCTTTCCGAGTCGAGAGCGGTAAATTCGAGTCGGGCATAGTTTACGACGCGCCGCTGGAACTATCGGATATCCGCGCGTGTACAGCGTCGACTCGCCGCGTTTCAGCGGAAATCTTGTGACGCCTCGGGAGAGACTTTGCTCGACTCGAGTGGCGTCGCGTCGCTCTCGGTTACGACTGACCATCCCCAGGCGGAAAAGTTCAATATAATATTTTCTATATATAATTCATATATGGGTCATGTTTGTTTTTTTATATTAACCATATACAGACAGCATGTGGATTATACAAACATTGAAAAATCTATAGATATATAGTCCTTGTGTGTGATTAATATAGAAATCATATATAATCCATATATGACCAAATCCACATATGGACTATATACTGTCCTATTGTATCGATTAGTTATTTAGTTTCGTTTTTATCTCAATTGTAAAAAATGGAAGAATAAGACGCGGATTTCAGAGATATTTTATTGTATTATTTTCGAAAAGGCAAGAACGCATTGCAAGCACACGAGAAGTTATATATATGTGCCGTATATGGGAATGAAGTCTTGAAAGAAAGACAGTATCAAGATTGATTTGCCAGATTTCGTTCTGATGATTTTTCACTGAAAAATGTGTAACGATCTGGTCGTTTAGTTGAAGCTGATGAGACCCATATCAAGGCTATTATCGACTCAGATCGTCATGGCACAACACGTGAGATTGCAGAGAAGCCCAATGTATCGCATACATGCATTCAAAAAAAAATTAAAACAGCTTGGCTATGTCAAGAAACTCGATTTATGGGTCCCTCGTCAGCTTAAGGAAATTCATTTGACGCAACGCATTTTTAAATTGGGATAAAAACGAAACTAAATAACTAATCGATACAATTTTTTTTACTAAATTAAAGGTGAAAGTCCAAGCAACAAGAAAACAATATAGGTTAGGTGCATTGAACACGTTGACAAAACAAAAGAATGTGCTAATTTTGAGAAAATCGGCAATCAATTGCCAACCCAGTAAAATATCTTTTATCTTTCAAGAGGAAGTGTCCTTCGTCCGCGGATTCGAGGACGGTCGAAGGTATGAGCTGCGCACGCACGACTTCCGGTTTCTTTCGCCGCGTATCCACGACGCCTTAATCCGTATTATCCCGCAATTTACGATGCCAGCGATACCTCGAAGTACATGTAGCTTATAGGAATAGTCGCTCGTAATGTTAAGGCGCAAATAATTAACACGGAACTCCGCCGCGGCCGCCGCCGCCGCCAATCCGGACAATTATGTTTGCACGGGGCATAAAAGTTTGCTATGATTTAACTTTTCCCATTAGAGCGTCGGGCTATGGCCAATGAGCGTAAAGTAAACAACAGTCGGGCAATCAGTTTTATTGTTCCGACGGCACGAAGTTTTCTCCGCGCCCCCGTCTCGCCCTTCCGCGCGTGAATTATCGGGTCCTCCCCGTATACATATACGTATACGTATACGATTTCTGAAACTCGGTCGATCCATCCTCCGTCTCCTCCTTCGAACTTCCGTGCCGCAGCGGTATCCGCGCGGAATATAATGTACGATATAAAAATAATTTACATTACATTTAATAAAATTTTATGTAAAGCTTTTATTCAATAAGTGATTATTATCACTTACAAATTAATATACTCCGTTGTGAAATTTGTAAGAGCAATTTCACAAGGAAATACATTAATTTTCATAATCACGTATTGGAAAAAAGCTTAAGCTTAATATAATTTCTACTCAGTTTCGAGATAATCGCGTTCGAAGTTAAACCGAAACTGTAACGTCTGTTTCACTTTTACCTTCGAGAGACTTTAGGAATAGAAATTATGGTTTGTACCTTGAATAAGGAAAATGCATAGCATTATCTTCAATACATTCATATCTTGCATCGATAACTTATTAAAATTCGTCGAAATACAAGAAAAAAAAACAGACGGTTAACCGTAATTACGCCGAAATTGAAAGCCTCTTCGACTTCATTTAAGGAGAAGTTTAAAAGAGACTCGTTGCATTAGGTACTCCTCCCTCCCTGCTACATATACGAATCCAAACGAGTGAGCATATATAATACATAGGTACTTCCTTACTCCGCGAAATTCATCCAAGAATGACGGAGCGCGCGCGTGCGTTTAAAGTCGTCGCGCCCATTAATCGAGCCGATAACTCGAGTTGGCAATTTCCGGGATCGGGGTGGCTATGCGAGTAGTCGAACTTTCGCGAGTGATAAATCGGTGCCGCGTCCACTGCCAATCTTCGAGATAGATACGAGTTAGAGAAATTTAATCCGGCCGCGCGTAAAGACATCGACGCGACTCGTAAATCACCAAAATTGCCCGCCGGGGGGAAGGGGGTGGTGCGGTCGTAGTGCGTTCAAACAGAACGCGCGAGCCCACTTCTTCCCGGAGAAGTCAAACAGAAAGAATTATATGCGGAGCGCGGGAAGACGTATGCTCCGATGGCAGGTCGAGGATGGATCCTCCCCAGCTACCCTTGCCGGCGATCCTCCTTGTTTGCGAGATATCCCGGGCTATTTATTGTTACGTCAAGCATCCGGCGCAAAAAAAAAGTATTTTTGCGAGAATTTCACCGAGAGCGCGCACCGCCCCCCGGGCACCCCGCCCGCTACCAAACTCTTGCGTAATTCCATTATCGACGAGAGGACGCCCCGCGCGATAACCGAACGCTTCCGAGCTAAAGGAACGCCACCCCTCACGCGGCGTTATATTCCTTCCGCGCGCGAAAGTCGGGCGTCGAATCGAACCGTATATATAGGTATAGAGCGGTGCGGTACGGTATTCCGCTGGAACCGGAGCGCGCGACTGTGCTCCTCGTAAATATAGCGTCGCTTCGACGTGAAATACTTCCTTCCCCGGCGCGTATCGTACGGCTAAGTGCCGGGTAAGAAGCAAAAGTTGGTGTACCGCACGCGAGCGTTGGTACCGTCGTGGTTTATTATACGTATGTACGTTGCAACTGGGTATTGGGAGGTGCGAAGCGTCGTACGTCGCGTGGGGTAAAAGTGGTACCGCTTTGAACGCGATTATCTCGAAACGCAGCGGAGATATGCGAAAAATCAAAAGGAACTTTTTTATAGCGAAAGCACAGACGAACATTTTCTGTCAAAACTTTTTTGCGATATCTCCAGTCGTTCTCGAGATAATCGATCTTTAGTACGTCGCGTGGGGTAAAAGTGGTACCACTTTGAGCGCGATTATCTCGAAACGCAGCGGAGATATGCGAAAAATCAATGAGAGCTTTTTTACAGAAAAAATATAGACGAATATTTTATATCTAAACTTTTTTTTCGATATTTTCAATCATTCTCGAGATAATTGACCTTTAAGTCACACTTCAACCCCTGGAGCCGTTTTTGTCCTACTTTTACTCCTACATCGAAGCGAGAGAATGAGCTATAGATATACAAAGAGGGCAGAGGAGCTGGGAGGAAATAAAGCATTTCACGCGGAAACATAATTCGCGGGTCCCAACATTATGAATCAGGCAGATCTTGAAACAAGTTGCAGGCCCTCGCCATAAATCCCGGCTTTGTTTCTGTTTGCGGTGCGGAGCAAGACCCGGAGGTCTCTCGCGCGGAGGCTGCCGGTTCGACTCGGCCATCCATATATCAAGGATGCGTACCAAGTGAATTATGCCCCTCCGCCGTAGTGTTCGCCAATCCAAACAACCCCCTTCCCTACTCCTGCTGATATCGACACCGCGTTTTATCTTTCCCCTTCTAACTTTTGCCCGTCGCGGAGACAAATTTCACCTACGTCGCCAAAGTCGCGTCTGACCCCTTCTGAATATCGTAGATCCGAAAAAACATCAGCGAATCCTGAAGAAACGCTCAAATTCAACACACGTTAGTGAAAATAACGTCATTAACCAAATTACGTTATTTTTAAAATGACAAAATAATGATGAAACCTCATTATTTTGTCATTTCTGAAAGACGTTTCATGCCATTTAGTCACCCATGTAAATTCTATTACAAATTAGTAAGAGTAATTTAGTGGTAAGAGTTGAAATATACTACTAAAATAAGTTATTTTTACTATTACGAAATAATAAATTTTACTATTGATCAATAGTATCAGATATTGTAATTTCTACTGAAAAGATTGTTGCACCAAAAAAAGTTGATTAGTAGTCAATAAATTTAATTTCAAATACGGCGAAATAAATATTGTATTAAGATGAGAAAATATATGTCAGTTATAGAAATATTCATTTTATTCAAACGGTTATCGTAATAATAGTTACCATAATAATTAACAAATATTTATTTGGTCCAACAAAATATTAATTTAAACAAACACTTATTAACTACAAATAAACTATTTTTTTAGTGTGAAAAGATTAAAAAATAACCTTCAAAAAGGCCACTTCTAACTTTACGCGGAAAAATATTTTATTACATAATATAATAAGGCTTCGCAAATTCATTTTCCATTTCCCAGTTCAAGCATGTAGATCTTTATACGTTTAAACGCTTTCGAAAAACAATCTTGACCAGTCACATGTACACACACACACACTGGTCGATATGAAAAATATAACGATCCATTTTAATTCTAGCAGATTCCCCCCCGCACATCATCTACACGCATTTCGAACGCGTGCAACGGCCTCGACGCACCGTTTATTCGAATATTGCGAACACCACGACTGCAGCTGCAGCATGCGCTGAAACGCGATGGTGAATCGACGAGTTCCATATGGCGAGGCGGGGCGAGCTTGGCACCGACAAAGGGATAAATGTCGCGCCATTGTACAGCGCGAGTCCGATATAGACGAGTAAAGGTATACGGGCACGGCGTGCGAGACTGCGAGCAGTTTCGCTGCATGAAAGGGCTCTGCAAAGCGCTTAGACGAAAGAGCGTGTAACGCGGAGGAAGATTGGCGGAGAGTCACGCGGGGAGACGGAGACGGAGGGAAAGAAACGTGATTCCAGGCGAGTGCATCGATAGCACCGCGTGTCCCAGTTCTCTCGCCTCTGTAGATTTACAGAATGACGCCGTTGCAGGCGAGCATACATGTGTGTGAAGGGTAGAGAAGCACGAAGATAGCTTTCGCAAACGGGAAACGATATCGCTGCGCGACTTTCGAAAATACGAGGTATCATGCGTTACGTGTGAGCCCGGAAGTTGTTTCAACCATTTTTACCTTGGGCCCGTAAGGTGGTTTCTCGGCTGAACCTTAATTTAGCTCGTTGGGTATTACTACAAGTCCGCAGCTTAAATGGATTGTCTTAGACGATTGAATAAACCTCGTTTAGAAGCCAAAAAAAATGATTTCCATCGAAAAAGCTCCAATGGGGTGCATATATGGGGTTGAATGAGGCAAATAGGAGCCACCCATTGAGAACGTCCACATTTTCAAAGCCCCTGAAAGATAGGGGTGAAAGTGAGATGAGCGTCTCAGTTGAAGTAGAAGTTCAACATCGATTATCTCGCAAACGATGAGAGATAGCGAAGAAAAGTTCAAATAAAAAATGTCGGCCTATTCTTTTACTGTAACAAAGCTTTCTTCGATTTTTCGCATATCTCTACTACGTTACGAGATAATCGCGTTCAAAGTTCAAAAAGCCCCTGAAAGGTAGGAGTGAAAGTGGCACAAACGTCTCAGTTGAAACAGGAG
Source organism: Xiphydria camelus (assembly GCA_963678675.1). NCBI lineage: Eukaryota > Metazoa > Arthropoda > Insecta > Hymenoptera > Xiphydriidae > Xiphydria > Xiphydria camelus. The sequence goes on from OY783197.1 coordinate 1,249,317, forward strand.
TTCAAAACCGATTATCTCGCAAACGATGAGAGATGGCGAAGAAAAGTTCAAATAAAAAATGTTGCTCTATGTTTTTACCATAAAAAAGTTACCCTCGATTTTTCCTCTATCTCTACTGCGTTTCGAGATAATCACGCTCAAAGCCAAACATGTTTATCCCACCCTTACCCTAGATGCTGTGCAATACCAGCCACCCCCGACGAAGGACTCGCGTAACGATCTTCTCTGAGAGAGCCGAGATCCACCCTCTCTACACCTACACATGAGTACGCGAAGCTCCGACATTCCCGTAACAAATGAGAGGAGTTCCGCGCGGCGCGACGACGCGACGTCGTAGATTTCGTTAAACGGAACGACGAGGCGGGATCGCTCACAACGTTCGTTCCTGTTTTCAACTCGGTTGTACTCGACGAGTCTCCGCAGTTCCTCGGAGTGCAGGCGTAGGGTCAATGCGCGGGAAAGTTTCGACCAAGATGGCCGTGCTTCGGAGTTGTTCCGACCAGGCGTGTAGTTCCGAATGCGTCGGCTCCGCGAAGCTGTACCGGCAGACGGGGTAAATACGAATGGAACTCCACGGGGTTACGTGGTGAAACGTATATAGGTCGCCCGACCGCGGATCTACCACGCGTACGACTGCATCGCGGCGCTGATGTCTGAGTTGCGGGGATCCTGGTACAGTCATCGCACCCCGGAGGCTCCTAGCCGGCTCAACTCGCTCGCTCGCCTTGTTTCGTCCACTTTACGGAATTGCAGTCGGAAGCTGGAGACTCTCGAGCGCGTCGCTCCGGGCGACGATGATAACGGAGCCGTTAAGGCGTTCGAATGTTTTCTTACGCGCGTATTCGCTGTGTGAACGAAAGCTCGTGGCGCCAGGGTGCAGGCGTTTTATGGTGGAAAACAACTGAGCCATTTAGGGACCCTGCCCTGGTTTGCTGAGCCGCAATTTTTTACGTACACTCTCGCATGGAAAGTTTATCTAGATAATGAATACTAGGTGGTGTTGGTAAGAATTCAGATCTCTTCTTATCTCCAGATAAAAATTATTTCACTCATAAACCATGGTGTTTCTGATAAAGGAGACCATCCGATTCTTACACGTGGTCTTCGTTTTTCACGGTAAATTATTGTAGTCCAGTAATTAATAATTGAGGGGGTTACAATAAAAGGGGTATAAGTGACTTTTCTTATATATGGACTTATAAGTGCAGATTTAGGTACCTTATGTGCCAATTTATTTAGTATAAAAAGGTTTCCTGCTTTGAGCTTCATCTATCACATGAGATCACATGCATAAATCCTGAATTTTTGAAATCCAAATAACCTAAATCTGCACTTAAGTCCATATATAAGAAAAGTCACTTCTCTACCCCTTTTATTCTAACCCCCTCAATTTATCCATTCCGAGGAGTGCTAGGGAGTGCTTCGTCAAGTTATATTTTTATTAAAGGAACATTTTAATAACGACACTAAGACCACGTCTAACAATTTGAAGGTCTCCCTTATCGGGAAAGTCATTGTTCATCGGCGAAACGTTTTCTATCTGGAAATGAGAAAGAGACTAAAATCTTGGGAAAGAATATGCCGACTTTCTCAGTGAATCCAATCCAATGAATTAGGACGGAATATTTAAGGGGATGATAACCTATGGGTGCTGCTAGTCTTATTTCGTTTCCGTTCAAGGTCACGTAAATAGCGAACAGTGACGATATTCGCAAGGGTTGGGTGCACGCGCGTATCGTGCCGAAATTAATGCAGGCTCCTCGCGTTCGTCGGACGAGGGGATGCCGGGGGTGTACGGGCGCGGGAAGACGTCACGTACAACAACCCCCTCCCGACTCTCGCCGCGGGAAGCTGAGCGCGGAGATGTAATCAGTGAGGCGCTTTGAGGGCCGAGACGCTCGAAATAACCGCGCGGCGACGGTTTCCCAGCGTCCAAAGATAGCGATCGCGATCCTTTAACGCGTAATGGCGCGAGCAACCCGCCCTGGAGAACCTTCTAGGTACGCTCGCCGGTATCCAAATATCCTACGTACGGATGCGGGCGATGTGGATGAGTACGACAAATCGCCCGGAGGGTCTGGTGATGCTGGATCCTGCGAACCCCCCCGGTATCTCGAGCCCCGAAGGTGAGTGCCCGGAAACTATCGGAGCGGCTAGGTGGACAATTTTGTCTTCGACGAGCTCGACGAGGGTGACTATAAATACGGCAGTGATGTGAACGATGTTACATTTCGTGGCAACGCCCTTAAAACTTATATCGATGATGAGATACACGCGCAGAGAAAAATAATTAATTGGAAAATTGCTTGCAGGGTCCTAGTAATTATTTATTTATATCAATGAAATTTTTAATACATCAATCGCGCGCGCGGATATCTCTTCCTTACTATCGTGTGGAATAGTATGCGATTGAAAGGAAGAAATATCAAATTAATATGCAAAAAAAAGCTTCATTGATGCAAATAAATGACTACTTGCGATCCTGCAAATCATTTTTAGTATAGGTATCCGACTAATTCTTTTTCTCTGTGCGGCTTCTCGCAAAATAATAAGACTTTCAAAATAATATAATTACATTTGAATCCTGAATTCTGTAACATTGTTATCTTTGAGGAACGTTAAAGTATAAATAGAAGACACTTGTGCCGAGAAAAATAATTAGGCTAAAACAACAAAATACATTTCTATACAAAATAACTAAATACGTGGTTTAACTGATCAGTACTTTTATCAGAACAACAAAACGCATTTAACTAGATGCATTTTGTCATTTTCACCTAATTATCTCATTGTCAGACGTACGGAAGAAAAGTGTAACGGCGTGCGTTAAAACGGACCGGATTACCGCCGCTAATTCCTAATCTGCATAACCAGACGGCGAGTGGATACTCGAAAGACGGAAAACGGCTGCATCTACGAATATACGGACTCGCCCTGCTTTCGAGCCTGCACGAATGCACCATACGTACAGTCTTACTTCCCCGGTTCGGTGTGGACGCATTATCCCGACCACTCCGTCTTAACGGTCCCGCGCGGTTCGAAGAAACGACCCGGTTTGCTATAAATTTCAGATAAGGTAAGGTTTACGGCGGCGGACAGTTAAGACATCGCCGGAGCGCGCTAAAAACACATAATCCGCCGGAATTACTGCGGCAGTGCGGAGCTTTATTTGTCATTGCAGGAACCCGAAGCTTCGGTGAGGGTGAAAAAAAAGCGAATGCAGCGAGGAGACGCGGCTGTAATATGTAGTTACACTCTTTCGATGTGACAGCGTTATTCCCGCGAAAGAAATATTTCTTTGAGCCAAGCAAATATTCGTTAGCTGTTACTCTATTTCTGGTTGAATGGAAGAGCCGTTCCAGTAATTAACATACATTTACTCGGCCTAATGAAATATTTCTTTCGCTATAATCGAGTATACATTTCTTAACTATTATACAAATAAACTCTCCTCTCACTGAATGAATTTCAATTTGTTTCAAATTGCATCCAATGAAATCAATAATATTGGCATACGTTCAATCGATATTCATTCTAATAGAATAAAATATATGCTCTCTCAGCACTAGTCGAAAACGCATTTATTTCGATCAAACAAATTTTCTTCTCGGTGTACACGTGTATACACCGCATATGTACTACGCACGATTCGCGACTCGCGGTCCAGAGATGAGAGGGACGCAGAGTCGTCTCTCCGCCGCCGCACGGGGGGCGTCTGAATTTTTCATTCGACTCTCCAGGTCGAGGGTGCGTTTACGCGTGAATTTTCGTGCGAATTAAATATTTGTGCCGCCCCGGAGCGCCGAGCGTCGGAGAAACGAAACGAGGAAATGTGTACGAGTATTTCACGGTTGGCAACGCAAGCCGAGGATCGCGAGCAGTCGACGCGGTTCGCTTTCGAATAGAAGCTTCGCCCCCGGCGCTTCGCTTTCCCGAGAACGACTCGTATCGCGCGCGCCGTTCAAGGGGAGCGCGACATTCAACGTTCGATCGCGAGTCGCCGACCGATCGAAGTGCGCGCGCGGGCTAACGAGACACGGTAAATTCACCGTTCGCGGGACAAAAAGCCGATCAACCCCCGCCCCCTCGAGCCTCGACAAAATCGGCGCAAGAAATAAACGAGGAAGCGCCTCTGCGTGGTGTGTGTGTGTGTGTGTGTGTATGCGTGCGGTGTAATCGACACGGTATTATGGCGCTCAATCGACGAGGGGTGCAAGGGAAATGCGAAAGCGGGGGTGTTTAGAAAGGTGGTAGGAAAAGTCGAGAGATCAAAAAGCGACGAGAGTGGGACAAAGCCACGGAACGTTTTCCGAGTGATGTTTACTGCGACCCCAAGCGGAAAAGTTCTATATATTATATTTCATATATAAAACAATCCATGTAGTTTTGGTCACATATAAATTATGTATGATTTCTATATCAACCATATATAAGGACTGTAATACAGAGTTTGGAATGTTTGTATAATCCATATATATTCTTTATATGGTTAACATGAAAATCATGTATCATCCATATAATGACCAAAGCCATATGTGGATTATGTAGAGAAAATATATCGAATTTTTTTTCCGCCTGGAACAAGTGACATATTCGCCAACGAACTTCCAAGATAAATTTGTCGTTCGATGCACTGATAAAAATCACGGCTACACTGAGAAAAGAAAGTAGTCATGACAACTATAATAATTTAGACTAAACTGCTCCAGTATTGTAATCAGCACCAGTTTTTTTCTAGTTATCGCAACAATTTTTTGTCACGAATAACATTTATTTGGAAACATCGCCTTAAATATTTGCAAATAAATATTAGTCGATTTAATTCAATTTCATCATTGATTCAACCACATATCGTAGCAATTTGGATAAAATATTCGTTGTTTACAAATGAAAATTTGTCGAGTTGCTGAAGCGGATTTTTCAAATATCGAAAGTTATTTTAGTCGAGATTTCTAGATGTTCGATATTACGTATCGCGACTTCCACAACGCTTAACTTAAACCGTTAAAAATATTTACTTTCAATTTCAGGAGCACTAAAGTTTTTCTCAGACAAAAGTCTCTCATGAATCATGGATCTCTGTAAGGTTGTGCTTAAAAATTAAGAAAAGCTCAAAATATTATGAAATTATTATTTGGAATTAAGAAATACGCGTCGCTCCATCGATCCGATATAAAAATATCAATTAGAATCAACATTTTTTAATTATTACAGAGATATACGTCTGCCTCAGTATTCTAGATCGACCAGTAGAAAAAACCAGAGGGTGAGAGACAAAGAGATATCAAAGAACAAGCTGCATTTTCTACTCTGAAAGAAAAGTGCCCCGCCCCCATCCCGGTGTCGCTTGCGAAGGAAATGAAATTCTTCAAAGGAGCGTGCATGAGATGTCGGAATTAATTTTCTCGCGTCGAGAGAAGAAGCAAATCCCATTTAACGTTCGCTCGTGCCCGCTGCATTTCTAAGGAGTTCCTCTCCCACCCACGCGGAAAGCCGATAGGCGCATCCGCGTCGGATGCAAATCACGGCGTCCCCGATCGGGAAGAAGGGTGGTTCTTGCTCGCCACACCGGTAGCCGGATGTGTGTACAGCCGAGATGAAGAGGGAGAAAAAGAAATCCAACCCCCTGAACAATGAGGAGCGGAGGCGCGAGTGAAAGGGACGCGTATCCCGAGGGAGACGTGGACCAAGTTTTGTCTCCGGGCCGAAACTCCATCCCGCGGAGGCGCAGCGGGCACGCCGAGTCGCGGGGAACAATATAACTTTCCCGTAATTAATTTCGCGACAAATGCGCGCGATTAATTCAAACTTGGCCGTCCGCGCGACGGCGACGGGGCAGCGATGAGTTTGGGCGGGAGAAGCGGGGTCGACGTTGCGCGAGTTTAGGGGTCAGTCGGTGGGTACCAACTACCCCTGTGATGCCTTTTGTATAAATCCGTGCTGGTCTCCTCACTCTCTTTCTCCCTCCCTTCCCTCTCCTCTTTCTCTTTCTTGGCCCGTCTTTATACTTGCGAAGAGTTTTTTACCCTTCCACCCCCGCGTTCGTCTTCGTCATCCCACCCCGGCCGACTAGAGCAGACCGCTCTACCCTCCCTCTCGCCCAACCACCCGCAATATCTTCCGAGGAGTCCCGTCTGAATTATTTGCACGGTACGCCTCAAAGGTTCGCCGGGACGCTGTTTGCCGTTACCGCATTACCGTCGGGAAGCGTGTTGCCGTGTACCTATCCGCTGCGGCAGAGAAATATTGTCGATTCCGAAGAAAGTGGCTGTACAGGGGATGGGAATAGCGTTACAAGGGGGTGTATAGCGTTTGATCGTTTGCCGATAGACGATACGTTCTTTTCTGCGAGTCTACATTCGTAATAGAATTGTAAGTCGTTAAAAAAGTTTGTAAATTTGATAGAATTTTAGCGAAGGAAAGTGTTTCCGATGTAAATTATAATATATTTGCAATTTTGCAAATATATGTGGATTTTTACAGCCTCTCGCTAGAATTGCAAACGTAAAATATATGATTGCGTGACTTTTGCGTAGAGTTAAATTGAATCTGTAATAATCTAGAAGTAAATAAAAGACCAAAAACATGGGAAGACTCTCAAAAGCGTTACGCTAATTTTTTAAATGAAACGAGACACGGTAGAATCTTTTAGATAAGAGTATTTTCATTTTAAAATCCGAACAACTTTTGTGGGAAAACATTTGTGGTATCTCGTATCGTTTGGAAGAGATATAACTATAGCTATTAGCGATTATAGGGCAAACTCTGCATTTAGGAAGTCTGCTCCTCAATATTAATTATTCATCATCCCAGTACGAACATCTGAAAACCCTTACGCGTACCTCTTTTATTGTAAATACACTAAAATTTACTGATATCAATCTTTCCGTTTATGAAAATAAATATATTTCCTTATGAAATTATCCCAATTTGTACTTGTTTAAAATTTATCTAGTTTCCTACAATTTCCTAGTTTCCAAGAAAGAATTATTCTTCAACACAATGGGAACATCGGAAAACCCACATATGAACGTCTCTATTATTGTAAGTACAATAAAATTTACCGTTCTTTTCATATATGTAATTATGAAAATGAATGTATTTCCTTACAAAAAATTATCCTTAAAAATTCCATAACTTTATATTAATTTTCATAAACAACCTATTGGATAAAAATTTGACAGACAATTATATTAAATTTAAAAGAAATATTCATACGGTAGAGAGAGTATACGTACTTATATCACAGCCTCCCACAACGCGAGAAGACGAGCAAAATCCGCGGACTCTCCTTTTCGTAAAACGTCCCCACAGTACAGCGCGCAAATACTCGTATTTGTCATCCCCATCGCGCGTCGCGAGCAAATCGACGTACGTAGGACATGCAGCCTTCGAACGACCCCGTACCGCGCGCGCGCGCGGTATCCACCGAGGAACCGTCGGAATACACGCATAAAAATGACGCGCGCGAAGACGTTCGCAATAACCCCCCAACCCTGCTTCGGAAAAGCGATACAGCGCGCGCACAGCAGCGACCACATTCCCACGCTTAACCTATTCCGTCACGTCGCGCGAGAACGGGCTGCACACGCGCGACCCGAATGCCGAATCGCGTGCGTGTCGCGACGCCCGTCTCCTCCTTCCTTCGCGTCGATCGTGACGTCGCGGCTACGCGGCTGAACGAGCGGTCGTGTTCGCGGCGACATCGATTATATATCCGCGGCTCGAAATAACTCGAAAAGAGCGTCGCCCCCTTCACCCCGGGTGCTCCCTTCCGCCCCGGAGGAGGAATGCTTTTTTTTCATCCCGAAACGCTTCGTCAGAAGTCCGCCCGGAGGCTAATCGAGGGCGTGGAGAATCGCGAAGACGACGGGCGAGGGTTGAGTCTCGCAATTAGGTCCGGACGTACCCGCCGCGTTCGGCTGCTACGTGACCCGTGTACGTACTTGGCCCCGCGCACCCGGAAGCACGCGTGGTATACCTGCGATGGATTTAGGTACGCGCCGCGGAAAAAATGTCGAGCCGCGGGTGACTCAAATTTGCAGTCGAGTACGGCTTCGAGATCGATCTTGTTGCTGCAGGGCCGAAGGTGGGGGAGAAGCGTGGAAATTTTGCTTATAACAATATAACGGAAACGTAAGGTTCTAATTAATAAGAGCGATGTAAATATAATCAGTAGTAATATATAATAAAATGTTCAAGTTTAATATAATATGTATGCCGAATCGGAATGTCAACATGTATGTCTGTGTATTTGGATAAACTACAGCTCTACACTGTAAAAACCTGTTAAAAGAACTGTACTCTAAAAAGAATGTGTACAAATTTAGTACAGTATTGTACTAAATTTAGTACAATTAATAGTTTTATCGAAATCCGAACATGTGGCTCATGTATTTTTTCACATTTATTTCAAAAATTATAAATTTATTATGGAAAAATCTGAGAGGAATGCTGCGATATCATCAATTTTACGGGGAGAAATAATTTACCTCCATATATATAAAATCGCTGATATCTCATATTTCCTTCGAGAAATCGACCTGATAACCGTACTTTTCGTAATTGGTCTGAAAAAAAAACACTCGACAAAGACTATTTAAGCAAGTAGAAAATAACGAAAAATATTGAGGAAATGATATGTAGCAAAAAAAAATATAAAAATTCAATTCCTCATATCGCGTCGCTACGAACACAAAAGCCACGATTATGAAGTGTAACAAGAAAAATTCAAAGGGAAAACGACGTTGAGAACCCCTGCGCTTTCCGCCTTCCACCCCCGCAAGAAAGGTAGCACCGATGCGGCACGTTTCCACCCCTGCTCCATCGGCCGACATTCCCCCGCACCCCGCCCACGCCGACCGCCCACGAGATCCACTTCATCCCTGAACTCCTGACACAGTCGAGATAAAATCGATAACCCTTGATATTTTATTCATAAACATTTTAATTTCCCTCCTCCTTTACTCGGGCGCGCGAGCAGGGCTCCGTGTGGCGTCGCGGGCTTTTAGTTTAATTCATGCGCCCTGAGCATGGAGAATGCGGAGATGGTGCCGAAGCTGGCATGCACGCGGGCGCCCGGAAAAGGGCGTATTTCGCAATTTTCCACGGTCGACGCCACCCGCATACGGAAGCGCGGGTGTTCGCCACAAACGATATTATCGCACGGGCTGCCACTTTAATATTTCAGAGACGATAAGTTTGCTCGCGGTGTAATATACGCGAAAAACTCTCCCTTTTGAGGAGATTTTCAATTGAAAAGCTTCAAATGACATATGTACGTACACTTCTCCGTCATTTCTCGTTCTCATTTAAAACTAGAACTACCGAACGGTAATTCTAGAGGGCGATTATTTCGTTATCTATGGATTTTTGGACTACCCGATATAGAACTTTTTTGTAGGTCGAAATGTATTCTACAAAAAAGCATTGCATCAATTTCGACAAAAACCTCATGGGTTACGAGATAATCGATGTTAAATGGCGCTTTAAATAGAACACTAGTCAAATTGACTGCCCCTGCGGTGGAGGTAGAGTAAAAATTCTACACTCTCTGTGAACACACACAAATGTGTATTAAATTTAATACAATTGTATATGAAGCTTCTATCGAATACGTGATTACCAAAATTAATATACTCCGTTATGAAATTTATAAAGACTCACAAGGAAATTGAATATATTAATTAATATATTAATTTTCAAAAACACGTAATGAAAGAAAGCTTTATGGTAGAAGTATATTAAAAATACAATTTTTATAGTGTATACCTACCTAACTAGTTATATCATTACTATTATGACCCATTGAAAGGGACTAAAAAAAATAAATGTCTAATTATTTTAAACTCAATCTTCTAATTGAATTAGTTTTCATTTCACGAGGAGTACAAATGTTTCCCTCGAAATGTCTGACGTGAACGCTATTTTTAAGCGTCTTCAATTTGCTTCGATACTTTTAGACTCCACAATGGAATGTGAGATTTTTCGTAATATCAAAACGAAGTGATTTCTTCGACGATCTTCGCGGTTCCAATCCACAGCATCGCCGGGGTGGACAAACAGGCGGAAGTGTGTTTTTCGCAGGACCGGTCAACCGCGTTCGACGGCAGTTTAAAACATTTTTTGAGAGCTTTCCATTTTCCGCGCCATTATCGGGGACGCCACCGTCCCCGTCGGGATGTCATCTTATCGTACGCCATGTGGGACGAAGGGTGGTATATTGAAAAGTCTCTTATCTCTTGACTTTTTTGTCGTAGATTCTCTCCGACCTTGCGAGATTGTAAATACTCCCTGGAAAACCCCTTCTTCGAACGATCAAGATCCAAGCTTCGAGCAAAAACATCCAACAAAACGAGGGATAACTTTGGTATTTTGGAACGTAGAAGATAGACTCGAATTTCAGTTAAGAATTAATTCAGTACGATGGTTCTGCTTCGATTAATTAGTCATGAAATTTCATAAGGAAATATATAAATTTTCATAATCGCGCACTGGAAAAAATCTATATAGTATAAAAGTATATCAGAAATACAAACTTGTTGTACTGTGTTTATAAGACTTGTATTCTGCCTGACAGAAATAGATTTTATACACATGGGGAAATAATAAATTGTAGCATTTTTACAAAGTTTGTGGTAAATTTCGTGACAAGACAAATTTATCGTTACGATGACTACAATTTTAGTAAACATTACAGCAACGCTTGCAACTTTTACAAGTTTTACTATAATCGTTACTAACAAGATTGTAGTTATCGTAACAATAATTTGGCCTTGTCCCGAAATTTACCACAAATTTTGTTACCGTGCAATACAGTGTTTAACCGAATTCACAACTACACCATCACTAGATTTCTTATCTGGAATTTCTCCCTGCATACTTTCTAAGATTATTACATTTCGAAACATCTTATTCCTCAGTGCGTGAAACGAGGGTCCAGGAAGAAATGGTTCAATTTGGAGAACCAATCCAAAGCGTTTCTCGCGAGAATATTTCGAAATGTTCGCGTGTCGAACAGTCATATGCAGGTATTTCCCCATCGCGTACACGATGAATCTTTTTCAGGCGACATAACGTATTCCCCTGGACGTCGCTATCGTTGCTACATCTGGAAGCGTGAATCACGTATGCATGTATGTACGTGGGTACTCTCCGGGACGAGGTACGCGGTAATAGCGTTACGGCGGCAAGGCCGAAGCTGTCGGGGTGAGTCAAGATTAGTGTACCGAAACGTTTGTTTCCATTACAGGATTAAATGCATTTCGCGTCGCGCCAGAGGCGTCGGCAAATTGTATACACCGGCGCGCGCTGACTGACTGTCACTTTACGACCGTCAAGCCGTTTTCGCGAAATACACATTTCATCGGCAACACGACCGCGGAGCGAATCGTTGACGATGCCGAATTCCGGCGCAGAAATTCGATAGTGTAATGCGATTTTCGTGTAAACACCCGTGGAGGCGGACCTTCTATTTTCGAACCCTTGTCGCGTAGGAGCGCGACAATGACTCGGGCTGGAAACGAGGCTATCAGCCGTCGTACACGTGGAGATATACATCATAAGAGTAACACCAATTTTGGACTTGAGTGACGTAGAAAATTAGTGGACGTAGAGCATGTTATACCGAAGAACATTACGAACTTGTTACAGAAAGCTTATTACCACAACGAATAGAAATTTATTCTACTCGAATTGAACTGAAATGTTTTGCAAAGCTAGTAGAGCTTTCATTTAATCCAAATTCCTCTTTTCTCTTCGTCGTAAATACATTCACTATACTAGGTTCGTATTCAAATAAATTATGTTCCAGGCACCGAGTAAAAAATTTGATGCTAATTTGATCCAAAGTAGGTGATGTGCTCGATATCATGCAAAAATGATCCAAAAAACAAGAACATTAAGTCTTAATGTGGTGCATTTTTCATCCCATTTATATATCCATTTTTCACTATATTTTGATCTACTTTCAATTTGAAAATTATATTTAAATGACATTTAATCAATATAAAATGTTTGCTTTCACTTTTAAATTGAGAGTCGATCAAAATATGATAAAAATTGATCACATTAAGATCATAATAATCTCATTCTTCGGATCATTTGTAGATCACGACGAGTGATCTATTCTTGATCATATTTTCATCAGATTGGTATTTATTTTTCCTTACGGAGATGTAAATAGATGGATTAATTAATTGGAATGATACACAGCTGACCAATCCTAAAGAACGAATAATTGAATTCTCAGTATTTATTCATCAAGAATTACAGACGAATTTGGTGCAATCGATTCGCTCCACTTTCCGAGTTTATCAAATATGCATTCAGATCGACGTTACGGGAAAACCACTTTGGATGCGAGTGGCAGTCGTAGTATCTGTTGGCAAACAGGGAGAATAAGGAAAGAGAATTCCTCGTTTCTTGCCACGGAAAGTCTGTTTATCCGCCCGCGGATAAAGCCCAGATACTCGTCGATCGATACCCGTATCGGCTATAATGGCGCGTTCTACACTCTGGCGATAAAACGAAATTTTGCTCGTCTGCTTTTCCAATAAAAATATCCTCGAACCCTCGCTCGAAACGAATAAAATGCCCGATATTGCTCCTTCTCTAATTTCCCGATTGCGTCCAATATCGGATTGCGGGATTTCGGCTCTTCTTTTCTTATTTCAAAGTATTTCATTGTTTCCTTATATGTGCACTTTATACGAAGGGAAGACTCTATTAGCAGCGGAAGCGAAATGGCAGGGACGGCAAAGTATTTTTTTTCTCTATCGTTTATTCCGATAAAAAATATATCAATAGTACCCCGATATCGTTCGCTTTTACTTCGGATTTATGTCCCTGTATGAGAAATGCATCATACACTGAGAGAAAGAATTGCTAATGCCAACAAAAATTTGTCCTTTAACCAAAAACACGATATAATTTCAAAGTTAGGCTGTGCTTTTCTTCACGCGAGGAAATATTTGATAGACTCGAGTACCTAATTGTTTTTTTTTGCACGCACACTGAGAAAAATAACTTGCTCAATTGAACAAAAATTTCTGAGACAATGACTAAACCGTTTTATGAAATATGGATCCTCCATCTGTGTTCGGTTTAACTGACCACTCTTTATGATTAGAATAACTGAACATTTGATCGGAGTAACTGAACATTTAGTTGTAACAATTTGATATTTGGTTCAACTGATCAGTATTTTGGTTAGAATAACGACGCATTTAACTAGATACGTTTTGTCATTTTAATTTAATTATTTTCCTCAGTGCAAAAAAAGTCTCGTTCCAATGAAGGTATATACTTCAATCGACAATGTACATCCTTCGACCAAGAATCTTAATTCTTAAATATCATTTGAATCATATGTCCCTGTCTCAAGAAATATTTGTTTAACACTAGCAAATATTTTTCTCAGTGTACAACTTGGAGTATCTCTTACACAATCATATTCCCGATATGCATTAAACACTCGGTTCTACCGAACCCTACCTCACAATGAGAGATTCCTCGAAAAAAAAACCCTGATATTTATTCCAACCATCGTCCGTGGCTTTACGTTTCTCACCGTGGAATATCGAAACTCTTAAACGGGTCTCAACGCAATATAGTCACGCCCCCCCTTCTTTTAACGCCCGTAAAGTACCCGACCAATATTTGTATTCGAGTTTTCCGAGGAAACGTATCGCCGAAGCCCTGCGTTAGTAATTCCATCGCACGTTACCTCGGTAGACGTGGCAAAGGTATGGAGATTACTCGAGAGATAAAGGGCGAAGGAGGCGTTGCAAATTGTCGAACGGATCGAAGGCGAGAAGAAAATTGATGTCTCGCGAAGACGAAACACCTGCTGCGTAGAATAACCTCGGCATAACGATCCGCTTCTCATTATCCATCGTCACGTTTCGCCGTACACACGTTTCCCGGTATTCTTTCCTCATGTTACGATGCAAACGGTATACGTAGAAGATGCAGCAAGTGTTTCCCACGAGGACCTGCTTTTCCGGGAGTATAACGGCGGTCGAATCAATTATACGCAACGGTAAAATGAGAGCTCGCGATAATTGCTCATAATTTGAAAAACTCACCACGCTTAAAATACACAAGCAGTTTAGCTTGAAGCGAATTCCAGAGAAGCGCTACACGACAGATAAGGCTGCCGTTTCAAAAATTATATAGACATAATTTTGAGAAACGTGCTCTGAGAAAAATAATTATGTCGGAATGATAAAACGTATCTAATTAAATGCATTTAATTATTTTTACCCAAATATTGGTCAGTTGAACCAAATATTTAATTATTCTAACCAAAAAGTGGTTAGTCAAACCAAACGGATGGAGAATCCATATTTCACCAAACAGTTTGGACATCGTCTCCGAGATTTTGGCTAAACAGACCAAATATTTTCTCCGTGCAAAAATGTGTTTCTCAGTGCAGTGTGATATAAACTTCCTACATAGTTGCATTAATTTTACCACAGATATTTTTAACAATATTCATAATAAGTATTCCAACTAAAAACAGCCAGTTTAACCAAACAGATGAAGAGGAGCCACATCTCACCAATTTGATCATCATTTCGAAGATTTTCATTAAATTGTCCACATTTTTTCTCTACTAAGCTTATGTACCCGATACACCGCTAAGGCCGAAAAATGGCCAAGGGCTCGTCGAAAGGTAATTTATCTTCGTCCCGAGTCGCCTGCGAGAAATATGGGTCGAAACCTCGGAAGTGGGAAGCGCGAGCGCTTCTCGGAGTTCACGCCGGGCAGCGATGACCGCGTAGCGAGTTGGATGGGCGAGGGAGTAAGTGGAAACGGGTCGCGATAAGGGCGAAACGCGCCGGGCAAGACGAATGTGCGTGCGAGTGATTTTGCCGGATCTATCGAGCCGCATTATCGGTAGCGTGCGCGAGCCGATGTAACGTATTCAATTTACCCCCGCGAGGAAACGAACGAGGTGCTTCCGCAAACCTCGTCGACGTACGCCCGCGATCACGTCAATTTTTCACCACCAAGGCGACAATTCCACGCGACACGATTGATCTCAATGCGCGGGACAGTATCCAATCGACGCTACGAACCGTTGTCACCATATGTCGCGCATAGAGCGTAATGGACTCAACGGGCGTCAACGTATAGGCTTTCGCGGAATTATCCGATATCGTGCAGCGGATTAAAAGAGCTCCGGAGATACATATACATACGCTGTAAAAAAATGTGTAACTTTGATGTACTTTTATCCCAGGCGGAAAAGTTCTACATGACTCGTACATATGTATATAGTCCATATATGGATTATAGATGTATGTGATTTCTATGTAAATCATGTATGGACTTTATACGGAAAATTTGAATCCTTTAAATTTTCTTATATAATCTATATAAGAATATATGGTCCATATATGTGGAAATCATATATAATCCGTAAAGGACTAAGAGTGTCGATATTATGTATATACTGTACATAATTCACATAGAACTTTTTAATTTGAGATACAAAGCTTTTTTTCGAATACTTGATTATGAAAATAAATATATTTCCTTATCAAATTGCCCTTATAAATTGTATAATAAAGTATATTAATCCTCGTAATCACATATTGAATGAAAACTTGATATGCAATTGCTTCAAATTTAATACAAATTTTTGTAAAGTTTATATTACTTATAAAAGGTATTTTTTTTCGGATACGTGAATAACAGCCACTGTCTAATACAAAGCGGTTCAAATATTGCACTGCCCACGATTATTTTCCGAATCAGTCTTGCGAATATCGAGCGCCAAGCTTAAAACTCGTTATAGAAGAACTTGGAAAATATCCATGAGCGGTTCGACGAAATACTCGATCGATTTGCCAAGTGGAGAATTAATTTCGGTAACACCGGTTAAAAAGAAACGCAAATAGACGGCGATAATAATACGGCTGCAGTGCGATCGACTTTGCAGAGGATCGAGAACTCAGCGCCTCTCGTTAAATCGCTTGTTTATCTCGAACAAGGTCGCTAGTTAAAATTTCTCGGGATTCGCATTATATTATACATTCGCGCGAAAAGAGCGAAACTCGGGGGGTTGTTATATTTTCCCGCGGTTGGCCGCAATCGCCGTAAAACGATGGGAGCCGTACAAGAGAGCGATAACTTCCTCGTAAACACGCCTAATCTATTCCCCAATCGATAAAATCTCGATCGCGGCTATAAAACGCGGTATTGTCCAAAACTTCCGGCGAAACTTCGCTTCCGTTCCCCACCCGCTCGCCGCCCCGCGGCCAACTCTTCCCTCTTTCCCTCATTATTCCCAATTCGTTTTCTGGCTTTACGAGACTTTTTTGTTGTCGTTGCGACGATGCCGCCCGGCGGGTAATTCACCGGCAGCCTCCCCCGAACCCGGACGACTTCCAGCGCGCGCGCGCACGGACTACTGCATTCCCGACGAAATTTCTGATCGCCGTCCCGCGATTCGCTTCGGACCGCATAAATTCGACGATTTCGTCGTGCGCGTGCCTTCCGACTTCTCCGTTCGTAGCTCGCGCGGACAAAGGAGACGAAGGGTCGTCTGAAAGCATTGGCATAAATATCTCACCCCCTCCTTCCCTCTCGTCTTATTTTTACGGATGCATTGGGATTATTCGCATACGAAGATTTCGATAGTTCGGCGAGTGTAACTCGGATGCTCTGCGTTTTATTGCTCCATGAGAAACATGAGGAGAGTCGCCCAATTTGGACCGGCGCCTGAGTTGAACCACCCCTGTATTTACGCTGAGAGAAATAATTGCTAGTACCAAAAAAAATGTTTTCTTCGCTGAAAATCATGATACAATTTCAGGATCAAGCCATGATTTTCTTTGTGCGAGAAAATATTTGACAGGCTCGAGTAATTGTTTTTTTTTGAGTAGACAAATTTCTCACTCCAACAACGGTATTCTTGAATCAAGAATACATACTCTTCGCGAATAAGAATCTGCGTTATTAAAAATTTGTAAGATTAGATATTCTTGATTTAAGAAACATTTTTCTGATACTGGCTATTATTTCCCTCGGTGTTGAACAAAATGGGGATATTTGTCGTTGTTCCTCGCTCCCACCCTGAACGCGTATTCCGCGTAAAATGAAAAACTCTATAAATTTGTCCGTCCCATTTAGCTGTAGCTTCGAGCAAATTAGAATTCATCTGCTCTGACGACCGAGAAAAGAAATATACAAAAGCTGAATATCGGAAAAACTTTTCGCAACAAAAGTATGTAAATATATGAGAATGTAACCCAATTTTCCGCGCTACGCGAAAGATACAGTCGACACTTTTCTGTTTCAGAAGCTCTTTGGATTATATTGTCAAGCACCCGGACCACGCGACTTTTATTTCTCCCTGTCCTAGTGCAGGGGTTACGTATCCCCATTGAACTCGGCCGGATTGTTTCGGGACAATAAGCGCCTCGCTCTCATTCCGCTTGTCGCTCTTCCGTCCGCGCGAAAGAGACTTGTATTATTTAACGAAAACTAAAGAACGATAACTTCGAAGCGCCGCTGCTTACGGATTTCTCAGGGCGTAATATCGCGGGTGGATTATCCCGCGGCAAAATAAATTCTCGCGGGGGAAGCACCGAGTCCGCGAACTGCGCGAACAATGAGAATATTGGTGACGAGAAAAAATCTGATCGATAGGTGCAATATTCAAACTTTCCTGAAACGTAGAAATAAAATTTGTCGAGTATAATTGCAAAAATCCAACGAAAGATTTATGTAAAATTCTGAGAAATATTCATAAATATCCTTGACAATCCGATATTTATCCAATTGTATGAAAAATTGTCAACCAGCACATAAAGCTTATTCGTTATTGAATCTAATTAGCCAGATTTGAAGATCCAATTTTCTCC
The DNA here is from genome assembly GCA_963678675.1 of Xiphydria camelus. Classification (NCBI taxonomy): domain Eukaryota; kingdom Metazoa; phylum Arthropoda; class Insecta; order Hymenoptera; family Xiphydriidae; genus Xiphydria; species Xiphydria camelus. The sequence goes on from OY783197.1 coordinate 1,267,193, forward strand.
TTACATTGAAATAACAATAGCAATAAAATAGAGCAATAAAACCTATTGATTTTGTTCGTCAATGTTGGGTAAAAAATCGCGCGATTCTGTCTATTCGAAGTACCCTCGACTAATCGAATAAACGAACAGACGTTGAGCAGGGAAAATGTAAGAATAACGACTCGTCACTTTGAGACGCGGAATCTCATTATCTTCAAAATGTACGCGATGAGGAGTTTTCCATCGCAGCGGTCCGAGTTTCGCGAACGAAGAGCCGTCACGAATAAATTGGAGGGAAGAAGTATCTTCCACGGTAATGAACGAGTCGTTAAAAGTGAGCGAGATTATCGATCGCGGACGACAGGAACGTATCTCTACGTTAATTGAGCTCTCGAAAGCTGCAATAATAACCCAAATCGACTTCGTGGAATTGCACCAGATTCGTTCCTATAATTAGTCTGGTTTGCATTATGTATTCCAAACGATAAGCGAGTTAGAATCCCATATAGTACGAAAATGACCTACCTACGTTGGAGTTCACGTGTACCAGAATTATCACGTTAATGCTCTTTTCCAATAAGAATAGGAACTCAACAATACGTCAACATCCGGAAAGGCGAAAATTCTATATATTTTGTACATGATTCATATGTGGATTTGGACACATATGAATTATATATTATTCCAATATTAACCATATGAGGACTACATTTGAATTTTCAAATGTTTGTATAATCCATATAGAATCCGTTTACAGTTAATATAGAAACCCAGGCGGAAAAGTTCTACATATATATTTTGTATATGATCCACATGTGTGAATTTTATCTTATATGAATTATATATTATTCATCAACCACATTAACCATATAAGGATAACATTTGAACTTTTGTATAATGCACGTATAATCCGTTAAAAATTAATTCAGCAATCATATATAATCCACATATGACCACATACGGATCACATACAAAATATATATAGAACGTTTCTCTCCGCCTGGGATAATTTTAACATACAACCGAGAGAAATTAATCAATTTCTCGATTCCGATCGACTCGTCAGAGAAAAAAAAAAATGTAAACTTTTCGAGTATTCGACATCGCACCGTCGACACGTACGAACGGACGTTTCTGCGAAAATAAATAACACCGCGTGTATTTAGGATGCATTATTAAATGACTCGTGTTCCTATACTTCCGTCGTAACCATGAATTATCGGCAGTAAATTAACCTTTCGCGTGTCCAGTCGACACGACATGGCACTGAGCTTCGCTGAAGAGTCAGTCCTATGCCTCTACAATACACTTTGAGGTCAGTGGGACTTTATAAAGCTCAATCAGCTGAAACTTCGGTAACGCGTGTATATAAAGCGAATCGGATTGTATGATAATTACGACGTATAACGATGACAGATTGTTCGTTCCGGAACGCGAACAATATGGAATGACCAGCGATACCTGATAAATAAACGAATAATTCTTAAACATTGAAATTCTTACCCTGTTGAGGCGAACTTACAGTCCCAGGCGGAAAAGTTTTACATATTTTGTATATAATCCATATTCGATTTTGGTCACATAAAAGAACTATATACAGATTTTTGAATGTTTGTATATAATCCATATGTACTTCTTGTATGGTTAATATAGAAATTATAATCCATGTATGACCAAAACCGCATATGGATTATACAGAAGATGTATATAATTTTTTCGCCCAGGGTGCAATACTCTGCACAGCTTCATTTAGGCTGTTTAAAATTGGCCAATAATTGAGCGAAAAATTATCTATGGCAAAAAACTGCTCGAGCAAAATCTCACGTTTCCACGAAACGGTGCGTGCGCGGGATGAAAGGGAGAGTTAGCGCGAGAAGGGTGGAAAGAGAGAAAGAGGGTACAAAACCGAGAGAGGAACGTTTCAAAACTAACTTGGAAGCTTTCATGATAAACGAGTTCGTGCTCGCAAATTTCAGGGACGGCGACGAATTGCGTGTCAGGAGTTCCCCTTTACTATCCATACCTACACCTAGCCTCCCTTTCCCAATGCCACTCTGCCACTAAACCGGAGCACGCCCCCCTATCACACATATTACGAGCCATAAAGGACATAATTACTGATAACACTGAGCGAACCGGACGTTTTCACACCTGATGATGTCGCAGGAGTTCGGATTTATTTTGGCGAACGACTGCCCAGGGGTAGAGAATCCCATTTTGCGTTCATATCTACGAGACGGGGTTTATTTCCGAGTATAACGCGGCTTGTGATACCGCGAAATCGAGATCGTGCGTTCGTAGTTGAAATAGGGTAAACGTATTGGATAAAAACGCACTGGTTACGAAGTGCGAATTAAAAATCGATTATCTCAAAAACCGTGAGAGATATCGAAAAAAAAGTTTAAATAAAAAATATTCGTCTATGCTTTTACTATAAAAAAGCTTCTTTTCACTTTTCGTGTATCTCCACCGTGTACCGAGATAATCGCATTCAAAGTTGAAGTACGAGTTCAAAATCGATTCTCTCGAAAACGATAAGAGATATCGAGAAAAAAGTCTAAACGAAAAATCTTCCTCTACGTTTTTAGTATAAAAAAGCTACTTTATACTTTTCGTGCATCTTCAACGCGTACCGAGATAATCGCGAATTAATTTGAAATGCGAATTCGAAATCAATTATCTCGAAAACGACGAGAGATATAAAAAAAAAGTTTAAACAAAAAATGTTCATCTACGTTTCTACCATAGAAAAGCTACTTTCCACTCTTCATCTATCTCTTCCATGTGCCGAGATAATCGCGCTCGAAATTAAACAGAAACTGAGACATTTATCTCGCATTCGCCCTACGACTGGCAATCAAAAGGTGTATGCTCTCTGAACGAGGCGTCGTATCTCTTCGATCAATTTCAGAATCTTATCCCAGTTGGACGAAATGTGTACACGGGACGTTAAACAATCTCGACATCATTCTCTCCTCCCATTTTAATCTCCCATATACTCGTTCGCAAGCTCGACATTTATTATTGCCTACTCCATTCGAGCGTTCCCGACGGTCCTTTAAATTTAATCCGATTAACTGTTGCTCGAATACCCCATTCGTTACGAACTCGAGGGTATCATGAATACCATGAATCTCGCATTGATTACCCCGGTCTCCATTGGCCCACACGACCGAGCTACGCGATACACTATCTCCGTTCGTGACGAAAATTACTCCAATTCCCTCCTTGGAAGGATTTGAAAACTGTCGTTCGATATATACATGTTCGAATTGTCGGCATAGCGCTTTATAGTAAATATAACGTTTTCAATTCGTACGTTGATAGCAAGACTTACATAGCCGTCAAGGTACAGAAGCTTCTCCTGTTTCCACGTCCTGTGGACGTCGCCGTAAGCCTTTGCGTAACATCATACACATGCACACACTTTTATCACAGTTCGGCTGGCAAAGAGCGCACGACAAGAAAAAATCTTTGCTATTTCCACCGTCAGTGACAGTGTTTACATCGTGGCTCGAACGGTGGCCATCTTGCAATGCTGATCACGTGACCGGAATTGATCACATGATCGAGAGAGGGGGAGAGAGAAAACATAGTTCCTCAGTTTAAATTGCATATTCTCCTCGACAATTTATACGTGTGCATTTGATGGCTTTTATCGCTTGTAAAGGAAAGATATGAATTACGCGCGGTTCTCGTAAATAAGCCCATAGACGTGTTACAGGCACATAAAAATGAGTGTATATGTGAAATAAACAAACGAAATAATAAACTTTAATCTTGGAAAAAGTTCACTAGCAATATCTCGTGTTTTCTATCAATTTCGGACCGTTAGATATTATATCGACTCATTATATTTTACTGTTTTGTACTTGTAATTCAAAAAGTACAAAATTTGAGTTACTACAGTCTTCGTTGAATGAGTCGATATGTAACTTGGGAAGATTTGAAATTGCAGACGTATTACGTGAATTAAAACGAAAGACAAATGCACATCGTATTTGACAGTCTTGGTCGTTTGTATAAAGGGGAGAGGTATGAATTACGTTCCCCGGTACATAATCCCCTAGACGTGTTACAGGCAAATAGGTGTGTACATACGTCACAGAACATATTGTTATACGCACATCACGCCTGCTGGAATAATTATAACAGGTCTGTCTGCCTGCAGGCTTACGTAGCAGAAACGTCAGGGAGATTAGCTCGCATTAGGAATTTCCTAACGCATCAGGAGCATTAGCTGTAATCGTGATCTATGTATGTACGCCTGTATACCGTGTACAGTTGCTTGACGATTTTGTAGGGGTTCGATTATAGGGATCAAACTTTAACAGGATTACAGATAAAGGGTCAATGTTAAAAAAAAACTGTAATGTATTAAACTTAATGTAATCGTACGTATGTAAAGGTTTTATTCAATACGTGATTACGAAAATTAATATTCTCCGTTATTCAATTAATACTAAATTTGATATAATTATTACACATGTAAAGTTAAAAAAATATCTATTATAAATTTCACAAGAGAGTATATTAATGTTCATACTTGCATCCAAAAAGTGTCACACCTCACTCACGTTTTTCGCTGACACAAAAAGCATCGATCTTCCACCGGGACAATAAAAGCAACTGGTGAGGCAGGAGCGCAAGGACGCGCGCTTTGATAACGGTAACTGCTACGCGATATAAGAAATTCGGAGCCCCCGGCGGGGTGGGAGAAAGGAAACGTAAAACTTACGAGGGAGAAAGGATTTAGGAAAGAGCCGCCATAAAGACGGGGAACCACAAAAAATACTATATTATATTACACTCCCTGTATCCAGCGGATCTGTTAGGGTTCCGGCTCGAGAAAATTGGTCGAGGTTACCGTTCCGTTATCGGGAGTTACGGCTTTAACGGAATCGCTCCGATATATCAGGCGCGTGATCGGGGAGCAGGTTTTCCTTCTTTCCATGCCGAATTAGGGATCGACTAGCGCGCGAGCCGCTCGTAAATGTGAACTTTAATCGGGCACACCCGGTACGTCGGCGTGGAGCGAGTATTACGCGATAGCATGCCGGGTAATAATTAACGCGATGTTCGTATCGGTACGACATATCTGAGAAGCAGGATTACGAGAGCATCGCGAGCGGAGGGATGCATATGCATTTTCTTCCCCCGATGGGGACGTGCACGTGACGCGTATCGATTCTCTTGTGACGCTCTATTTTTTCACGTCTAAAATTATCCGAAGACCCTCAAACGGGGGGGAGAAAATGGCACTACGTGCTAAACTGCACTGAGGAAAATAACTATGTAGATTAAGATAACAATGCGCATTTGGTTAAATGTCTTTAGTTGATTTAACGAGAATACTGGTCAATTTAACCGAATATCAAGTTATTCCAATCAAATGTTTAATTATTCTAACCAAAAATTGGTCAGTTTATCATCTTACGATCACAGATCATCATCTCTAGGATTTTGGTTAAAATGGTTGAATTATTTCTCAGTGTGTAAGTTCGATAAGATGCTGCATCACTGTCAAAAAAATGTGCACTTTTAATATAATTTTATACAAAGCTTTTTTCCAATAAGTGATTATGAAAATTAATATACTCTGTAATTATGAAAATCAATACATTTAATTTCCTTACGAAATGTCCCTCATAAACTTCACAACGGAATATATGAATTTTCATAGTCACGTATTGGATAAAAGCTTTGTATACAATTGCATTAAATTGTATACAAATTTTGTTTACTGACATGAGTAGAATCTCAATGCCAGACTACCATAGGCAATGAATTTGATTGGTGTTTTTATTCAGAATGCCATTCGACATCGATTATCTCGTAACCCATGAGGTTTTTGTCAAAATTTATGGAGTACTTTTTTGTAGAATATTCCTCGATCTACAAAAAAGTTATAAAGCAGTATAGCCTAAAAATGCATAGATAACGAGATAATCACGTGAAAATTAGTACATTTCCTTTTTCAACTTCCCTTATAAATTTCATGACGGAGTATATGCAGCGAGCTTCAGCAGCGCGAAGCAAACAATTACCTCTCCCTTTAAACACCGGAATATCTCGGGTCTTTGTCCTCCCTCAAACGGAGCAAGAGTAAACGCAGCGTCGTATATCGGTGCCATTCATTAGCACGCCATGTTTTCGATTTAACTTTCGCGGAGTTTGCGCTTCTTTCATTTACTCGAACCCGTGGACGAGGGGTAATGCCATCCGCGAGTTCGAAAAGCTCATAATAATCGCGATAATTCTCGCGAGGCGAGAGCATCTCAGTCTCATCTTCCACTCTTTCATCCTAGATTTCTCTCCCTCGACAATTATAATACGCTCTCCCCCGCTTTGAGTAACAGCCAGCGGAGAGGAGGAATCGAATCGCTTCGTTTATCCGATAAAAAAATAGATCAAATTCCGTCGGCAAATTTGCTCTCGCTCCGAGCACTCGAGAAAACCCCGTCTACGTCCCCCAAACCCGAGAGAGAGATCGGGTGTCTACTTATTTTCCGGCCAAGTATACGCGGCGTATCCTTCTCGAAAAAGGTGACTGCAGGATGTAACGAGGACAGGACTGTTGTCGGCTTAGCCTTCCTCCCTCCTCCTTCGCGGGTACTCTCTCCCAGCGTTTCACTATTGATTCCCGCTGAGGTGCGGGGATGAAGCCGGGGATGAAGTCGGGGGATTCGGAGGGTGGCGGAGAGGAGGGCGGAGGACTAGAGAAGCGTAGAGAAGCTCGATCGCCCCAGTTGCCGCCACTAATGTCTCCTCATACTAACTACCTTCTTATCCACCCTCTGCATTCCCCCCCCCCCCCCCCCCGCGGTCCCGGACTCAAACCCACCCGCCGAGCTGAGTCGAGAAAACCTGCGGCAGTTAAGATAAAATGGCTGGAAAGTGGACGCCTTTGTTTCTGCCTCTTTTTTTCCTTCGGCCGCGCGCAAATCCGTGCGGCGGGCGCAACGCTTCGAGGTTTACGAACGTACGATTGCAGGGGGTTGGGAGGGGCGACTTGGCGGGACGATATGAAGATGTTTCTCGGGGCGGTGGATGCCTGCGATTTTTCGTGGAACTTTGCGCTAACGTTCAACGGGACGGGGCATCCCCTGGGAATAAGGGATGGGCAGCTGGAAACGATGAAGAGCGCGTGGAAGTTCCACCCTTGGAAAGTTTCGGTCGCATCTATAGCCGGGGTAAATATCTGGTTCGTTATTTGCTCTTCGCGTTGGATGTAGGGTAAAAGTAGGATAGATAAACAACCCCCTGTGAGAGAGAGAGGAATACAAATTATACAGCAATATTCGTTGTTGTTAGAGTGTGAATACATGGTCCAATTATTGAAATATGAGAACTTTTATAATGGAAAAATATAATGAGGATAAAACAAGCTGAGATATTCGAAGAAATAAGAAATTCCATTTTTAGCATTTTGGAGGATAGATGTCCCGAGTGTTTAACGAGATAAAGAATTCATTTTTCAAGCGTAAGAAAAACAAATTTCATAATAAACATACCTAATATTACACATATATTCTAAAATACAAGGATAAAGAAAATACGGTTATTAATAAATTGGTAAGCAGAAATAATTGAAAGTCTTGTCGACTCTGCGACGATTTCCCTAATCCTTTCGCTATTTGTTCTTTCTTCTTTCAATAATCATTACCTTTTGATAATTTCACTTTTGTGTGAAGAAGCCGTCTTCTATTATCCAGAAAGAAAGTAGATAATAAGAAAAAAGTAAGTAATAATTGGTAGATTTAACACTGTACGTATTATCTACCATGACTGCAAGAATATATCGGTATAATAGATCGTTAATAAAACAGAAGCATCTATCCTCCTTCGCCAGAAGACCATCTCTACCCTTCTTGACACATATTTATTTGACCCAACGAAATATTTCTCTTTCGTCATAATCAAGTATACATTTAATAACTATAAATTAACTCTTTTCTCAGTGTACATCAGTACAAAACTCCCACTCCTTCAAATTCAAAGCACACAGCACTACCCGATTCCGTCTCCCGCACTTCAGTTACGTCCTCCCATCGCCTTAAAGTACCGCCGCCGTCCATCGAAGATTCGCGAGACCCAGAACCGTGGCCCAATTAAAACCGTCTCACCGGTACAGCCCCGGCGGCGATAGCGCGACCGCGGTAAAATAACTGGCATGCGCCACGTCGACTCTGCTCCTCGAACCGTCTCGATCGCTTGGCCCCAATTCTCTTCGTTCTCATTAGACTCGGTCAATTAATCACCGCGGTAATTGTTCATTCGATCGAACGGCAGAACGGACTGCTTTGTTCCGCGAGGTGGTGTCCCCCCTTCCTCGTGTCCTCCTCGGGGCTGCCAGAGAGTAGCGAAGTACGTTTCGACAAATCGACGGGAACTTGGAAACGGAAGCGTTATTATTTCCCCCCCACCTCCTCGCGCGTGTGTCGAGAATTTTTAAGATCTCCGTCGTCTCGCCCCGTAGACGATGGTACCCCGGCAATGAGGGTGTGTGGCGCCCGGGGCATTTCCATTGTGTAAAGGAGATTAAAAGTGCGCGTTGGACGGCTACGTATACAGATATGTATATGTAGGTGCGATGGCCATTGTACCAAGGCGGGACACGTTCCAGCGGCCTTAAGACTGAAACCGGGAAGCAGGAGCCACCCCCGCGCACAATGGACGCTCGCTCGCTCTCCTGCTGATCGCCAAGTGGCGAGGCACCCGGACGAGCGCGACGCAGGAGAGGGCGAGGAATTGCCGCTCGAATTCTCTCGAAATAAGGTCACCCCTCGCAATAACCCACCGACTCCCTCGGTGTCTTTTACCTCGTAAAACCGGGCGGCGCGCATGACCGGCGCTAGCCGGGCTTTAACTGGATCGCTTCCAAAAACAACCATATCTCGATACACCTAACCTTTCCCCGGGTGTGTATCGCCGGTGATTTCGTTTACCCTTCGAGTTTGCGCGTGCCCCGTGGTCCGGGCTTCGTGCGATTCGCTCGCGGAGTTGCGTTCTTTTCTGAGGTGGATGTCAGGGTGGTCATCAGCCCTCGTTGAACTCTACTCTCAGAAATATTCTCTTGCGTTGAATGTAAAAGTATCCATATGTGGATTTTTGATTATATATGGATTATATATGATTTTTATATTACCGTATCGTACGAGTCTAAGCTTACTTGCCAGAAAAGAAACTCGAATCACTATTATCTCATTATCTATAGGCTTTCGGTTCATATAGATGTAATACTTTTTTGAAGATTACATTTTCACCTATACGATATAACAGAGTTTATATCGATTTTGGGCAAAAAGTTTATAAATAATGAGATAATAGTAATTTAAGTTTCTTCCCTCCCGGGCGGAAAGATTCTATATATTTTCTATATATAATCGTGGTTTTGGATCACATAATTTCTATATTAACCATACAAGAACTATATATGAATTATACAAACATTCAAAAATATGTATATAGTCTGTATATGGTTAATATAAAAATTACACATGATCCATTATATGGATTATATACAAAATATATAAAACTTTTCCGCCTGGGCTGGCGAGTAAGTTCAGCCTCAAATGGTATACGAACTATATATATGGATTATACAAGTATACAAAAATCCTAATACAGTTGTCATATATGTGGTTAATATAGAAATAATATATAATTCACATATGACTAAATCCACATATGGACCGTGTACCTATAGAATACCGATAAAGTAATTTTTCATCATTCGAAATCACTAAATCGCGATAGTTTACATTACGATTTACCAGTTTTGAGGGAAGAATTATTCAAGAATCTCTTCAATCGTAAACAACACTTGCCCTATCAGTCTTTCCATGAAAACAACATGAAAACCCTATTACCAACGGAACTGCATATTCCCTCGTTACCTTCCCTCCCTCACTCCAATCTTTAACACTACATCCTCCCTCTCGTAAACGTGTAACGCGCGTTCCCTTACATCGCAATCGAGCTTTCGCCCCGACCACACCGCGTCTCCCATTTATCACGGGTTAATATCCAACCCATACAGACTGTTATCCATCGGTAGCGCAGTTGAGCCATTGACATCCGCCGAGAGCCGGCGGTTTAATCAACAAAATGAATCTATTAAATTAGCAATGCCATCGCGACATCCCCGGACGTCGCGTTCGAACTAATATCGAAGACCAATGTCCGGCTGTAACTATGTTTCTGTAAACACACGTACGCGTGTACACGTATTACGCGTACACAGGCGTACGTCGAATAACCGATGCTCGCTGATATTCAGCCGAACCAGAGACGGACCCCGGTGGGAAGCTGGATGGACCGTGCGGTAATTTTGTAATATCGCGGGTGGCAGTGGTCGACCCTTGGGGAATGGGCAAGCAATGATGTGCACCCACCGCAACCGCTGTCAGAGTCAAATGACGGCAACGTTAAATAATTTCGGTATTGGTCTTTCGGTGAAGTGTTGGTATCAACGGCCAAGTATTCGTGATTACGCGTCGATTGCAAATTGATATTGCCCTGATTGAAGGGTTGACCAGGCCCTGGATCGATGCCCGCGCATGGAAAAAAGAATGTTATATAAAGTACTCAATAAATGGAGTAATTAGTGGTATTTCAAACAGCAGAAGTTGCCCTTGGAAGCGACATAACACAGAGTAGTCTTGTACATTGAAAAAGTATCCATCCTTCACTGCAAGAACTACATTTCAGCGTAGCACTCTTATATAATTGTATGCAATACACATTAGTAATATTGGCTGTAAAACATCTTATGTTAAATATTACTATGTTGATGGATATCTCTTGCAATGTGTAATGATACTCTGTGCTACTGTTGCTCCTAAGGACAATTTCTACTGGGTGAAATATCACTTTGTACAATGTTCTTTTTTCCGTGCGAGCGACAAAAATTCTAGTTATCGGATTAAAGATACGGTTGATAATTTTAGAATTAATATCGATACGTCAATGAGGAATTATAAAAATTAAACTGAAAGGTCTTGACCTTTATTTTTGTCAATCAACCGAATTTGATCAAAATCGTTGTATTAATTCTATTATCTAAGTATAGAACCTCCTTAACGTGAACAAGTTATATAAAGCTCAGTTTTTCCTCCTCTTGAATTGGATTTATTACTCTCTACACTCTCACTTTTTTTTAAATTTATGAGCCAAGTTCAATTTATGCGAGATTCTCCTATATAAAGGAGGATTTTTTATGAGAATGGATTTTTACATCGAGACATTTTGAATATACCCTTAGGGGATGAATTTCGACTAGCCGTCCACAGGAGACGTATCAGTGCGAGCGAGAGCGACGACTGTAACACGGATTTCCCATTGACGGCATATCGTTATCCCAAATTCTCCACCTTTTACGGACTTCTTTGTCCGCCTGGAGTGCGCGCCGAGGACATTCACGGTGGGTGAGCACTCTATTGTGGGCGGTAGTCTGGCCTGTACTCGGTATTACTACTGTGTAGTCGACTAAGTAGATTCACTCCGTATAAAACAATGGAAGCTTTACAAAAATTCTGCAGAGTGTAGTAGATTTGCGTTAGATCCTCCGTTACTGGTGAAGATTCAAAATTACCATTTCCATAAAAATTATCGAAGCACTGATGCTCATAAAATGATTTTACGTGGCAAAAATGTCTTCACGTTTTCTTGAAGCATTTATTTTGCGAACTGTTTAGATCGCTTATTTTATATTCGTGGTATTTTCTTTAATAAAATCTTACGACTGATATTTACAGTCACAGTTTACAAGTAATCATTAATATTCATGAAATACATGTGAAAGAAGATATTGATAAAAAATAAATAAAGTAGGGGCTCTATTACAAATTTTGGCAAAAAAAAAGGCCATTTTCACTCTTATCACGTAATCTGAAACGATGAAAAAACAAACTCAAAACTGAAAAGTTGAATAACAAACGGTTTTAATGAAGAAAAAATATCGAATCATAGGGGAGAATCACGAATTTCAGGGTGAAAAGGGGAAAACCTAAAAAAAAATAGAGAAATAAAGGGAGCTAAGGGACAAATTGTAAAGCCTGCATCATCAATTGAATCATGACGTTTACCGAAATGCACCCACCGCACCGCATCTATCTAAAATTTACAAACAGCCTGGCGAAGGATAAAGGGCGTTTACAGCGCGCGCGATAACGGCCGAAAACCGTTGGAAAACGATGGGGGGTCGTGCGGAAAATGGTAGCGTTTAGCTTTCCTCGCAGGACAGCAAAACAAACGATCGCGCACGCTCCGTACGTTCGTCGGGAAAATCGCGCGCGAGGGAGGCGTATAATTAGCACGTTGCAATTTGCTACCGAACCTAAAAGTATCCATAACTCTCAATTACCCTTTGCGCTTTATTACCGCTCGCCCCATCGGATATGCAGGTGCATAAATCGTCCGCCATCTCTCGTCGCGAGTTATGACGCCGTAAATAATAATTATTCGTTTCGGCGGCTCCCGTTACCCCCGTGCATCCTCTCTTCCTCTTCGGGGTGTCTCGCGAACCGCCCCCGTACACCCCGTAAAACGTCGCGTGATTTGTGCCCCGGCCCCCGTGCCCGATTACGCGTCATTACAGCTTATTAGTCGGATCTTAAGATCGCGTTACCGCGTATGAATAATATTCAAGGGATGGCCGCGAATTAACCTACCCTCCGCGGCGAAGCAGCGATTCGACTGCCTTAACGAGGCAATTATCGGCAACCGGATACCGTAAGTACCGATGCCCCGAATACAAAATAATCCCCCGTCGTTCGAATCCCGTAAAATAAAAGCGATGATTCAGCCCGGGACTTTTTAAACTCCGAGTAGTAAAAGTTCGTAATTAATCAGCCGGGACGAAGACGTACGGTGAATGAAAACACCGGTAAAGCCCCGCCAACTCAAACTCGGGTCTAACGCGAATGAAAGTCGTACCTCTCTCTGGCGGGAATGTCAATGGTGAATATAATAATGTAAGAGAACGTTTCATTACATCGAAATTAACTGGCGGTACGATACAGGGTGGCTTGGAAATATAGAAATGCAAATACTTAGCCGTAAACACGCAATGAGTCGATAAATCGATATACAGCTGTCATAACAAAAAGTCCATTTAAAGTCTGAAAAATATAAAATCATAGTAACTTATAGTTTCTCGGGTAAGATGTTATATTTAAAACAAAATATTTTGATAAAGGTGGATAAAGTAGGGGTTCCAATATCATTTTGGCAAAAAAGGACAAATCGTCCTTTACGTTAATTATTTCGTTTTAATATTCTTCAAATTTTAATTTCGAGGGAATATATTCGAGGGATCGATATAAAAATGAAATTATTAACACAAAGAGTTGCAATTCGTATTATGTTTCGCTGTAATGAACATGCATTTCCAAATTTCTGAGCCACCCTGTAATTACAATGGGCATTGTGTCGAACGTAATGGTGTGTACGTAAACCGCAGAACTGAATTATCGTCACTTGTAGAGTCGCTTCGCAGTATCGGAAATTCCAGTCGATTTACCAGTCGTGGAAATGAGGAATGCAGTCGCATCGAGATTCGAAAAATTCACAGAACGCCGTCTCTCTTCCGTCGCTCGCGCCCTTCGCTCGACGAAATTGAACCAGACAATCGCTGTAAAGCGATGCCGGGATTCGGTAGCCCGGAATAAACGGGATTACTGGCAAATTGTGTACGTCTTTTCGCGGATCGAGGGCAACGGGGTAAGTATCATCGAAAATGACACCGAGACGGAGAGTGAAAGTTTTGTACTACGGAGGGATTTGGTTATCGCATAAAAAAATTTGTATTCAATTTCTAATCTACATACGTATTTAACGCCACGTGAAAAAGAAAATGCCGAAACAAATTAATATTCGTAAAGTTATGAATGCATATCTCTCCACTGCATTGTGATGTCATTGAAAAAAGAATGTCAATAAATGGAGTAATTAGTGATATTTCACATATAGCAGACGTATACTGAGAAAAAAGGTTAATCAATTTAACCGAAATCGTGGAGACGATAACCAAACCGTTTGGTGTATGGATCCACCATCGGTTTGGTCAAACTGATCGCTTTTTGGTTAGAATAATGAAACATTTGATTAGAATAATGAAACACTTTGTTAGAATTTAGCTTGATATTCGGTTCAACTGATATCGTTTTTCGGCTTAAATAAGGCCAAAAAAAGAACGAAAAAATACGGGGTTGATAATTTTGTCGACATTTTTCGAATGCACAATAAAAAAATTACTGAAAGAACCAAATTCCCTCGGAATAACTGGAGTACTCGCAAAATAACCACGAAGCGGACGTAAATAATTCCTTGATTTGTTCATGCGAAAACGATAACCCGTTATTCTCTTTCCCACTGCAACAAGATAAAGCGTAAATGTCACAGTTACGAGGTAAGGCTTGTAAAAAGGAAGAAACCTATAAAAAAATAAATGTCTTCCAACCTTTTCCGGAGGGGCGCTTTATACACAACGCGGAGAGTGGACAATTTCCTGAAAAATAATTTCGACGAAAGCATTGCAAATGCTGTGTGTGCGCCGTAAACATTGCGGAAGCGAGGGAGATGTACTAAAGGAGATATTAAACGAGAGCATATCGCTGATGCATCGGTATTATTCCGGACGACAAAACCCTCCCCATAGAAACGTATTGCAACGTAAAATCGAAACGCGACAAAAGTAGCATCTGATAAAAGATATTCTAATAAAATTTCAAAAATTCGATCCAACTCATTTTCAATCTATTGTAATTTCTGTTAGCCTCACAATCAGTCCATTCCAATCCATTTTCCCTTATCAGCACCGTTATTTTTCATCGATTTCTCTTCTCAACTATAAAGACGACTCACGCTTCACTGAAAAAAAAGTGTTGCAACGACGCGAAAAAATACCCACAGTGTACCACCCACGCGCATATCCCGACGCCACACATTTATCAGTTACCTCGGCAAACTCGACGGCGTTCGGGAAAGGTGTTTATCGCGGGTACATATATGCGAGTATTAAGTTTACCGCGAGGAGAGAGTCGATGAAGTTACAGTTTGTCGACCCATTACTATCCTGGATTTCCGACCCAGCCCGACCCGAGTCGACCTAATAGCGTCATTCCACGGAGGACGGAGAACGTTAATCTTGCCGCAGCTTCGTATCGTTGCCACTATTCGCGGCCGACGACGCTGTTGCAATCGAGGATGCGTGTGTATATGGATTCGGCTTCTCCTGCATCGGTGCATCCCTCAGACTTGAAATCACACACTCTGAGAAAAAATTTAGCTGTTCCAACCAAACTGTTACTCTTCGTTGAACTGACCATTGCGTTTTTGGTTAGATATTGCATATAGTTGGAATAACTAAACTATTATATTTTCATTCGATAAAATTTGTTTTGTCGGTAGATTGCAGCCTTCACAGCCTCTATTTATGTCACTTTAGGAGGAATCGGGAGAATTTTGAGAAAAAGGAGGGGCAATTTTCGTATCAAATGAAGGAGAACTTTCAGAAATTAGAAATGTGCAGTGGTCTACAAAATTTCAGTGGTGCAATTTTTAAGATTTTTAAGATGGATTGGATATGATTTCTATATTAACCGTATAAGAAGTATATATGAATTTTTGAATGATTGCATAATCCATATACAGTCTACTTATGATTAACATAGAAATCATATAAAACCTATATATGAGCAAACCCATATATGGATCATATAGAACTTTTTCGCCTGGGTATTTGAACAAATATTTAGTTAAAGCACAGCAAGTATCCAGTTACCTCAATTAAATTGACTTATTCAAACTACATATTTGTCGAGACAACTGTACATTTAGTTGGCCGTCGGAGAAGTTGCGGTTTGAAAATGTTTGTTCTCGGTGTGCGACGCATCTGTCGAACCTTCGCGGAAGTCGCAGAGGCTGCCGGTCGAGTAATCGCACTTTTAATACAAAAAAAAAGAAAGAAAACGCATATACACGACGTAAGGGTGGTTCGACGAAAGGAAGCGAGGAGCGGAAGAAATAAAGAAAGAAAGAGGGAGCAAAGGGAATGATAAAGAGCGCGATAAGATAAGCCGGAGCTAATTAATCACGAGAAAGAAGACACGCCCTTAATAAGCTTCGGATAATTTCCCCACCCCGCGCGCTTCGCACCGGTGAGACGAGGCGGAGAAGAGGCGGCTAATATTGGATCCATAAATAACGCGGGGCGCCGGGGAAACCCTTACAAGTTAATATATTTATAGCCCGCGAATCCACTTCGTCAAACGTCGGATGTAGCGTATTTTAATAAGTCGCGTCGCGACGAGCGAGGGCGAGGATACGTCACCGCGAAACACGTACCGCCGTGGGGAGGGATGATAAGAGTCCGAGTTCCGCGTGAAAATTTTAGCTCCTTCTTGCGCAGTTTGCGACGCGCGACGGAATTAAGAGTTATGCCCGCTGTGCGACTCGGACCACCCTCCTCTTTTCGCGTGGGTGTGGTGTGTGGCGAAAAGAGTTTCTCTTGCACTGAAAAAAAAATATTTGCTAGCCACAAGCTCTTGGAGCGGCTAAAAAATATACAGGGTGCGGCAAAAGTTCCAATACTCTTGTTTGAAACGTTATCCAGATGCATTGAAGCCGAAGGGGGAAGTTTTGGACACTTATGGACAATTTTTCTGGGGGGTTAGAGCTATTGATAAAAGTATAGACAAGATTATTAACCCATTTACCGATGACTTCTGGTGAATTTGTAAATCAATTTTGTACTGTCGACATATTATCAAGATACAGTAGCTTGGCCACTGATTGTTAATGACAGATATTTTGGAAATAGATGCATTATTTGCGAGCAACTTATTGGATGAACCTACCGAAAAGACTTACAAACGAGAAAATCTTGGTACCTTTTTTGATAATCTACTTTGAAAAATAGATATTTAATTGCATTCTTTTTCTGCTAAAATTTGCGTCTAACTTCTCACTACCTACTGTAGAGACGTTACCAAAGAGACAAATTTTCCCTTACAGACAGATAAGCGTAAGGTCTCATGCTACTATATTTTACTTTTTAGAACCTTTAAGGTATTTTGTAAGCGAGTTTCTATCGACATTATTAGCACGGCGGTTACGGGTGGGAGAATGTAGATCAAGTTACTTGGACTAGTAATAATTCACTCGAATGAACTATGCAGTCTGTTTCCTATAAATAGCCGTTAATCGTTGTAACCAAATTTATCAGTCGGAGCGACTAATTCTGTATTCCCCTATCCGTAGACGCAGATTTAATTGAATATACCATTTTCTCTCTCACATTGCCAGTGCAGGACGAAAGTAGAAGTATAATTGTTCACTCGCCGTGCTATCTCAACAAACATGTAGTTAAAGTTTACCTCAACTGAAATTTAGTTGAAGCAACTGGATGCTCAGCTGCTTCGACTAAATATTTGTTCAAAAAACTATACATTTAGGTGGCCGCCCGTAACCTCAAAATTCACTTGAATCAAACGATTCCTTCTCAATCTAATTAACACCACACATCCACTGTTCATCTAGCAAAAACTGTTTTCCACGAATCAGTGAAATTTAATTGATTTACTTTCAATATAAAACGCTAATATAAAATACTTTTTCAATGCGTGTAAAATTTGCTAATACCTCCACCAGATCCACGCCAGTAGGGAGACCCCATAACCCTGCAGTAACACGTACTCGTGTTGTCAGACACTGGAATATATTTCCCCTTCCCTCACGATACCGCGACGTGATACTCCAAAACGCGGAGTGTATAAATATCTTTCTCTATCTTCCCTGCGCGGACCTTCGTACGATATGTAGGTACATGGTGTATCGGGATCGTGCGGTTACGCGTGTATACGGAAAAGAAGGAAGGGAGAAAGGAAGGAAGGAAGGAAGGAAGGAAAGCTGCTCTGGCGCGAGTCCGCGCGCAATGACAAATGGCCAATCTCATCCTCGCCAACCCCTCCCGTCCACCATCGTCGTCGAGGCCCCGCCGCCGTCGCATCAACATCCCTCATCGCGAATGCTCCACTATTTTAGACCGAGATTGCTGGATTTTACATTTTTTCCCCGCGCTCCTCTCGCAAATCTGTGTAGGTGAAGCTGTCGCGATGCGACGACGTTGATGTTGTCCCATGCAACGAGAACTAAATGGTGTGTGTGTACTTCTTAGGGATGATGGACTTTAAACAAATTGCCACGTATCTTCTCTCGGCTCGCTTAACCTTGTTAAACTGCAACGAGTAAAAAGTTGGATGGCAGTTTAATCAAAATGCGATGAAAAATAGATAATTGTCGATGTGATCCAAAAATGATCCGAAGAATAATAATATTATGATCTCAATTTGGTACATTTTTATCTCAGTTTTACTCATTTTTAAATACCTACATTTTTTGATCTACTTTTGATTTGTAAAATGATGCTTAAATGACATCTAATCAATTCAAAATAATTACTTTCATGTTCAAATTAAAAATAGAAAATAAGGTGATTAAAAATGGATATAAATGAGATAAAAAAGTGGACCACATTAAGATCATAATATGTATTCTCATGCTTCGGATCATTTTTGCGTCACATCGAGAATGATCGTTTCTTGATAATACCGTACCTCGATCAAATTTGCATCCAAGTTTTTTACTCGGGTAAAATATACATATGTCGTATTCCTCCCAGCATATACGTTGATGAAAGAGCCATAGCGTTAATTCTCGTACGATCGATATTCAATATCGACTCTAATGACAGCCTTTCCCAAAGAGGATAGCAAACTCTACTGTGCTTTGATGGTATTGCAGTTAGAGCTGCACAAATTGCACTACCCGATACGATTACGATACTCGCTCGCATGCCGAGCAAGTACGATGTTTCCTATGATTTTATCATCAAACGTTCGGAGAGCCAGCTCCATCGGCAAAAGCTACCCTGTTTTTTTTTCATACAAAACCCCATACATGGTACAAGGATAAATCACGACGTGTGTGCATATTTTATGCATGTATTACACCTCGCTTATATCTATAACGTAAAACTTATTAAACTGTTGAAATCTCTCTACCAAGAAAAGAAAATTAAACTAAAATGAAAAACTATATGAAATCTGGTTAAATGCGTTTAGTTATTCTAATCAACATACTGGTCAGTTGAGTCAAATATTTAGTTATTCTATTTCATCAAAAAATGGTCAGTTGTACCAAACTGATAGAGAGAATCCGTATTTCACCAAACAGTTCCCAGGCGGAAAAGTTTCATACATTTTGTATATGATCCATATGTGGTTTTGGTCATATATGGATTATATGTGATTTTTATATCAATCATATATATATATATTCGGACTATAGATTAAATAGACATTCAAAAATTCAAATATAGTCCTCATATGGTTAATATAGAAATAATATGATTCATATGTGATCAAATCCGCATATCAAATGCAGCCTCCTAATATTTTGCCGAGTGCACAATCACGTATATCGATACGAGTAAAATCCGATTTATCGAATCAAATTTGCACCGTTCCCCCACGCTACTGCTTACCCGAAGGAGAGAAACTCCACCGACTAACTAACGGGATTAGAGAAGAGGAGCGAGAAGAAAAGGCGTGATACACCAGCGAGAAAGCGATAAACCCGGGAAAGCTAACGGATATCGGATCGCCGCAGTCTATCAACAACAGATTGCGAGATTAAGATTTCCGGTCTCCTCGCCGGACGATAGGGGTCGGATAAACACGGCGCTCGATATTCTTTTCCGGGCGTGATTTTGCCTCGTCCGAAGGGCGAAACGGGGGCTGGCGCGTGGTCCACTCGGGTTGAAACGTATGCAAAACAGTCGATAGGCACACACTCGACCCGCGCCTTCACCGTGTTCACCTCCTTCGCCGGGCTCGAGTGTCCGCTGTACTCTCTGCTTTTCCACACTTCAGCCGCCCGTAGTCAAGACACCATCCCGAGTTTTCCGGCCTTTCGTCGTTGCGTTTTCCCACGATTCTATCCAGGCGGAAAAGTTCTACGTAGTTTCTATATAGTCCATATATAGATTTGGCCCAATATATGAATTATATATGTCTTTTATATAAGTCGTATATGAACTATATATGGATTGTTTTTTTTAAATAAAAAAAATTACAAACCATAGACAGTCCATATATGATGTAGATAAAGAAATTATATATAATCTGTATAGGACCAAATGTATATGTGTATGATCCATGTGTGCTTTTAGTCATATATGGATTATACATGACTTATGGTGTGATATATCATCAAAACCACATATATATATGGATCATATACAAAATACCATATGAGGCTAAACTTACTCGCCAGGAAAAAAAAACTTCAGTTACTATTATCTCATTAACTATGAGCTTTTGGTTCACATTTGTATACTTTTTTGAAGATTACGTTTTTATCTACGACAAAGCCTTGTGTCGATAGAAGCCAGAAATTAATAAATAATGAAATAATAGCGATACGAATTTCTTTCCTGGCGAGTAAGTTTAGCCTCACACGGTACATACGATATAATTTTTCCGCCTTTTTCGCAAACCTACGTTTTCACGGGTGTGGTTTCCCCAGGGTATCTAATCCGAAATCACCAGTAAAGGGCGTTCCGGAAGTTCTGTGGGGATCGGTAAGGAGGTGGTACGAAATCAGGGTTATCAGGTCGCGCGCTAACCGCAGAGACACGGCGGGTCTCTCGACAACGGGAAGCTCTACCCCGCGGACGTCGTACGGTATAGTTTCGAAGTTGGAAGCTCTTTCTAGGGAAGCTACGAGAAAATGATGACCTACAGGGATTGGTTTCGTACGAAAGAAATTTTACCGGGGCAATTCTATGTGGTCGTGTGAAGAGAGAGTCTGGAGTTGAAAACTCGAGCTCCGATGCGCAGGGCCGTGGTAGCCTGTATCCCTCTGGGAAGAAGAGGATCGAAAATACAATAGAGTAGATCTCTAATTATATATATTTTTTTTTGCCGAGAAAAATAGGAATTAGTGACTCGAAAACCGCTTTTTAGAGGGTTTTCTATTTTATTCCTGAAAATTCGGCGTCAGAAAGTCTATAATAAACATCTATCGTGTTTTGTAGTACATAGAAATTCGTACAAATATGAGAAGAAAACAATTTTTATTGTAGATTTCTCGCGATTCCGAATCCGAATCCGTAACGACACATTGCAAGCTCTTCGAGTTTGTCGAATAAATAATATTAAAAATCCCTCGAACCAACTTTTGTGCGACTTGATTCAATATTTTTGAAAAGTGCAATATGTCAGAGTAAAGCGAAAAATAGAATCAAATCGACGATCCAAGATTTTGCAAACAGTACTAGGTACTGAATTTACGCCGAGACGAAGATGCCACGTTTGATCTACAAATGTTTTATCACGACGGCATTATAAATCTCGAAAATACAAGAATTCAAGAACCAAGTCGGATACCAGTTTATTTGTCAACGGAGGAGACGCGAACCCGCGAATCTGATATTTTTCGGTAGGTGAGGAGAGTTCACCTATCCGTGCATTTCCACATTTTCCGCTATTCAAGGCAAACCCTATTATTTGTTCACCGTCGCCACCTGTGTAGTTTCGACCCATTCTTTTTCACGCATAAACATTGCGGTACTTCGTTCGTTATCACACTCGCTATTTTTTTTCGGAATTTTAAATTTCCTGCCATTCGGACTGTTTATTGAGTAAATATATCACACCGGCACGCGCTCTGTACCACCTATGCATTGAAACACTGTGCAGGGGTCCCAGACCGAAAAATTCTACATGGTTTCTAAGTCCACGTGTGAATTTGGTCCTTTACTGTATAAACTATATTAGATATTTCACATGAAGGATAATTCGATAAATCGACTCAACAAATCATTAAACCTTAGAAACACAGTTCTATCTGTAAATTCCCAGACAGAACAATTTTACATGGACCATGCATAATATAAGCAATATATATGAATTTGGTCATATATCACCTATATATATGATTTCCATATATACCATATAGGTATGTACTACGTATGAATTATAAAAAAATTTCAGGTTCAAATAATCCACATGTAGTCCACATGTATGATTTATACAGAAATCATATATAATCCATATAAGACCGAATCCATAATTAAACTAGATACATGTAAAACGTTTTCGCCTGGATTCTAACGTGGATTAATTATAGCATACAATAAAATAAATAAATTTCATATTTGTACAGTAAACTATGTGTAAGCAAATGTATGCAAACATATGTACGCTTAAATTAAGCATGAGTAAAAATCGAAAATACTTATGACTTAACGTGGTTGGAAAGAAAATAACCAATCGACGCTTCCGTCGCATCGTATGGAAAGAGGCGCTTGCAGGTATGCACTTCGGCTACGAGTATCCCGCAGTAAAACCAAGCGGGGAATAATGCCGCTCGCCTCACTGTAGCTCGAGGCGATTGGCTAGTAAAACATCCGATAGAGTGCATCGTTAGGTTGCAAGTAAAATCGAACTACCCCGTGGGTCTAAACTCGCTTTATAGATTCGCGGTATTAAAAATCGTATGACGGTGGAATTGTTATCGCGGCATTGCAGGCGGAGAGCTTACGTGGGTATACACGGTATCGTTAAACGTTGCACTTTTTATGTAACTGACAATAACTCTGAGAATAAGTTTCGATATCGTGTCGTGTGGGATTTATTAGTGGCCGCACGAAATGACATCGACTTGCCATCGAAATTTACAGAACCAATCAATTGACAAGGTCTTGAGACACCGAGAAAAAATATTTGACATATTGATTCCCTCAAAACCATTTTCAATCCCAATTATTTCAGGCTATATTTTTAAGGAAGTATTTTTAAAATAGTTTTAAAACCCTCAAATGCTACACCTCCAGTTTGCATCACTCGTAGCTACTTGATTCGTATATAGACCTCGTAAGTTTGACAGCGTGCAGCTTTTATTTTTTACAATAAAACAAATAATTCTGTATATCAAATCGGAGTAAAAAATTGGATACGACAAAATTCTTAATTTATAAAAATGTAAATTCTCTGTCTTTGAAAACGATTGTTTCTGAAGTTGCGTTCGCAGAAATATCACTTTTTTTTCTTCGGAACAATGCCATTTTCTTAACAATCGTTACAATCAAATAAATCAAACAAAGAATTACAGCAGAGAGATGACAGTCTGAAGAAAGAATGAATATTCTTATCAATCAGGAGAGCCAGCCATTTGAAGATTAATACAAAAAATCTGATATCCAATAACCCTCGAAGAACGTTCGACGCATGATAGATATACGAGCTTTCATCCAATCAAGAAAAGTTACCTCGCACGGGGAGTCTAAATTCCTCCTCGTTCATCGAAGCGGTGAAAGGCTTTTCGAAGCCACTGCCCGAGGTCGTAATCCCCGATCGGACGTGACGTCATAGGTACGTCAAATTCCCGTATCTAATGGGCGCCCACTTCTGTTCTCGTGTAACATCATAATCCCGCTATTAAGCTCTGGGCGAGGCAAGGTATAGTCGGGAGAAGCTGGGCAGGGCACGGTGGAGAGGGGGACTGCATGTTTGTACCCATTAGTAAGCAATTAGCCACTATTACCCTTCCTTCCCTCCCTCACCCTTCCCAACCAACGGTATCAAGCTCGTAAGGAATAAAAATTAGGAAGGCGCGTGATATAATACTGTTACCCATTTCGGAGGAAAACTCCGGGTGAGTCACCCTTCCGGGAAAATTTATCGTGGCGTAAAATACTGCAGAACTATGGACTGCACCGTGAAAAGTGTTCGTATCGAGCCCGAGTATCGCATTGATAGGTTGAACGGAAAAACGTATCGCGTTATCTTCTTCGAATAAAACGTGTCACTCGCACACTGAATAATCGCGCTGAAAATACTTAGTTTACGTTTGCATACCCTGGTTGATGAGTTTTATACAATAATTTTGTATATAGTCCATATGTGGATTTGGTCTTATATAAATAATTACATCATACGAGGCTAAACTTACTCGCAAGGAAAGAAACTCAAATCATTATTATCTCATTATCCATGAGATTTTTACTGATATTTACATATAATACTTTTTTAAAGATTACGTTTTTATCTATAACAAAGTTTTATATCGATGTAGGCCAAAAATTGATGAATAGTGAGATAATAGTTATTGAAGTTCCTTTCCTGGCGAGCAAGTATGTCTTCATATGGTATATGATTTCTATATTAATCACATATAAGGAATATGTATAGATTTTTGAATGTTTGTATAATCCATACATATAGTTTATATATAGTTAATGTAAAAATCATACGTGATCTATATATGACCAAATCCACATATGCATTATATACACACACAAAACATATATAGAACTTTTCCGTCTGGGTAAGCGTGGTCTGTACATTGAGAAAAAAAGACTTATTTGAAATTACTATAAATGCGTGGTAATGAATATTTATATGATAAAATTGAATTGAATATTATGTTAATCTAATCGAATCAAGTAAACGTGTTGTCGAGTAGTCCTAAGAGCATATTTTTTCGATTCAAGTGAATATCAATCACATTTATGTAGATATCATTCATCGAAACGAATGACGTTTCAACCTAGTCGGAATTGATAAGCTATCAGGAATATTCGATTACCATATTCATTCGAAATAACCCCCTTATTCCTCAGCGTACGAGCAACCAATTTAATGTGCACCATTTCACGCCTAATCGTAAACCCTTTTCATATATTCCGTCGAAAACGATGGGTGCTGTAAAAAGTGCCTTACCAGGCGTGAGTTCTTCATCGCGAATGCGAAAACTACTTCTGCTTTTGAAAGCTCGACTGGAAGCCCCTTCTTGCCCTGCCGCACACGCGGACCAATGGGGCTTGCTCGCGAATATCGATTACCGATATTTATGGCCCTTGCAGTCACCGCGCGGCTCACCTATATATTCGAAGTTAGCCGATCATACGGTCAATGTGTACATACGTACGACGCGGTTAGGAAGAGAAGTTATGTTGGGTGGAATAATTTCAATTACGAGTATTATCCTGTATCGCGTCGAGTCTCCTTCCGCTTTGATTATTCCAAGGACATCCGCACGACAGATGTACGACGAATGAGAAATCAAAGAAGCTATCCATACAATCGTATCTCCTCGACTCGCGTTCGACTCGAAAAAATTAATGCAACGTAGTGTCTTGGTACAGGGTGGCTGCAAAAAATTCATTATAAAGTTCCCTGACTTTTCCCTGATTTTTCCTTGGTTATTTCAGATCACAAATTTTGTAAATATTTCCTGATATTTTTGCCAATATCAGGAGTTCTGTATAATCGAATCAATAAAGTTATAAATAATTGTAACACGAGAACACGAGGTTGCAAAAACATTTATACACTGAGAAAGTAAAGTTAATGGTGGAGACTTTAATTTCAGTCAATAATATCCAAGCGGAAAAGTTTTAAACAATTTGTATACACATGGTCATATGAATACTACATGATTTCTATATTAGCCATATAAGGACTATTATTTGAATTTTTTAATGCTTGTCCTTAAATCGATATAAAAAGTCCGTATATAATTAATTTAGAAATCATGTAAAATGCGCATCTCAACACATCCGCATATGGATCATATATGCAAAATGTGTAGAACTTTTTCGTCTGGATACACACGTGTATTACTACTGGAGATATCTGAAGCAGCAGCGCCAACTCTATTGTGAAATGTCGAAAAATGAATTCCACTTTATTTTTAATATATCCAGTAAAAATAAAACATTTACAACATTTCCCTGACTTTTTCCTGACGAATAAAATCCTCGACATTTCTTGGAAAACCAGGTCTGTAGCCACCCTGGCGAGGAAACAATTTCAGAAATGTTTGACGACGAAGAGAAGAGAACCCTCGGGCAGAGGAGGCAGTCTTCGAGAATGAACGATACCGGGATATTCGAGGCGTCGCGGTCGTTTCGACTAACGAATTTGTCTCCGACGCGGACCGCGATATTTCGACAAGTACTGAACAGAGAGCAAGGGAGCAGAGCAAAAATGGGGCGAGAAAGAGACAAAGAAGGGCGGTGAATGTGTCGGTAATAAAGAAAAGTGGTTACATCGTTTAACGTGGCGAGAATATAAAGGACGACGCACCCGGATGTAATCAACAGTGCGCGGAATCACTTCCAGCAGGACGGAGGTAATTGGAGCAATCGTCTTGCATTATTCATAAACGTAATCGTATGAGATGATTTATAATTGAAAAATTTGATTATACAGGAAAAATACGCAGTGAAAACTTAAAAAGGCTTATTCCTCCTTGGCTGTGCCTTCCATGAGCAATGCAATTAAGATAATTAGTGAGTAATATCGGTCGATTAATTAAGAGCTTTATGTGATAATGACCATTGATTGGTTTGAAGGAAAAGTAAAGAAAAGTGAAGCAGTAGAAAATGATCATTTCGATAACTCGAGCAATATTAATCGTAAGAAAATTACGGGAGAACGATTACCTTCAATATAAGAAATTTTCTTCGTTGTAAATCATCACTTTGGCACATGCAGTGTTTTGAGTGAATTCTTTTTCTACGGGATATGTGATCTAATATCGTTCGTTCATACATGGATCCTTGAATTACCCGCAGAAAACCGAAGCTTACCTGAAACAAATAATGAAGAAATCAGGTTAATGACGTTTATGGAACAACGATTGATAATATATTTGTACACTTTTTTATTAGAGAGTTTTTTCATACATTAAGTGGGAACTTTACAATTTTATTTCACTGATAAAGTAAACGATGTGGAGTCCCCATATCGTTTACTAGAGTAATTACCCCAGGTGGAAAAGTTATCTATATTATAGTTTGTACACAGTTCATGTGGATTATATATGGATATAGAACCAAATCCACATATGACCATATATTATAAACCTCTATAGAACCTTTTTGGCCTGGGACGCCCTAATTTATTAACTTTACGCTAAGAGTAGTGTACAAATTAAATATCCGCATATTTTTATACCTCGAAATAATCGAGTTAAGTAATCTACACGGCAATAACACGACTGAAGTTGATATCCAGATTTCGATAATCGACCAATTAGAATACAAATTTCTAATAATATGACGTACAAAAAACCCGGTCGTCCGGTAAAAATATCGAATGAAAGAATCTTCGAACAAAAGACAACGATCCAGGCGCGCCTCCCGGAATCCCTCTCGCAGGAAAAAAAGCTCGCACAAAGACGAAGGTGCGCAAGGAGCGCAGAAGAAATAATTAACTAATTAGGTACCAAGGAAGATTCAAGTACATCACGCAAACCTATCTCGGTAATTTTAAGTTTTCGTTGCATTCATTCCTCTCCGTTTCTTTGTAACCCCACTTCAATTCCGCCTCGGTTGGCCCTCGCAATACAGTTTAAGAGGTCTCTTCCTCTCGTCTCTAATATTATAATAAAGAAATGGAAGCGGAAGGTGCTTTCATCCTATTGTTATAAGACGGCGTACCGCGGTTCGGATAATGGTATTAATGCCAAAATTAACGTACCTCCCCAAAGACCTCAGAGAGAGAGAGAGGGAGCCTCCTTCAATTTTCTTTGCGAAAATGACTCGTTCTACCTACGTGCTCTCTCCCTTTGACGGGGCTCACGGCTCGCTGTTTGCTTACTCGACAATGAAACACCGGTTCGTTTCCGCGAATAATTGCGACGACGATTTATCGACTGGGGGAATACTTTGTAATTCGGTCCTATTTTTATAATTATAAGAAAACTGAATTGGTCGATTGTATCTCGTTCTCAATTCTACCGACGGAAATTAATTGACGTCTTTGTTTCCTTTGAAAAATGCCGACAATAAAAGGAAATAAAAAATATAAGCATTCAAAGTAGAATACGTGTTTTTAGAATTAATTATACGGCCTGCCGTCCCAGGCGGAAAAATTCTATATGCTCCATATGTAGTTTTGGTCATATATGAATTATATAATATGTAATTTCTTTACTAACCTTACACAGACAATTATACAATCATTCAAAAAATCTATATATTAGGTGTACAGCTTTGCTCCCGCCGTTTTTTCTATCTATCATCATTAGGAAAACGGCGGAAGCAAAGTTGTACACCTAATATTGTATATATAGTTAATATAGAAATCCATATATGACCAAAACCACATATAGTCTATACATGGACTATATATGATTTTTATATAAAACATATATGTTATTTAAAATCTTTAAATACTTTTAAAACCCATATATAATCCATATATGATTTATATAAAAATGCTATGTAATCCATATAGGACCAAATCTACATATGGACTATGTAACCCACGTAGAACTTTTCCGCCTGGGTTTGAACAACCCAATATCGTCCTTAACAAATCAGTCGATTGCTGGCCATGAAATTTTGAACGCGGAGTAATAATACATCCGTCACATACGCTTTTATGAATATCGATCCAATCCGCCAAATATAATCACTCTATCATTAGCTAACTAGAAATAAATTCAATCTCTCACGCGAAAATGTCATTGAATCTTTAACAACCTGCGTTTACGTTATATTTTTACTTCTTCATGAGGAATTCATATCCTTGACAAGGAACGTGTCTATTCCAATAGATGTTTCCGTTTCAAATGTTGCGACAAATGCAATTATTACAAAATGTAGGAATATCATTAAATATAGAAAATAGTAGAGTTTAGAATTAAGTATCAGGAAGTCACGTCAGCTCTATTTCCGGGCGAGTCTTCCCTGCAGCTCATAAGATACGCGTTAATCGTTACTTTTACCCCGTAAAAAAAGTAGGTCAAGAAAGTTTCACGAAGTCGCGCTTCGCTCGGACGGGTTATAAATATACGCCCTTTACCGCGGGTAGAAGATATTCATATACCGAACATTTTAGGTACTCTTCTCCGCGAGGAGTACTCCCCTAGTCTCAACGACTATATTAAATATTGTACTCTCCCCTTTTTTTTACTAACTCTCTTAAAATTATAATAAAATGAAATGAATTTCTCTAAGTCTCATCTTTTTTTTCAAAATTACTGGACGTTATCCTTAATTAGAGTTATCGAGCCCAAGTAGAAGTGCCGAAAATTCTAATTAACTGAAAATCAAGTCTGCTCAGATCAACCAATTTCCTTGAGGGGTCATCGCCCCCTCGCCGATATAGAATTGTATTCTTCAATAATACAGTATTTTGGCGGTGCACTGTACGAACAGTATCCAGTTGCATGCTCGACGATAGTAGTAATAATAATATAATGCGTGGCAAACTCGCGGTATAGACTTCGGCTGCCGCTTGCAGTCAGTGGTAATTCAGCCTACGTATACCGGCGCTTTTACCCACACAATATGAGAGAGGCTACTCGAATTGCCTCGCCTTCGTTCGATCGATACTCATCGTAAAACGTTTTCAAGAAAGACGTACATATGTGGAGCTTATTTTCAAAGTGCATTTTTTTAATTCTCTATAAATAAAACATTTTGAATATCAAACTCCACATGTTGTAAAATGAAAAGTCGGTTTAATTAACTCAGTAGGAAAAATTCAGTATGATTTCTATATAAACGACGTGTAGAATATTTATGGGTTATACAAAGATTCAAAAAATTCATATAATTAATATAATATAGTCCATATGTAATTTATATAAAAATTATATATAATCCACATATGAAACCAAATCCATATATACGAGGGCAGGGTGAAAAGTCCGATACTTTTTAAATTAAACACTTTCTTTTTTTATGAATTCTTCATTTATTTTTCAAGAAAGTATTTAACTTAAAAAGTATCGGACTTTTCACTCTGCGCTCGTATATCATTTCTATGTAAACTATATGTAGACTATGTATGGATTATACAAAGATTCACGAAGTTCAAATAATCCATACAGAACCAAGTCCATATATGGACTATATACACAAATTATATAGACCTTTTCCATCTGTGGGAAAGAAAAAATATCCTACAAAATATTACTTCTCAGATTTCCGTTCAATCGCTCTCATCCAAGGGGTGAAACGCATCGACGTCACTCCAAGACGGTTCTTCCACGCGATTTCTTTCGAAGGCCACCGCGTGCTGCAAAGCTGCATCGCTAGTTCGATTCTACCATTTTCGTAATCCCGATCGTGCCTCCCCCCGGCGCATGTTCTTCGTATCGGAAAGCCATTAAACGTCGAGACAGAAGTCATGGTAACGCGGGACCATTTTCAGTCACGGCAAAAATTGCTCCCACCCCGTTTCCCGAGGAAAATATAAGCTAGTCGGATGGACACCGTATCGAATCAATTTTTCGCAAACAACGACCAAGACGTCTTCCCCCTCCCCAATTTCGCTACCCCGCTGATCAGCCAACCACGAAGGGCAACGTCGTCTCGGTTCTTCCAAAGGACGTATGTACATATATACATATGTATAGCGGAATCCTGAAGCCATCTCGGCTCCTCCTTATCCTGTTTCTCTCTCTCCCTCGCTCCCTCTCGGTTGCCGTCCTTCTCCCCCAGTCGAATCGACCTCTCTCTACATTTCTTCTACGTCTTCCGTCCTCATTCTTCTTCTCGTCGTATTTCTCCGTATAAGCGAGCTCGAATCAACAGTCGGGGTACGGTTGGTTATTTTGAGATGACATCGGAAAAATATCGCAAAATAAAGATTCGCGACGTACCGCGAAACGCGCTGGCTGGAGTCAATTTTGGATTGTGCATTTTAGTCGGTTCAACTGTACGTAATATAATACTTCGCTGAGCGTTATTTAATCTTTCTTTCAGCCCAGAATAAATGTATTTAAACGATTTCTGAGAGAAAATTGGAAATCAAAAATACATCATAGCTATAAATGTATATTACATAGTATATCATATATTAAGCTATTATCGCTTAATATATAATATGATTAGCGAACTTTTATATCCATTTAAATAGTTTAATTAAAAAATGTTGATATGTGAATGCAAAACCACTATTTGAATTTGTATCACGTAGACACGTCTAGGTATATGATAAGATTTCAAATCGTGATGATATCTAGTTACGCGTGAACTTTTCAGCTACATCGATATGAGACTTTATTGCGGATAAAAAAAAATATACGTATATCTAATCTTCAAAAAAGTATTATACAAAAGTAGACTAAAAGTTGATAAATAACGAAATGACGAGGATTCAAATTTTCACTTCGACGAGTAAGTTCGAAATCGCCCCTGCACTCACCAACGCGTCCGCACTTCGTGCACGAGTATTCGTCCGCCAAATTTGAAAATCCTATGACGCCACGAAGTACACCTACGTGTTTTTCCGTCCCGCCGAGAGCAAGTCAACTTTATTCAAGTACATAAAACCGCGCGAGACGCGGCTGCGATCTACCGCAGCGACAGGCGGTGCATCATCCCCCACCGTCTCCGCCACCCCCACCCGTCGTCGACGACCATCGAAAATACGCCGGACAAAAATCACGGCACGCACCATCGCGAGAGTAATGGTTCATAAATATTTATCGCATCGATCACACGGCGATCGGACAGTGCACCCTCCCACCACCCCCTCCGTACTGACCCACCCTCGCGCGGCAGTCACGCTGTCTCCGCGGTACATCTTGGGGGAGTCAACGGCGCAGCATCCCTCCTCTCCGTGCAGGGATCGCGCGGACCCCGTGGAAGCCATCGGGTCGACGGGGTGGTAACACAATATTTTGGGGACGTAATAACCTGATAGCAGCGAATTTAGCGGGCCATTGCGCGCGACAGCCGACATATTGAGGGTAACTCTGGGGCAGAGATGGGGGGGCAGGTTGGACCGGATAGGGAAATCTTCTAAAAAATAACCCCCACCCTTGAAGAATTGTCTGGACGAGGACGTCCGCCCGCTCGAAGGGCCGTTTTAGATTGCCGAGAGCTTTCAGCGTGAGGGGTCCTCGAGCGGGATGGGATTTTGTTAAGTGAAACGCTTTATTGGCAGTGTGACAGGCTAGAGTGGGATAGGAGATGGGAGAGCAATTTCGAGTCACGCGATAAGCGCGCGTCGATGGTATCGTGATGAGCTCTGAGGTACACACATCTTCTTAAGTAAACAATTTCATTTGATTCGAACGAATGCGACGATTAGATTTAAATAAATATTATTTTTAGAATGAATTAATACGTTAACCTGCGATCGATATTTAATCGAATTTATTAAATACGCTTTCGAGATTATTCCATAAGACATTTACTCGAAACTGGTAAGCATTTTTGTTATAATAAACCGGAATTGAATAGATGTTCTGAGAAAAATACTCGCCAGATTCAAATAAATGTGCTTTTGAATAGTCTTGAGAACGCAATTAATTAATTCGATTAAACATTGATTAGGTTAATGTATTTTTTTGTGTAATAAACACGAATTTAATAAATATTCGGAAAAAAAGTACTTGCCAGGTTCAAACAGATATACTATGGAAAATATCCTTATTAGCACGTTTAATTAATAAGATTAAATATCGATCAGATGAACGTACATTATTTAATTTAAACGATGATATTTACATAAATCTAATCGATATTTGTTCGAATGAAGTAAAATATGCTCTTTTAGAACTACTCGATGGTGTACTTATTAATGAAAACTAGCAAGTCCACTTCTCAATTTACCAAGCCTACGCAATTAGGCGTCGATGCAATCAACTCTAAGGAGCCGAACTTTTGAGCTTGCCATCCTAATAATTAATTACGAGTGCAGGGTCGATACCGAGACTTTGAACGTGGTCACGCGATCCTCGAGGGACTACCGTCCCTTTCAAAATAATGTCGCGTTGAATTTAATTTCTAATCACTCGTCTATAAATAATTAGATGCATTAGTAAGATAATTAACTATAATAAATAATACCTCCTGTGTTATAGGTGGCTGATTTTTGAGGCATTGGACGTGTTATTACACCCTGATGGGAATGGTGTAAACGTGTATAATACCTCAACCATCACGTGATTGCATTTAAAGTTCGAGTACCGACGCGAGTAAGTGCTCGTGATTATTGACGCTGCAACGAGCCCGTGTTCGTGTGCTTGGAAATATCGCGGCTCGCAATGAGCTTTTAGAGTTTTGCTCCGCCTCTTGATTTCATGGTACGGAATCATTCAAACGCACTTGACGCGATAACGCTAAATAATAGTTGTTTCATCGTTGTTGTTTGTCTACATCACGAACTGAACGAAGCTTCGTTAGTTACATAAAATATGTTGAAGAAACTGAGTGAATTATAATCATTCACCGAGAAAACGGTTCATTGTTAGTTAATAAATGTAATTTCAAATACGGCGAAATAGATAAATATTGTATTAGGATGAGAAAATACGTATATGTGTTAATTACTCGTATTAAAATTGTTATTCCATTCAAAGAATTTCGCCAAAATATCGTGATAATCAACGAATATTTACTTGATCCAATAAAATGTTTCTATCGCCATTTTCAAATAAACATTTATTAACTACAAATAAACAAAGATAACAAAATTACATAATAATAACCTTCGAGAGTTTGTAATCATTTTTCGGAAATTCTAAAGTATCATTGAAAGAATGTCTAGAATATCTAAACGCGTACAACTAGATGTGTTTTGTCAATTTCGCCTAATTATTTTTCTCAGAACGAGCGTTTCGAAAAAGTCACACTACGTTTTCGAGTCGAACGCGACCCGAAGGGTGGCGAATTCTCGAAATCCGCCAAATCGCGCAACGCGGAAAGCAGGTATCACGTCCTTGGAAGTAACGAGAGACCATTTACAGCCGGGGGAGGATTTCACCGCGCCCCAATTCCGTCGGAAGCAGTAGCGTGGACCGCCCGCTGCCGTACGTTTGGAGAGAGTTATCAGGGAAGCCTGTCCCCGAAATGCGGCGGCGGAAACAAAAAGCGTCGACCGCGCGGACGTCCGTCTCGCTGTACACTCCCTTTTTTTTTAAATTTTAATCTAACTCGGCACGTCGAATATTTCGCGTACATCACCGGAGCGCAGCGTACCCCCGAGACGTCCGTGTCGCGATAAAAACATTTTAATCTAGAGATCTGGAACTATTGCTCGGCCTTAATCGCGACGACCCAGCGCGTATCCCCCCTGGGCCATAATTTCAACCCCACCGGTTCTTTACGAACCCGTCCACGATACGTCATTCACGACCGGATCGACTTTTCAACGGAAACATTGCTCACGCCGCCTGATCTTATTTCAGATAGAGCGAAAATTACCAAGTGCCTGTGTATTGTACGCAGTTCGATTGTACCTACTCTGACGTTGCCACACGCTCCAATATAGATACACGAGGAAAACTATAATTTTGTCTCGGTAACAACATCGAAAATCAATTATTACAGCAGCATTTTTTGTTGCGGCAACAAAAACAGTTTGCTGTTAGGATGAATATATTTGACAGTTTTTCTTGGTTACAATGAAAATCATTGCCTTTCTTTCTTTTCTTTTCGTTATGATGACGGAAATCAGATCTGTTGTCACTATTTTAACTGAAATAATGTTACACTAATAGATTATTTTTTTCTGTGCAGGCAACGTGCAATTGCTTGTCTGTTACAGTATCGACATCGATAACTATCTGTGTCGAAAAAGTACAATAGAAAAGAGAAAAATAGTGATAAAACTTCGTCTAACAATATTGCTGTTCTGTTATGTCAATTTTTAATAAAGCTTCGAGCAACGTCAATGAAAGAAATGACAAAAAGTTGGGATAAAATGACGAAGAGATTCGAAGTCGTTAATCAAAAAAAGAATATTGCAAACACAAAGTACGAGCTTTCGCGATATCGCAACCCGATACAAGGGTAGAAGTTGGTACAAACTATCGTATAGGATGCAGCTGGGGTTGTTGCAATAAGGGGTCGGCGTCACCCTCGTTTGCAGCGCGACTACACGCAACAGCGAACGCTAATGTAAAAACCCTTTCCGACGGGGAGGATAATTTTAGAAAATACCTCGAGCATGCAGGAAAAGTATGTCGCTCGTAAAAAGATCCCTGCTTTCGCTCTTTCGTGCGTGAGCGTAGGAAAGATATTCACCGAGGCCTGCAAATAGACCACGAATTCCTTTATACCGGTATGTCAAGGATACAACATAGTCTCTCCGTCTCAGCTAACTCTGATATTACGAGTGAAGACGTAGGATAAATTAGGAGTAATAGTATCATTTTAGCAAAAGAAAAGAAAGAAAGAATTGGACCATTTTTACATAATTCAAAACGACGAAAAGACAAACCAACTAAGGAGCCGAATAATGATTTCAGAGGATGAATATCGAATTATAGAAGAAAATGAGGGAACTCGCAGGTTTTAGAGTGAAAAAGGAGACACTTGAAAAAAAATAGAGGAATAAAGGAGAATAATAGGGGACACACTGTAAAACCTGAAAATTTGTCACTATAATATACGACCAACCCGACCACACACATGCTGTAATTTTTCTCTACAGCCCTGGCTTCCATCAAACACATGTATGCATGTACCTACATCGAACGTTATATACAGAGACCGGAGATCGATCGATTCATAAAAGTCGATCCAAGATCGTAAACGATTAACGTCCTCCTCGGAAGAGGCATGATTGATCGAAGTAAAAAGCATTTCCCACTCGAGAGCGACAGCTCGCATCGGGCCCCGCGCAACTTGGTCTCTCGGCACGAATAATTCAATTCTCCCGGTGGACGGGAAATGGCAGGGATCGAATGGGTAGGTTCGAGAACCTTCGGAGGAAAGTGCGCGCGGGCGGTGCGAGAAATAAAATCATCCACTCGGAGGAGTAGGTAGTTACGGACGGAGGGAGAGGGACGAGATGGAATCGCACCGCGCTCGGACCCAGATGCACTTTAGCAAACTTTCTGTAACCGGGGCTTGGAGATGGTGGGGAAAATAAATTCCTCCTCGCGCGCGAAAGTTAGGCGACCGCGTTATCAGAGTTCGTATATGCAGTGGAGGCGGACGATACTGACGTTCGACTTGGGAGATCAACAACGTCTAGAAAGCACGGAAAAGTTACGCATATGATGTAGTGAAACCGAGAAATCTAAGGAAAAATTAACTCGAAAAATACAGTAATTTGATCGATGAAACGAATAAACTTGAAGACTTACATATAATATTGACTTTTTTGTATTTAAATGTACAGTAAAATGATAACTTTATTACTGTTATATGTAAGTTTATAGTTCAATACAAAAATGTAAATTATCACATCATATGATGTAAACATAATTTACAGGGTTGAAAGCTATTATTAGAAAATCACGTACAATATTAAACGCCAAACTGTTTCGTAAGAGATAAAAAAAAGAAGAACAAATATCAAGATACAAAATGATCTCCCCTGCAAAATCAGAATCCACACAGGGAAGTAAGAAAATCCACGAAAAGGCTCCCCTTCTTTTTCCCCCGTCCTCGCGCGAGGCTCTAATGTTGACAAATAGTTGATACGTAATGGAGAGGCAATCGCGCGGTTTAACACCCGATTCCTTCTCTCCCGCTATACGGAGAAGCGGGGCGAGGATACGCCGAGCACATTGTATCGGTGCGATGGGAGTAAAGAGTGGAACCTCGCGTTAAGGTGAAAGGTTAACGGGGGATCTGCCAGGGGTGAGGCAGTTTCCGAGGGCGGAAGGAAGAAAGGAGCAGAGGGTAGGCAGTTGAACAATCGCGCAAGGTTTCAGCGGCAGCCTTATCCCACGAACGCGGGAGCAAATTGTAAAGCGAGCCGGATTATGCACAATGGCAATGGGTGGTATGTAAAAACATCTCGTCGTCGCGGCTTATTGCACACATTTGCCGCTCGGCGGATCAAAGAAACATTACGGCGAATTAAGAGATTAAAATTGCACGCCTGAACGTAACCAGCCATTTATGACGCTCGTTTCCAATGTTTTTCCGAATTTTCAATGCGCAGATATATGTGCATGCGCTTATATAATCGAGTTTTTTAACAGTCCTAAGAGTACATTTATATGACTCGAACGGGAATGTCGTCGAGTTAGTAAAAAGTAATGAGAAGTCCGTATACTAATTTTATCATCGTCGATTTCAACAATCTAACGAATGTAAAAAAAAACGTCGCGACTCGCTAGACGATAAAACTTCCACTTTGACTTATTAAATAACCTTTTTGTTCTTTACAAACTAAGTAATAATTGTTACGATTCAAAGGGATGATTCAAATGAGTTTTAGAAATCTTACAATATTCTTGTCTTTGTTCTTGTTTCCTAATAACGAAAATTTACGACACAGCTTAGTAATTTTACAAACACTTCAAACGTAATTGCAATAAAACATAATATAAGACATGATCATCTGTACTTCGAAATTATTACTAAATTATATCAACGATCTGTTTCCGCTTTACTATTGTAAATCTAGTGATTTTAAATTGAATATTTGAGTACAATTTCTTGTTAATAATTTGCCCTCCATTTTTCTCCGTGTGCGTAAAAATACACTAAACGGTACCGCGCGAAAGAGAAGAAAATATATAGGTTAGACGCGAAGGTAGATATATGTATATATTATGTAGGTTCCACGAGGGATTGCTCTTTGAGGTCAGACAGGCGGACCTGCGCTGTGGTGATGACAGGACGATATGTCAAACCATTGTCCCTCCTCGGTCTCTCTCGCCACCTCGTTTTTGTTCGTGACACGCAAAAACCTAGCCGAGTGGAGAACACCGCGCGCACGAGGCGATTCGTACTGTCCGTTGTACATACATGTACACGAGTTCGTCACGTAATCGATTGGGTAATAAGTCGTCGTTGCAAAATAAACGAATGCGGGATGTTAACTTTACTTTGAAAACCGAACCTTCGACGTTTGGTCTGTACATATACGGTAAAACCTCCCTTAGTGACCGTGCTTGGGGTACCTAACGATTGTATTTTCAATGAGGCTTCTATTCCTTATGAGATAAAAATGGATAAACGCTCCAAAATCGAAGTAAAAGTTCAAAGTCGATTATCTGGAAAACTGTTGACGATATCGAAAAAAAGTTTAAACGAAAAATTTCCATCTACATTCTTTCTACAAAAACGCTGCTATCGATTTTTCACGTATCTCTACTGTGTCTTCAAATAATCGCGTTCAAAGTCAAACAGAAATTGAAGGGTTTATATAAGATTACATACAGAATGAGATCGTGTAATCGTGAAATTATGATTTGTACTCGAAAATGTACATACGGATAACGATCCGAGGCAGAAGAAACTGCTACGATAAGAAGATTCTATACTTTCTTATACTTTCAAAGTTCTCCCATGACCGATATATCTATTCATCGTATAAGCAGCCGGGAAAGAAGCAGGCGGAACAAAACGGCGGTATTCTTCGACAGTTCGGAAACTCTTCGTTCTTCGGATCAGAAAGTCGTTGGCGAATGGAGAGAACGACCCATCATTCAAACTTTGTCGAACTTGAAGAACGTCGGCACGAGCTATACACGTAGGTATACCAGCATTTGACGTTGTTACGAAGATACTCGCATAGATAAGAAAGTCTTTAATTCTGGTAATTTTTTAAGGTAGTTTTAATGAAAAAATTCCGCAATTCAGATAATTTGAAAGCAATCTCTTACGTAATATAATCGTATGAATAGATATGACGAAGAGAATCCAAAAATTGTGGAAAGAAAATAATCTTATACGTTATTTTTAGAAGATAATTTTTCATGACAAACCCTTCCTCTCCCTTCGTACAAGACCAAAAACTATAAATGATTTTAAAGATTAAGTTATTCGCTTTTGACGAATTGCTAATTGAAAATTGCACATTGCATTATTTGTTTAAAAGTCAAAAGTAAAAATTGATTACAATCATTCCATGTCTTCTGAATTTACCTTCCCCATTTTCCTTCGTCTACGGAATGTTCGTACGGGCTCATTAGTTAAGTTAAAATTACAAAATGTATCCAGTTAAATGTGTTTAGTTGTTCGAACTAAAATACTGGTCAGTTGAACCAAATGTTTCGTTATTCTAACCAAATGTTTTATTATTCCAATCAAACGTTTAATTATTCTAACCAAACAGTGATCAGTCTAACCAAACACACACACACACACACAGATGGAGGATTTATATTCCACCAAACAGTTTGGCCATCGTCTCCAAGATTTTAGTTTGATTGACCATATTTGTTTCTCAGTATATGCGCGAGCCCCGGTGATACTATTCGTTATGTACCCATTGACGAGGGTAAGCATCCCTCTCGCGCTTTCCCGCAGCGATGCATGAATTGTGAAGTCTCGCTGACAAAACATCAGAATATACCGCTATCGTGTAGGTTTTCATCGTAAGAGAAAAAACAGTTACATCCGTTTAGCATTCGGAGCTTCAAAGAAAATGAAAGACGTCAGAAGTAGTGGGAGTAGCACGCTACGCCCGACAATGTCTTCGGCAAAATAATCTGGAGGCCAGGCTTGAACGTCAAAGAAAGGGTCGAGTGTCCCGCGGTAAAAAATTGTTGCTCACAGAAAAACAGCGAATACGTTGGAGTCGCCGCACGGAGAACGCGAGAACTCAAAGGAATCCGGGTCGCCGCTGATTGGAGCCTTGCAAAATACCGAGAAAAGTATCACAAATTTCTCCGAATTACAAATGAAAAGAGATACACACGGAAAAATATCTTAGGACGACGTTCGAGCGAAGTGCGATGAAATTTGTTCGACAAACCCTGATTTTCGAATGATCCGACGTAAATATGTAAGATAAGAGTGAGTTTGTTGACACCCCAACTTCCGTTTGACTTTCAACGCAATTATCTCGAAACGCGATAGAGATACGTGGAAAATCACACATAGATTTTTTACAGTAAAAACATAGACGAACAATTTCCATAGAAACTTTTTTTCACTACCTCTAATCGTTTCCGAAATAATCGATTTCGAGCCTCCACTTCGATATGAGACATATAAGTAAACTATAGAAAAAATAGTTCACCGAACAAACCACTTTTATAATTTCGTCCCGTTGAAGTGCGTCGTCCTCTACATACCTCGACTTACGACTCGAGCAACCCTTGACCCACATAGGTAAACGAGCGATACAGCGGTGGATAAGTAATTACGAAAATTAATTCGATCGCGAGCGCGCCATTACAAAAAAAAAGGGTACGACGATCCTCTTTAAAACGTAGGACGTTACCGTCGGGAAATGCGCGCCCGTCCTTCTCGCACTCCATCCCTCGCAATTATCTCTCTCCCGCGCGCGCGCAGCACTCGACGTAACTGCCGTACCTACGTATAGCGGCTCGGCTGCGCTGCCGAGGGGAAAAGAATATACCGGAGAGGGTTGTGGAGCAGCGGAGGGCGCGGGTCGAAAGTCTAAAGGTGGAGGAGGAGGAGGAGGGGGAGCCCCCGGCTGGTCTGGCGCGCTGCATTCCGCTACTACTCGCGGAGAGCCCGGAGTAAAAGCGGTTGTTTGTTACAATTAGGACCACTCTTCCGCCAACTATGCTGCCCTCCCGTGCGTACTTGCTCACTTCGGCCTCTCCTTCGCTCGACCGCAGCCTTCGGACCCATCGTCTCGCCGCGCTATCAAACTCACCCCCGCCGAGGCCGCCGTGGCTCGCTGTCGTTTCGCTTTGAAATTGCGAAGTCGGGAGCCGAGGACCCTGCCTCTCACGATCGCCGGGTGTGTGTATCGACCACGTGTCGTGCGTGGCGGCCAAATTGGAAGCTTCATTATTCACGACACCCTGCGGGGGATCTATTTTCGGCAGGTCGAACGGCTTCTCCGTCGAAGTAAATTCCCCGCGATTAAACGTGAATTTTTGAGAGAGATATCGTTTGAAAATATAAGGTACGAATTTTTGTAAGCGATTCGGATTTGCATGGAGCAGATATATTGTGGATATAAATGGATAGCTATGGTAAGCTTCAATTTTAGAAGATATTTCTAATTGATACTTCCTCGTTAAAAAGGTAACAAAATAATCCCTATACAGTCCATATACAAGTTAATATAGAAATCATGTGCACAATCCTTATAGGACCAAATCTATATATGGACTATGTACAAACTATACAAAACTTTTTCACCTGGGATATCAAACTGATGCGGAATATTGGTACAATTCGATTTTCCCATTAACCTCTTTTCATCGAAGATTCGACAAATTTGAATAAAATTGTATACCCCGTATTTTTTCATTCTTCATTTTCACCTCATTCGAACTGGAAAACGGTGGTTAAAAATGCAGCTACGTCATCCTGTTGTATACGCCTGTCTCTTTCGCACTCGTTGTTTGGCATAAGTGCATAACTTTGTTTTTCGATGATGTCACAATGTCATAAAAAAAAAGTGCTCTTTTTTTCGTATGCTACATTATATGCATACAGATTATGAAATGAATTTAAAAATATGAATATTCTTTTATGCAAAGGTCGAATTCGGTCTACCAACCAATCATTTTTATTGCAGATTCGAAAAATTTCAACAAATTCATATTTTTTATTCAAAGACCGAATAGGAGAGAAAACACATCGAAGAGAGAACGTTTATCGATTCCACCCAAGCAACGTTCCCACTTCCATCGTACCGCGCCATCGTTACTTTTATCCCGCCAAGCGTGCAGTCTCGCGCGGCCGGAAGGACTGTGCGACGCTTTCTCGGAAGCGTCGAAAGGAAATGTACGTAAGTAGGTGTTTTTCGTGGAAACTGCCGCTTTCTTCGTTCCATCCAGTACGTATTACCGACACAATTAATAGAGATTCTTTTCGTTGAAATCGACGGATATATCGCGCGAGAATTTAGCCCAGATGAAAAAGTTCTATACACATTATATAAAACTTGTATATATTCCGTATATAAATTTGGTCCTACGTAGACTATGTATCATTTCTATATAAACTATATACGAACTATATATGGATTATTTGAATTTAAATTTAAATTAATTAATTTAAATTTCAATCCAATTTAATTTCAATTTTTTAATTTTTCTATGATCCATATATGATTTACATAGAAATCATAGATAATCTATAGAGGATGAAATTCATATATGACTTGTGTATAGTAGGTACATATATGGATTTGATCATTTACGCGAATTATGTATGATTTCTATATAAACCATATATGGACTACATACGGATTAATTGAAT
This sequence comes from Xiphydria camelus, assembly GCA_963678675.1. Taxonomy (NCBI): domain Eukaryota; kingdom Metazoa; phylum Arthropoda; class Insecta; order Hymenoptera; family Xiphydriidae; genus Xiphydria; species Xiphydria camelus. The sequence continues at coordinate 1,309,314 of OY783197.1, forward strand.
CTTTTAAATTCTTGTATATCCATACATAGTTCATATATGGTTTATATAAAAATCATACATAATCCGTATAAAACCAAATCCATATATGGACTATGCATAATTCGTGCAAAATTTTTGCGCCCCAGTGAAGGAAAAGTGTTTTATCGAAGAACGAATTCTCCAATGACGCGAGGACGACAATTTCCGCTGGCACGCGGATCCTAGCATACATACAGAGCGGGACATATGATACACAGAGAGGTGCTCGCCCGCGCCACAGCTCGAGTTGCCCGAAATGAGTGATATCGTTGAAATTTATTACGTACGCGAAAAAACCGCGCGACGCTATTGCACTTGAATAAACGTGCTTAGAATCCAGAGCAATAAGAAAGCACGCATCGACTTACGCGGCTCTACGTGTAGGTAAAAAAATACAACCGCCCGAGGCGCAACTCTTGTGAGAAACAGGCGCGAACGCGCCCATGTACTGCAGCTCGTCGCCTACTCTCTACGAATGCAATATGATTCGAGAAAATACAAGACTAGAAGTTCATTCTCGATCGTTCGAACGTTTCGTCGAAACGCCACGCGAAGCAAATGAAATCCCAGGCGATATAATACGGCTAAATCGGCCCTCGAAAGAATTCTACCATACACCGAAGATTTGCGTGGTCGAATGAGTTTGCGTCGTACTAGTATACCCGCGACCAACGGATTGTTTCTTCGCATCGCGAACAGAAATTACGCGCAATTTGGAGAAACCAAATAGGAGAGGACGCGCTCGCATTGATACAAAATAAGAACAATATCTAGAAAGAAGCTTACTCGAGGCGAGCGTCGATGACCGGACAACGGGTAGCGTTCAAAGGCGTCTACCGACGTCAATTTTGACTTTGTCCGCTTCTTCATGGGTTCAGCATTTCACGAGTACGATTACAGGCGTACCACGCCACAAAATATCATTGAAATATCGTTCGCAACGCACGCTACGTAGGAAAAATGACACGCGTGCGACGTACCATCGTACTCGAGCAGTCGGAGAGAAGTGAGGGAACGCTACCTCTCGCGCGTAGCTGGCCGAGCAAGACTCGACTTGCGCGCGCCAAAGTGGGGGAGCGCGCGAGAAGAGGGGACCACTAGTCTATGCGCCGTACCCTCGATGAAATTTGACACATTCGCGACCGGCATATTTTTTCCGTTTTTGACACTGAGTACCGACGAAAATAATGAAATTCTGAAGGTGGTTGCCGTAAACTTGAATCGTTAAGGCAAGGATAAAGATGATAACATTTGTTTGGAAATATCAATGTTGAAATTATGTGTTGTTTAAAATAAAAAGATTTTTATAATTTGTACACTTGCTTTATAGGTAGACAATAGGCCACTTGTTATTATCGTACTGAATTGATTTAGCATTATATTACAGGTATTTTGGAAAAGCCGAGTAAAAACAAAATTCAATATTTCTGGTCAGTGTGATATTTCGAAAAACAGTGACTTTTGCGTAAAGGAACTTTACATAATTTGTGCATGTATATGAAGTGACGTGATGACTTCACGTCAGCGGTCGCTGTATAGAACGCCGGCGTCTAGGAAGCGTCGGTTGTCCCGTGGATGACGTTGATTAATCTTGCAAGAAGGCCATATCCACGACGCTTGCCGGTCTTCGAAACCCGGCGATTCATGGCACAGCGCGCCCGCGCGCTGGAGACGCATCGCGGGACATTAATTCGAATGAATGATGAACACTTCCGACGATGATTAATCCCCCCACGAACGGCGTCGCTGTGACAATTCCAACCCCTGGCTCGAACTTTCCGCAAGAATCGATAAGAAGTTGCAACGTTTTATACGTTGAGACGATTGAGTTGATAAATCTGTCTTAACCCTATCTCGACTTGTCTTGTGGGGTCCCAGAGACCCCAATTCAAACGGGCCATCAGCGCGAAGTCTTCGGGGGTTAAACGATCAACTATCTCGAAATGGCTAAACATCGGATGTCGAAAAGCAGAATAGAAACTATCGATATTCACAGCTGATCGCGAATAACGCGATAAGCATTCGGCCAATCAGAAGCCGCGCGAAAGGTTCGACGCCGAAAATTCCGCGATAACCATTTCCTCCCTCCAAATCGGATACGGGGATCCCCTCGCTATTAGCGACGTGGTAGATAAAAAGGCAAAAAAATAAAGAAAGAAATAATCGAACGCTTCCACGCGGTAACGCGTGCAAATAACTGGAATGCGGGGGTGCGTCGTAAAATCGATTTAATTAAGGGATCCGCGAGCGGGAGTAAAATATAAGGGCCGATATCGCGGCGGATGCCGCGCCGTAATTGTTTCACACCGATGCGAAGCGGCAACCCGACTCGTCGCCCACCCCCCCACCCCTTCCCATATTTGACTCGCGATACCGATCGAGTCGCCGAGGAGGGGAGGAGCGCGAGTGTCGGTACTCGATCGAGGGAAGTTAATTGAATCAATTTCGCGTGACGATGGAGTGAGTGGTAACGGCGCGTGGGGTGGGGAAATAACAAAGGGGGTGCGGGGTGTGTCGACGAGAACAAATAACCCTCGCCGCGACAACTCGCCGCGTATACGTAGAGCGCAGGATGTGTACAGGGGATGTGCTCGTATGATGGGGCGATTCGAAAAATTTCAAGTGTTTGTCTTCCGTTAAGTCGCTAAAAAAATCATGATTGTGTGTCGGCGAAGCTTAATTCGAAAGCAATGAATGAGACCCAGGTGGAAACAAGTTCTATATATTTTGTATGTAATCTATAGGTGGATTTGGTCGTATATGGATCACGTATGATTTCTATATGAATCGTATATGAAATATATATGTGTGCATTATACAGATATTTAAAAATCTATACGTCTATAGTACTTATATTATGGTTAATATAGGAACTAAACTTGGACACTCTTGAGACAAATAAAGTGAAGAAGAAAGCAGTTTTTTTTTCAATTACTCTGGAAAATATTATCTCAAACCAGGCGAAATAAAATTCTACATGGATCACATATAGTCCATGTATGGATTTTATATAAACCATAAATGGACTATATATGGATTCAACGAAAATTTTAAAAATCTGTTCAAATAATCCACATAGAGTCTATATATGGTTCGTATAGAAATCATATATAATCCACATATGTGGACTATAACCGATGTAGAACTCTTCCGCCTGGGAAGCGAAGTAGGTACCTATATATACATATATGTTTCTGCGAGTGATGCAGCATTTTCATGTAGGTACACGTAAATATATGTATATGTTATAAAAAAAAATAATCACTGCTGAATTCGGTTTTCCCTCATTTTGTTTCCGTGCAGATTCGAAAAATTTGAAGAAAATTATTTACCTTGTAATTTCTCATTTTTAGCCTCATTTAAACTGGAAAACGATATTTAAAAATGTAACTTTAATAAAAAAAATGATTTGTCAATCCAATTAATCGTCAATATGAATATAGCCAAGAACGTAATTATTTAAATCAAACATCTTGTCGTTGAATCAAGTATAGATTCGTTTAATTCAATAAACTTATACTTGTCTTAAATAAACATGTTCTTGGCACTGTTCAAATCAAATTACAAGTTAAATTAAAAAATATGAATATCTTTTTACAGAAAGCCCGAATTCTACGTAATATTTGATTTCATAAAAAATACACGACTCCTCCCCCTCTCAGGATACGAACGCAGATACGCGATGTACGTAGGCGTCCAAAATACCATCCTTCCTCGCGCACGATCGAACGTTACGGGAAGGTGAGGGTGAGCTGGGGGAGGACTGACTCCCTCCCGTCAACATTCAATTTACGCCAGAATTCGAGAGCGAGTGTACGTCTCTCTGGAGTGCGTCTGGCTTCGAATGCGCGCAACTCGAGTATATAGTCGCTCGTCTGTCAGGAATTTTTTCCTTGCTGACCCGGCAAGCGCACTCGAGGAGCGACGAGAAGAACATGTCAGTCGTTACCGTGTAACGGGCGCATCGATAATGAATGAGACGCGCGGTAACGAATGCGGAAATAACGGCCGTCGCGAAATACGAGCTCAACGTCAAATCAGAGCAACATTTACGTCGATCTCTTGACATTACTCGTCCACCGGTTGGTTGACTTTGTACTCTGCTGCGAGCAGCACTCGCAGTTGCCTTCCGTCACCCATGGACCGTATACGGCAATTAATACTCGTACATGAATCATATAAAGGTCATACCCGGTTTTGGTCATATATGAATTACATAATTATGATTCATATATTAACCTCTTATATATAGCCCAAATTTTATTTCAGTGTAGAAATGATGTTTTCTTGTGTTCGTTAGGTTCAGAGGTGTTTACAAATATAGTCAAGGGTATTAGAAACTTATATTTTATTAATACAAACAAAATTAAATGGACAAGGTAGAATGTTTTACTGGTTTTATAGCTCAGAATTTCGTATGTTCCAAATGTGGAACAGAGTAGGTTATAAGAGGTTAACCATATAACGACTGTATATGGATTTGTTAATGTTTGTATAATCCATATAATCCATCCTTACATGATTATTATAGAAATCATAAATATAATCCATATAACACCAAAACAACGTATGAATTATACATGAAATACATAGAATTTTTCCGCCTGGGTACATGTATTGTATGTGGATCCATTATACGTATATGGTCGACGAAAAAGTGTAATTAATGAGATAACGGGTGATAATTTTATCACATGAAAAGTCCATGTAAAACATTTCCATATGGGTTGGCGCAGTCCAAAATTGCTCGCCCCTGTGGATAGGCAGCCGAGAAAGCTTCCAACCGCAAAATGCGAAGCGCATCACACTGTGCGATCGCGTTCGGCGAATAAATTGGGCGCAATTTTCATTAAGAGCTAGTCCTGGCCGGAACGGCGATATAAGGAGAAATGGAGGGGAAAGAGAGAGAGCGAACCAGTGGGTAATATATACGCGAGTCGGATACCCAAGATTTGCGCGCGCTTATTGCCGCTGCGCGGCTATCTAGGGCAATACGGGATCAGCGTAAAACGGGAAACTAATTCTCAAAGCCAATTGAGTCACGCGCGTGGTGCGGTAGATACGGACCGGTTGCAAAACGATATAGATGGGTGTATATTTGCCAATTATTCGATCAAGTGAAAAGCCCAACGCTCGTGGCTGAGTTAGGTGTATCCACTCTACGCGTGAGTGCGAATATATTGTACGAGTATATATATACAGGATGTTCCATCGATGCATAATTCTGTGCCTTTTAATGGGGTATTCAATCGACGAGGCGCGATGAGTTATATACGTAGCCATTTCTCGTCAAATAACTGCGAGAAAACTACAAAAACTGCTTCCGAGTTTCGAAAGAAACGAGACTCAAAAGTCTAATAATCGATGGAAAGGATTTAATTTATCGAGTTGTAAAAATCACATCCTTGAGTCGTGTCGCTTTTCAAGTGCTCCGAGAGAAATAAAATTGCTAATGTTGACAAAATGTTTCCAGAATCAAGGGCATATAATCGTACCAATTTTTAAGCTTGGAGATACAGATTTTTCATCGAAAATTATACATTCTTGATTCAAGAAAATCGTCGTGGGAAAAGAAAATAATTACTCGAGCCTATCAAATATTTTCTTGAGCAAAAATCCTGATCCTCTGAAATCCCAAAATGATATGTTTTTAATTGAAGAAAACTTTTTTTGGCATCAGCAGTTATTTTTTTGAATGTACGGTTCCAATTTTTATACCAAGCAAATATTCGGTTTCTTTTCAAAAACAGAGAAGGGTCGAGTCCCGATAAGACCGATTTCTCGCCCATTAAAACTTGCGTGGTGAAATTAGAACTTTTTCGCTCTCTCCCTTGTGCGACGTCTGATTAACAAGAAATCATCGGACTCGTCCGTAAATACCTGGTTTACGAAGACTTTCAACTTATCTCTGACGTTATAAAAGGGTAAGAAAAAATTCCCATTTCATTCGTTTCGACTTTATCTCCGACTACGGAGTCGCGCTTTTAAAAAAGAACGGACGAGTAATTTTTACTGCAGCTTACTTCCAGTGCCTCGTCTTACACCGGGTGTCCGAGAAATATAAACCGGGGCAAGATTTAAAATTCACGTTACACGGATAATTAAAAAGAAGAGTTTTTTCAATAAGAATACTTCAATACTGAAGCTTTCGATCACTTTGTGTCGTAAAACTAAAGATACACGTGATTAAAAGTCGTTCCACGTGACAGCCCAGACGGAAAAGTTCTATATATTTTGCATATGGTCCATATGCAGATTTTACCACACATATGAATTATATATTATTTCTATATTAACCATATAAGAGAACTATATTTGGATTTTTAGTATTTGTATATATAATCCATATATAGTCCGTATATAGTCAATATAGAAATCAAATATAATCTATATATTAATGATCAAATCCCCATTTGGATCATATAAAAAATATATATAGAACTTTTCTCCGCCTGGGAGATAATGAAACCAATCAATAATTACACTTTCAAAACTACCCAAAATGAAATCCTATACCTACATTCCACGATACTTTTATAAGTACATCGAGCAAGAAAATCTCGAGGAATGTAGAATTCGGTCAGTACCACCCCCAAGAGGGGTGCGCTTCCGACGGGTGCTTCATAAATACGATCCGTTCCATTCAAAAAGAAATACGAACTATAAGAAAAAATATTTAATGAAACCCTGAGGGAGTATCTCGCCTGTTCCTCCCACCTACCCCTCTCGCTCCCATTCTCTCTCTCTCTCTCTCTCTCCCCCAAGCAATCGCGCCTCAACTTGCCGCGGCACAACGAATAACTTTCCCGGCCGCCTCGAAAATTGGAAACTGCATCATCCACGTCAGGTTATTCGCATTCCAAAGCTTGCTAGACTCGAGTGGAGTGAAGTTATCTATAACAGCGGGAACAATGGAAACTGCTATTGGGGTAATCTCCTGTTCGGGAAATTTATCCGCCATCTCGACAACCTTCCGCTTACCTCCTACAACCCCCACCCCCGCCCCCGCCCACTACCGCCAACATACACAGCCCTACCATTATCCGCGCCAGATTGCCGAGGTATGTATACGTATATACCTACCCCGGCGCTATATACATATACGACGTTACAAAGTTCACCTCAAGAACGAGCTCGTCTTGCGGATGACACGAAATTCCGCGAATGACGATCCTTGGCGCGATATACGGATGAGCGACGTGCCGTTCTTATCGTGAAATGTGAACTCGAAAAAGTGAAGATCAAAAGCAAACGGAAGACAAAGTCTCATCGACGCACGGGATAATCACACAGTCACAAAATAGTCACAAATGGCCGACTAAATATTTTATGAAATTGCAGCAATTAAATGTATATTAGTCGCGAATAAAGGGATATTTATATTTATATAGGGAACGCGTGACTATTTATAATAAATAAAGGAAAATATTTAATTGCTTGAAATAATTCAAACCAACGCCGAATCGATTCAACTAATTTTTTTGCTCCGTATACCACGTAAGCGCGGACAAAGCGACGCTTCGTTTTTTTTTAACGCAGGGTCCTCGTCCGGCGGTCACGTACGCGTATATCGAGCCCCGGAATCGACAGTTTTCCACACCTTCGGCACGTCCCAATATCGCGAAGACGCTCTCGAAGGACACTTTTCAGAGACCACCCCTTTGCGCCGCGGAGGAGATCGGGGCGCGCGGGGGTGGTGTATGTATCGCACGCGGCGGTGGCCGCACAACGACCATGCGCCCGCGCGCGCGCAGTGGTTACGATTATACTCCGGAGGGTGCGACGACGCCGCGAACAGGTAATGTCGCTTCGACCAACCGGACCGTCAAAGTACCCCTAGAATACCTAGACTCTCTCTCTCTCCCTTCCTCCCTCCCCCTCTCTCCCTTCTATACACGTCCACTAGATTCCACCCTTCCTCACCCCTCCTCAGTTTACCCTCTCGCTCTACCTTTCTCTGATACCGTTGCGTCTATACGTAGAGGTGAAAGGAGCATCGAGAACGATTTGAAAACCGGCGAAGAAGCAATAGTCGTATACATTACGGAAGGTATACCTACACGTATATGTAGGTACCGACCTCTTTACGCATGCACCCTTCTCGCACGGCTTATCTCGAAGGGCAGGTAGACACCCGCCCCCGAATAAGCGGTTCTATGTGAATTATATACTCGCGTATGATTTCTATATATACCATATATGGGTCATACAAAAATTTTAAACACTCAAATAATCCGTATCTGTACCTCAGAGAGGTAAAGTGTACTATCTTACATCAGAAGTAAAGTGGACTTGGTACACTTTACCTTTGAGGTATAGATATACAATCTGTATAAAATTTATATGCCATATATGAATTTTGTCCTATATGGATTATACATGATTTCTATAATACTTAAACCATGTACAGATTACATAAGTATGTATTGTACAAAATTTTAAATAGACCCAGGCGGAAAAATTCTACATATTTTGTATATAATTCATGTGCGGTTTGGTCATATAGGTACGAATCTCATGTGATTTTTATATTAACCATATAAGGTATATACAGATTTTTTAATGTTTGTGTAATCCATATATAATTGTTATAAGGTTAAAATAGAAATCATATATAATACATATATGACCAAGACCACATATGGACCATATGGAAATTATATAGAGCTTTTTTCCGCCTGGAACGCCGAATAAGAATATTAATAATAAAATAAAATAGAATTAAGCATCCGATAAATACAATTCAAGACTAATTGAAAATGACAAATTACTAAGAAATAGGCAAGTAAGAAATCGCATGAAAGAGAGATGTACATATTTATATAGGGGGAGAGCAGCGTGAGATCGAATGTACACCCTCCACAGCTGCGGAGTCCATAGGTTACATTGGAAAGCCGCAGTCATTTATTATGACGTCGCGCTTTCTCCTCCACCGCAGCGAAAACTGAGGGTGGTTCGACGGCGAGGGGGTTACGGGTGAATGGGGGGGGGGTCCAACAGAGATTCGCGCGCGGGTGGCCGATCGCTTGTCACGCGCACGAATCCCCCGAGCCCCCCCGAACTGATAGTGGGACGGATACTGTGTATTCACGGTGCGCGGTTAGAATTAATTGCCGATGTTTTTGGCCCGGCTATGAATAACTGGACGAATGCGCGTGCGCGTTAGCGGTGCATCGAGCGGCGGATCGGAGTGATATTTGTGCAGCCGCACTGGCTGGCATGAAACGAATTGGATCGATCGATTGTTATCGATGCGACGGGTTCATTGAGAGGTCGCGAAGCGCCTACGTCGAGTGTATTTATTTGACGGCCGCTGGTGCCCTTTCATTGACGATTGCGTATTCAGTTACACTACTCTAGTTAAAAAGTCAAAGTGTCATTTAATAAATACCCTTTGTGCCACTTATAATGTTATAAAAATAGGAAAATTCGAAATTATCTATGTAAACGGTTACAAATTTACTGTAGTGTTGAAGATAATAATATTGAAGTCGTAATTTCTAATGAAATGAAGTTTTACTGAATGCTTTATAAATTGATCACATCTGGCAGTGGATAAATTTAAATAAATCGTAACTGTAATAAAATTAGATATAAGACATTATCGTTTTCAATGCAGTACAAATTTGCTAAATACGTAACGAATCTTCTATAAGTGTACTTCGAAATTATTTCTAAATTATCCAAACTGTTTCCATTTTAAAGTATAAATATAAGGACTATATATAAAATGTTTCCACCTGGATATCCAAATGTGAATCCAAGACTGAAATTCAATCAAACCAAAATTCCCCAGACCATCCGACCGAAGCTAATCCGTAACTTCTTTTAAATCATTGCATTTCCCAGTTACAAAATCGTTCAAAAAAGTGGTCCACGGACAGAATCCGGCCTACATCACGCATACGATCTCGTAATGCGTGTACTCATACGTATGGAACTGCCTCTATGGAAACTCGGTCGTGTTCTGTCGACAAAACGCTGCTTAGTTCGCGTTCGCTTCGATAGTTCACGGTTACGCCTAGCTGCAGCCAGTCTCCGGAAGCAATCCGGGCGAACTGCGGATGGGGGTGCAAGGCCGTGCACCACTCATTGTCGGCATCTGTGTACCCGCGGTCTAAACGCTCCGTTCGCGTATCGGGCTCTCGAGCGACTGCATCGCGTATACGAGCCGATAGCGAATGTTTCAAGCCCGTGGGACACTACCAAACCTCTGTCCGTGAATAGTAGTAGCACCGGATAACGAGTATGTAAGTGCACACATAGGTACACGCACAGATAGGAAATCTGCACCATTCGGCTTTTCCATGTATATCGTTTTTCCATGTACAATGTATCGATTTTCGTCGATGCACAGGTCTACGCCCCGTTGGCCGCGACGAGCGCGGATTCTTTTGATCTCGTCAAACTCATTCGGCGCTTTGTCACTGCTCGTCCAGAAAATTCGCACTTCTTAGATCCCGTAACCCAACGTCAGGGCGAGAGCGTCGATGAGACTCACAGCTTTTACACAACAAAAAATAAATAAAAAAAAATAAGATTCTGGCTGGTTGAATATTTATTCATTATTCCAAGCAATCAGAAATCCTTCAGACTTTTTGGAATTTTTTACTTTTTATTCCTTTTTACTCGTTTTTTTTCACTGTATAAAGACCTTTAAAGGCGTCCAAAAATTAAGTAAAACAAGGTAAAAGAAGAGGGACAGCGCGCTACGCCTGTAATGAACCATGAAAGCCATGAACTAACGTTTTTTTACAAATTAATAAAAGATTTGCATGAAAATTTCGACGTTTTTCAGCAAATCCTTCAAAACAACTGCACGAAATTTGACCAAATTTTTGGTACACTACAAGTATGTAACAGTATGTTCCTTCGAAAAAAAAGAAGAAATAAAACGTTCTCTTCCACGAATACACGACCCTGGCCAATTCCGTGGCAAATTGAATTTCAAGCGATTTTCCTGCGGTACAGTAATTATCGAAACGAGTTCGGTGGTTTGTTCCTTCTTTTTTCTGAGCACGCAGCAGAATTTTCCACGTGCGTTGCGTGCGAAACAAAGCTCGTAAATTACGATATTTCAATTTCTCCCTTTCTCCTCCCCTCTCCTTTCCACTCTTTCAATTTAATACCTGATAAGCTCAACATCAAAATTACAACTAATTGCACGATAACAACAAAATAACACTCCGTTGAAAATAACTGTACTGAAGAAAATACTTGATTAAAATCATAAAACGCATCTAGTTAAACGAGTTTAGTTATTCTATAGTAATTAAAATGCTACTAAGTTGAACCAAATATTTAATTATTCTAACTACCACATGTTTAGCTATTAAACTAGCTACATCTCTATATGTAGACAAAATTATACAAAATTATTATTATTATTATTAATTATCATCTATATATATGTCTAATATATACCAAGAAAATATGACTATATTAGTTATTCTAACCAGAAAATTCATCAGGTTATCTTTTTCAGTATGCTGTATTAAAATCGCGAGCTATCTGCATATTACCCAACGCGGAACTCGCGGAGTTCGCAGTGCGCATAACTTGACTCGGAGAAATGGATCAGCGACGAAAACAACCTACCGTAACTTCCCTAAAGAGAATATTTACAGAATTTTGTACCCGGGCAAACCGTACCGCGACAAACGCTTCAAAGCCGTCGACGAACGCTGCACCGCGTCGCAGCGTTTGTTTGGCTATACACGCTTCCGCGATTATCTCGGAATTCGAATTAGCGCACGTGGTGCGCACATCAGCTCTGCGCTAAATATTTGCGCAGGGATGTCTTCCGCGAAACATTTCGCATGGCGTTTGTTCGCGCGTTGCGTTCTCCGCGGAGCGGGGATTCTCGTTTATGCGTACAAATTTATTTAGTGAAAAGTAAATGTGGAAATACGTTAAAATAAATCGAGAGAAGCACTTGGGAAAATGGTGACGCGTATTTAGCGTTTCGAACTTAATTAACATTATATTTAAAAAAAAAAGTACGTAAAAATGAAATTGCGAATTGCGATAAAATAATTGTACGCTAGGAAAAACAATGTTCTCGAGTCAAATAACATTCAACTGGAATGAATATCAATTAGATTTATAAAAATATTATCGATTTAATTGGATATTATATGATTTTAACCAGTATTCATTTGAATCGAATAGACGTGCTCTCAGGACCATCTAAAATACGTTTATTCAAATTAAAAGTTATTATTTCTTCGGCGTAAGAATCTTCTTAATTCAGCGTTGAATATTTGTTAATCAGGTACTAATTCGAATGGAAGTACGCGTTACTCCCGGGAAGTATTAGCTGGACCGAGGAAACAGTTTGTTAATGGTTAATATATGTAATTTCAAATATAGCGAAATAAATGTTTAATTGAGATAAGAAAATATATGTTAACTATTAAAATGTTTATTTCATCCAAACGGTTGTATCAAAGAATATAATCGTACCAAGTAAATATTGTAATAGTTAATAATTTGATCCAATAAAATGTTTATTTCGATATATTCAAAAAAACACTCATCAACTACAAATAAACATTTTCTCGATATGTATAGAATTAAAATGCTGCGCGAAGTGTAAAATAGAATGTAACTGATAAAATTCAAGTATAATTCGTATTGTCATCGAAATAATAAACTCGGCGTACCCATGCTTATACAGATCGTTTGAATATTTCCCTCTCGGCGAGATATTATGAATTGAAGTAATAAATTGGAGTAGGTACCAGGAAAAGCCATACGAGACGTCGAAAACTATAACGTACTTTATGCTACACCGCGGTATTCCTCCGACCGTCGATGCGACTCGATTCCGCAACACGGCTAATGCCTCCCGGGGAGAGAAGCGCGCACCGCGCGCCGTTCGATATAGCGAAAACGGTGTTGCCGCTATACGGACTGTGGGAAACGATAATAGCTCCAAGTATAAAACGAAATTGCTCCATTCTTCCTGTATGCGGTAAAACGTGACAATTCCGTAATTGCCGTCGGTTGCGCGTTTCGAGATAATGGTAAGTGAATAAAGTCCCTGCCACACCCCGGCTAAACTCTAATGCGAAGCGGTCGTTGGCAGCAGTCCGGCTTGACTTTTAGTTATACCGGGATCGTATTGAACGTGTATTTCGATATAAAATAAAAGTGAGAGGAGCATCCTGGTTGAAGTGTATAAGTTAAAAGTTGATTATCTTGAATACGGTTGGAGATATCGAAAAAAAGTTTAGACAAAAGATGTTCGTCTGTATTTCTACTATAAAAAAGGGTCAATTGATTTGTCACGTATCCTCATTGCGTTTCGAGATAATCGCAATCAAAGTTAAATAATGACCTTTTTGCTCCACTGTTAGTCTATTTTTCAGGCTAAAAGACATTTGAAAGGAAAAACTTGTATGCGTTCGTCTCAAGGACTGTTTCGAAGTTGTGAGATAAATTTGGGAAAAAAGCAAATATTCTAGAAAACCATAGAATGCGACGAATGTAAAAAGTAATTACCGATCTCGTAGCAATGTTAAAACTTATCGAAACGATTTGTCATTAACTTGAAATATTTCTAAATTCGTACGAAAAAAAATAGTACTCAGTTTGAAATGGAAACTCGAAACTTGAAAATTAATTATGGAGAAAAAGAAACTTTTAATTGCGATATTTAAGGGTGGATTATTTAGCATTAAGAACGTTTTGAATTATCGGTGAAATCGATTACCTGGACAGAAAAATAATAGACAAGAGAACGTGTACGGGATCTCGGTAAACATTTGCAATGTCCTCGTTACCGCAGACGCGCGACGCAGTTTACGCGTCCACCAGGACCCTCCTCTCCGACGCCACATCCCCCGTATATACATACATACACACTCCGTCTCCAACGTCGAACCCCCAACTCACCCTTCCTACCTTCGGCACCTTACTTCCCGACAACTCGCATGCCGTATGCGAATTTACGTCCCGCCGCGCCTAATCCAATATGTATACCTCTAGCCGCCGACACGTACCGCGACGTCCTACTTCTCTGCCAAGAATATTTGAAAGCTGGTAAATGCCGAACTTACGTGCCTCGACGTCGCATAAGTACATATGGATATTCCTGCAATGCCGTGTCGCGTCGCATACCCGCTATACGCAACGCCGCTTTCGCGCGAATGAATGGAAAATCAGAAAGGATCCGTTTCACGGATCCCAAGATACGTAGGTATACCTCTAGTGTACAGGAGGATTAAAATATCGCGGAGAGCAAAATTCAGCAGACTAGCAGAATAAACGATTTAATCCTACATGTAGAACCAAATAATTCAAAAATAGAATTCAAATAATCCATATATATAGTCCACATATGGATTACATATGATTTTTATACACTGAGAAAAAGAATAAGTTGGATCTACTGAAAATGACTTGTGCAGTCGCAGGTAATTATCAATTTATACCAATGAAATGTATCGAACACACTGATAAATATTTGTTACAGTAACTTAATTAATTTTATACCAGCAAATTATTCTTTTCCGTGCACATTTGTTCCGATAACTATGTTAAGTTGGCCGCAAAAGAGGCTGTGGTTTGCAAATTTCTATTACAATCTGTGTACCAATATTCCGTATCTTTCAAGTCACTCAAAACTCTAACGGATCTTTCCACCACCGCGCAGCAATGAAAATTCAGCAAAAAGAGCCCGAGAGCAATGGAGGCGTCTTACCAGAAACATAAAACGCGGAAATTCGGCCGGTATATTCCATATTTATACGAACGCAGGTACACGCGTGTGAGTCGTATCGATTACTCGATTGACCGACGAAATGATATTTTGCGACCCTCGTCACGGAGCGGAAACGTCAGGGGAGCTCGTATACGGGGTCGCGATACATATATACGCGTATATATATGTACATGAAATGCGCGTACAGGACGCCGGTATAGATACCAGAGACTATGTAACAACGAGCGGGAGCCTTCCACGTGTTATCTTCTCCCAGCATTCTTTCTCCAGTTCTTTTTCGAAACCGAGTTGCGCGCGTAAATAAATACCAGACCGATGGCTGTATCTCGTACGAGTTGCGAATAATATCATTCAACAGGGGGGAGGGGGGCAGGGGCGATCATCGACGACTCTTTCAGCCAACCCTTGCACATACACGCGATACATTCGGACGACCCTCCTCTCTCTCTCTCTCTCTCTTTCTCTCTCTCTCTCTCTCTTTGCATACCAGAGAGACAACGCCTCTGTCCCTGGCAACGGTTTATCGTAGGTATATATCGCTCGGTCGACGCTCGGACGCATAATTAACCTGTCAGTTTCGGGGGATACAATGAAACTCTCGATTGTAACGCGGTACTGTGTATATGGACCGCGCATACGAGGTGATGCGTCGGATAATTTGGTGTAAATGAGTTTGTCGGTTGCCGTCCGACACACAGGCTCGGTATTAAGAGCTCGAACTGCGCCTGACGTAAGGCAACCGCGAGACACGTTTGGCGCGACGTATAAGGCCGTATCACCCCTGCATACGAGAAGCTGTGTGAGAGATTTGTTCTCGTTACCTTGACTCGCTTCACTTTTAGGAAAGGTGTTCTCATTGGTCGATATTTTTACAAGCCAATGAAAATCTATACTCTTCTGAAAAGTGTCGCGAGTGCGGATAACGAGAACAAACCTGATGTACCGAACGAGTTTCGAAGAAAAAATGTCTATCGCTATATCGTGTTATCGCGGTTGAGCTTTCCAAAATTTCGACGCGAGTCAAAACAAAACTGTAAGTCCCCAGGTATACTTTGCATGCGGATATACGAAATAACAAAGTCTCATATCGACGTAGGCCATAAATAATGAAATAACAATGGTTTAAGTTTCTTTCCTAGCGAGTAAGTTTAGCCTCATATGGTAGGATACGCGGCATAAGGAAGAAAAAATTTGCTTCATCGAAATAAACGTGTTTTTGAATAATCCTAAAAGCTCATTTATTCGATCAAAATGAATATCGAGTGTAAGTGTGTAAGCATGGTTAATTTCATGAAATGTTGCCTGGATTAAATAATTAGTATTCATTCGAGTCGAATAAATGTTCTCTCAAGACAATCCAAAAACACATTTAATTCGATCAAGCAAATTTTTTTCTCACTATACTGATAGGAAACAGTTTATTTGTAGTTAATAAATGTTTACTGTTACGATTTTTACTTGGCACAATTCGACCCTTCGAGACAATTGTTTGAATGAAAAATGAACGTTTTAATAATTAACATATATTTTCCTATCCTAACAAAATAATTATTTCGACATGTTTGAAATTACATTTATGAAATATTAATAAATTGTTCTCCCGGTATACCTACCAGCAGCAACGGATTTTAATCGCGAACTCTGCGGGCAACGTGTATACGCACCTGTGAATAACATTTAAAAAAAAAGAAAACCAACCCTCCGTTGCTCGATATAATACGGGCTAAACTCTCTCCCGTCTCGCTGTTTGTTCTATCATTCGTACTCCGCGAGAACGGATTATATCCGCTTACATCTCGTAATACGTATTGTCGCCTTCATTCTTATCGCCTTTGCGCGAACAAACTTTGTCTCCGGAGCATTTAACGTGGCGTAAATTCGTTACAGAACTCTCCCTTACCCTCACTCTCACTTTCTCTCGGTGAATCGAGATCGAGAAGACGATATTAAGGCAGATTTTATCGTCTACTCGCCAGGCCTGTATAATAAACGAAAACGGAGCATGATACTGATAGAGCGTACGCTCCCGATAAATTTCCGGTCTCGAGGCTATAGTGGGTGGTGGAAACGGAGAGTCGACTATAACGCCTTCCACCGAAATGAAAATTTAACGAGTGCGTTGCGGAGAAGCATCAATTTTTATACACCGAAAAAAAGAGTTTATTAATAGCTAATAAGTATAATTTCACATATGCAGAAATAAATATTTCATTAAGACGAGAAAATATGTGTTAATTATTTCATTCAAAAGGTTGCCTCGAAGGTTGGTTCAATAATATATATATATTTCGCCATATTCAGACAAACATCTACTAATTACGGATAAACTATTTGTAATTAATAAATGTCTGCGTATAGTTGATTAATTAGTATAATAAATATCTGCGCAGATAATAAGTAAGTGTAATTAGTAAATTTATTAACTACAAATAAATTATTCTTAATTAATAAATATCCCCCATACGATTGCATAAAATGAACTCGCGAGTCAAAAGTCGAGTGCTATCCATCAATTATCAATTTTATTATTCCTTTTCAAATTCGTGTCCGCATCCAATTTTTTATCGAGCACTTTAGATGCAACCATGTGGAGTTCCACATGGCTAAACCTAAGCCCCCATCCCATCCCATCTCGTTATAGAGAGTTGCACAAATTCACTAGAATTTCCTCAGTCGAATCGTCGAAAATGCTCGATCCCTCGCGCTCGCTTATCGCGGCGTGATAATGAAAGTTACCACGCGAGGCTGGCTTGCACTTTTTTGCGCTACACATACCGCTTTCCTTTTTTCACCGCGGGACCCATTAATCATCCGTTCTCTCTATCCCTATTAACATATCGTCGGCTGCATTTACGAGACGGTCGTACACGTACGCGCAACAGTAGTCGTATCGCGGCCGGTGTAGCGTACGAAGTAGGTACGTGGTGTGATCTACGCCCGGCACTATTAATCCTCGAGACAATAGATGCGCCGGGACAGAATTGGTTAGCCCCGATATCACCCTCGCGCATCCGTCAATCTTACGTTAAACGGTGGAACTAGCAACGATCGTGGTTTAAATTAGGAGTTTCGAAAAATATTACTTTTTCGCGTGCGTCCTCTTAAATCAGCGACTTTTTTATCGTTTAAAGACACTAGATCAAATGATGCAAAGCATACTGCGAAGCTGGCGCATTTGAATGGTCGACAACTTGAAACGGAAACTTTGAGCCGAAGTAGGATAAGCGCCCAGGTCGAAGTACGAGTTCAAAATTTGATCACCTTGAGAACAGTGAGAGATAGCGAGAAAAAGTTTAAACAAAAAATGTTCGTCTATGTTTTTACTACAAAAAAGCTACCCTTGACTTTTTACGTATCTCTGCCGCATTTCGAGATAATCGTATTGAAAGTTAACTGAAACTTTTACTCCGGATGATGAAAGCGCGAGGATGATTAATTTTCTTCTCAATCGTACCACAGTATGCATTCTCGTGCAAGAAATAAGTAATAAACAAACTAGCCGGTATAGAGATGATTATCTCATTTTTAAAATAACTTGAACGATCATCAAGGCAAATTTTTCAACCATGTAAATGAAAATAATTAAATATCGCTATCACGACAAACTATCAAACAAGAAAAACACCGATGGAATTGTTTATCGTCTCTAATTTCTCATCCGCGAAAAGTCGAGTGTACCAAAAACACCGCAACCACCACAACTTTAATCTCGAAATTGAAAACGCGTCGACATTCGTCGTCCGGCGCGTCTCCAGCCGCACCTGCCGCGCGCCGCAAACTGAATTAGCGATGCATGGAACGGGCGCGCCAACGCGCGAGACGGCTTATCCGAAGGGAAACGGCAAGTCGCCGCCGTTCGCGGGTTTACGGTCGCGATATGCAAATTGACGTTTATCGAGCCCGCCGTAAAATCCGCAGACGCGAAAAAGTAACCGCGACGCTTTCCTTTCCGCCCGGATCGAAGCGCGCGCGCGCGCGCGCGTGCTCCGAGGGGGGTGTGGCCTTTGGATCAGACGACACACACACACACACACACACACATACACGAGCAGTCGACTCTATACGTCGTCGGAGAATCTTCAATCTGTTCCATAAGCGAGTTTGTGTCACGGTAATTTCCACTTGGCTTCTACCCCCCACCCTCCCAGCGCTCGGCCCCACCCCATCGACCCGAGGCTATTCCCTTCGGTGCTGCTCCCTGCTGACCGACCCTTGTTTTTTCTCACCCTTAACCCGCGCGGGGCGTGAGGTTAACCGTGGACGCGGACGACGGGCCTCCCTCTCGTTGGAGGGTGGTTGAGAAAAGAGTAGTGGGTATCCGGGGGTGCGGAAAAAAAAAGGCGGGAGAGGGGGTGACCACCACGGGGCTGTTTTGTGAGTTATGACCGCGCGAGAGTCCGCCACGGGAAAAATATAACGCGCCCGAAATCCCCGCGAAACCGCAAAACTAATTCCGTTCCGGCCGCGCGTCTGGACGACTTACGACCATATACCTATCCCGAGAGAAGAAGCGTTTATTTTGCTCTACGGCAAGCCCTCTGAGAGCGCACAAGAAAGTGCAATAATAAAGTAAATAACGAACAATAAGTAAGTAATTACTAAGTGAGTAAGGTACGAAAATAAAGTCAATAACTAAGTAAGTAACTAAAACGGTAACTATATAACGGTAAAAATAAAATTAAGAAATAAACAAATAAAACAAGAAATATTAATAATAATAACGAGTAAATGAGTAACACGCAGGTAAACAGTAACAAGTAAGTAAACGTTGGACATATAAAAAACATCAGAGAGAAGGAGAGAGAGAGAGGGAGAGATTCCTGGGGAGAGGACCGTCGTCGTTCGGGGGTGGCTTTCGCGTAAATCGTGTGTATGCGTCGAGGGCGAGAGGGCACGCTTCGATCGGCGGTAATGTACTCATCCGATAAGCCGAAGAGACGCGAAGGCATTAGCCCGGTTTATCGCGTCGTCCACGGAGGCTTGTCATCGAAAGTTCTCGCGAGAGTCGTTCGCCATGGAGCGAGGAATCGGTCGTGGCGCGTTGTGACTGACGCGGCTAAAGTTTTCGGCCGATTATAGTACGTGCTTTCGATCGGGGCGAATGCTTTTGAAGGGAGTTTCGTTGAGGGGTGAAGGTCGTAAAAAAAAAAGTTCACCGGGAGCGAGCCTATACCGAGAAAAATAATTAGGTTAAAATGATGAAACGCATTTGGTTAAATGTGTTCAGTTATTCTAAAAGAAATACTGGTCGGTTGAACCACATGTTTAGTTGTTCTAATCAAAAAGCGGTCAGTTTTAATTGAACTGATGGAAGATCCATATTTCAACAAACAGTTTGATAAATCGACTGATTATTTTTCTCAATTTACACAGTAATGATATTTATCAGAAATTTTGAGAAAGTACCAAAGTTTTTATGAAACATTGATGTGTCTAGAGTATCATGTGATCTTCCTTTGAAATTGAGAAAAGAGTCGTGTAAGTCGTTCATGTCTATAAAGTTGTACATACAAATTTTTTAAATTGAGATATTACGAAATTATTATTCGAAATGAACCCAGTCACCTACTTTAAGTTACTTATTTTCAAATATCTTTGGAAGTAAACATCAGACCAAAATTTCATTTATCTATAATATAACCTTATTTATTATAGTCTAATATGCAATTAAAATGAAATTTCAATCGTTGCATAGAAGATACGAAATTACAGTCATAATACGACAGCATATCATGTCATGCTCCTGCGATTTAGACGTGTGTCCCAGGATTAAGATAAATGGAATTAGGGATAAAATTTTGTAAATTTTAAGTAGGAAAAATTCATGTGTTATCGTGCCCAAAAATTAAGAAAACTTTTAACAGTGATATACATGCGTAAAATCGGAAATTTTGCATTAAAATCAACTGATTTTTGCATTCCTTTAATGTTTGTTTTTATCATTAACGCTAAAAACCGGTTGAGTTTGTCATATAAAAATAGATGGACCTATTTAAACGCAAAATTGCTAACCGCGTATATCCTGTGTATACACGGTAGATGTTGACCTTAATGCTCTGAAGGTTAACAAGCCATTCGTTATGATTTCCAATAATTTCATTATTTTCCCCCCGATATATACATGTATATATGCACCCGGATCTCGTCCTTGATTAAAAATACCGCGGTTATTGCGGGGTTTACGACGATGTTGCTTCCACCTTCTATACCTGGCCCACGCTACCCCTGGGACGCGACCGCGTATAACGTTTCGTGCCAGTTATGTTAGAGAGAGAGTAGCCGGATACTATTTTATTACAGCTACCCCCCGCGTTAGCGCTGGAGGGAAACACTCCTCGCGTGGTGTGCTCCAAAAGATCGTAAAATTGTACTATCGCGTTCCGTTGCGGGGATTCCGAATCGATGGCACCGCAATGGTGAACGCTGGAACAGTTTCTATGTTACCTCGTTAGAAAAAAAAAGAAGTGTACCTACTGCGATACATGCATTGAGAAAAAAAATCGTTTCATTCAAATACATTTTATGGTTACGGGTGATTAACTAAATATGTATATTATTATATTCGAACAAACATTTAGTTGAAGCAGTCAAGTATCTAATTACTTCAACTAAATTTTAATCACTTTAACTACATATTTGTTGAGATAACTATATATTTAATTGGCTGCTTGTAACCTCAAAATTTAGTTAAATCAAACGATTTTGTTTTCTCATAATCAGTGCATTCAACGTCTCACTTTGGACTCATTTTTAAGGGTCTGTTGCGAGAATGCATGAAAAACTTGAATTCGATAAAAATATTAAAATTATCGCGTTAAAATATACAGTACTTTGCAGTTGCTTTAATTCTTCAAAATAATCGAAACGTTATTATCGTGTCATAGAAATATTTAAATATGGGAAAACGGTCTACTTTATTATTCTAACCCGTCCTATACTACACGTGAAGGTTCTAATCAGATCGTCGCGTAACCTGTAAATAAAATATTCTTTCGTGCACCGTATCCACGTTAATTATTGGATAAAAGGGCGCGGGCGAGTAACGATATCGCGCCGGGGTAGTACTTTTCGGCAACGACGAATTTTACGCAACAATGGGGGAGACACATTGTTCCATGGAATTAGTTATTAACGCATCCTCGAACACGCTTTCGCGATAGCCTCGTAAAATCATTTTATAACCCCGCCTTTCGCGCTGTAAAACTTTCGCCAAAGACTCACCGTCGAGTTTATATCGCGGAAACAAATACTACATTAACCCTCCTCGAACGAAGGAGGCTTTTATTACCCGAGCAGCAGTACGAGTGATTTGCGTAATACGTACGAATATGTGACTCGAAGGACGCCATTAGGGAATGAAAATTTCGAAGTAAACGAAAATTTCCATTTCGTTTATAGTACAGTCGATGAGTCATTTGAGATAAAAAAATTGGGGCAGGGTTAAATTGTTAATGTTGTTTCTGGTTGTCAAAGAGGTTAAATCCCGAGTTCCCGTATTCCCAGCTGTATTCCTTCACCGCCATGTTGAAATAAATTTTGGAATCGGTTTATCTCGTTTCCTCTTCATTGGAGGAAAAAAAGTTCAATGAATGAAATTGTAGAGCTCGAAATTTCACACATTCTTTGTCTGCGGCCGCGAACTCTCTGCAGTTATTTCCCAAAAAAAGAAGGCGCAAGTTTCAAAAGATCGGTTTCTCCATATTATCTTCAAACATTGATTTGCATCGAATTTTTTCTCGTAAAACTTGTATATCTCAAAGAGATCTGTTACAAACACATATAGGTATTGTTTATAACTTTTGGAAACTTTGGCGCCCTCTATCTTTTTCAGAACATTTCGAGCTCTACAATTGTCGTCCTTACACTTTCTTCCCTCCAATGAATAGGAAACGAGATAAATCGATTCCAAAAATATTTTCAAGGTGGCGATGAACGGATACAAGTGGAGATATACCTTTTTGACCAAGAGAAGCAAAACGCAACCGTGCGAGCACAGTTAACTCCGAAATATAAAAAGCGCGTGATTAACGTCGTCGATCGTTCAAAAGTTGACAACCGTGGGTGCGCGAGGATGTACGTTGTCACTAACAGCCGGGTCTTGGACTTGATGGCCACTTAGGAGCACAATACCCCTCGGTGCCCTTACTTACCAAGCCCTGCTGCCCATTACTCTAATGTGTGCCAATGAAAGTAATTATATCAGCCGGCGGAGGAACTCCGGTAAACTTCAGTTCGCATAAATTTTGATTATATCCACCACACGAGTTGCGGCGATACACGCGTACTGCGCTGAGGAAAACAATCAGGTTAAAATGATAAAAAGCATCTAGTTAACACATTCAGTAATCCGACCAAAATACTGGTTATTTGAACCAAATGCTTAGTTATTCTAACCAAATGCTTAGCCTAACCAAAGAGTGGTCAATTTAACCACCCAGACGGAAAACTTATAGGTACAGCACAGAAATCAAGCCCGGTGGATCGGTTCCCTTCGAATTATCTCGAAAACAAGGCGAGATACGACAAAAACTTTTAAACAAAAGTCCTTTGGTTTTAAAAGACGAACGACTTTTGTATCGAAGCTTTTATCCTATCTCGCTTCGTTCGAGAGATATCTCGGAGGATCCACTTCGGGGAGCTGGCTCGACCTCTTAAATCCAGATTAAGCAGCTGTAAAAAAGGACAGGGGTCTCTCGTTTAACGATAAACTTGAAATCGAAAGGGCTTTCGACACGACGAAAGCGAATCCTTGATACGGGAAGCTTTTCAGGGGCGATTTTTTTTCCGCCCGAATTCTAAAGGTCCTTACATCCGAAAAAAACAATTTTCAAATTTCCCGCAACCCGGCAAACCTTCCAGCTTCGGTTTTCGAAACTTTTCTTGCGTTACAATTATACGAGTCCGCGATCTTCGCCGTGATGCGATATTCGGGGAGATTTTTTACCCGTGAAATTTATAGCGAGGCAATAGAGGGCAAATTAGAACCACATGACTGGCTCCACCATCCATCTACTCTCCTACCTACCGGCCAGATTTCTCCCTCCCTGTAAATAAACTAAGCTGGTTGCGCAGTGGTGCCGTCATATAACTCTCGTCGAATTCCAGACATCGTCGCGACGCCTGATGTCGCTGCTCCTGCTAATTGCGCCTGTGCGACGATTCGCTTAAAACCGTACGAGATTTTTTTTCAAAGACGGTGAAGGACGAACATTTCTCAAATGATTTGCGACAAGAAAATCAGTGTAATTAGCGCGATAAAGTCCGTCTTGACCAGCTTTCGTGCCAACATCCATTACAATACGACGTTTTACGTGCATCAGCCAATTCGGTTTTCTCACAAATTTTTTTTATCGCAGATTCGAAAAATTTGGAAAAATTATTTAACTCGTATTTCTTCAATTTTCATTTTAGGCCTTATTTAAACTGAAAGACGACATCAACAAATGCAGCTACGTCATCGTGCTATAAGCCGCAGGCTTAAAAGCCTATATTGTCAATATCTCTATGATTTTTAAAAATGTTTATATTCCAGCCACACTTGAAATTTCAATATTTCGACTTGGAATTTGAAATCTATAATTCACAAAACTCCCGATGACATAAAACATTACATAAAAAAAGAAGTCAGAAGAGTAAGCGATCGTATCCCCCGTCCGTTGCAACTGCAGCTTAATTACTGCATGCCGGGAAGCTGAATCATCGCCCGTTACCAAGTATGCGAGAACGAGGCGACAATTTTTCACTGTACTCGCGGTACTGCTTGATTTCTTTCTCTTTCCCTCTCTCTCTCTCTCTCTCTCTCCCTCACCCTCTCTCTCTCTCTCTCTCTCTCTCTCTCTCTCTCTCTCTCTCCCTCACCCTCTCTCTCACAGTTGCAACGTTATTTTACCACAGTTTCCAATACACGTGGAATAAGTAATTCCTGCACGTTTCTACTCTAATTGTGTGCGTGTAAAGATGGATTCAAAATACAACGACGCTATTATCAAAATCGGAGTTGAGAAATTTTAACCTTAACAAAAATGCATCTTAATTATACAATTGCACAAAAATGTCTGCTCCACAATTTTCTCTATTTGCACTGAGAAAAATAATATTTCAAAGTGTAGCATTTTCAATCCCAGAAAGTATAGGGAAAAACTCCAGGTAAGAAATCTAGTTAAGGTGCAGTTATGAATTCGGGGTTGAATATAATACTATACCGCATAAAATTTACATTTGTCAGACGTACATTAAAATTCTATACAGCACAGATAAAAATAAATCATAGCATTTGCAAAGTTCGTAGTAAATTACTAAACAATACCAATTTATTGTTAGAGTAACTAAAATTTTTATAAAAATGATAGCAACACTTATAACTTCTACAAGTTTTATTAAAATTATAATTATCGTAACAATAAATTGGCCTCGTCTCGAAATTTACCACAAACTTTATAAATCCTACGATTTATTTTTCTTGTCCATTAGTCCTATACAGTACATGTAAGTCCTTTACAGTATAATATTTAATCGAATTCATAACTGTCCCAGCACTACATTTCTTACCTAGTTTTCCCCCATATTTTTTAAATTTGATCGCTACATGCTGAAATATCCTTTTTCTCAAAATTTCAATGCACTTTTCACATGCTCTAAATTTTACGAAAATAGCACACAAGTGCGATACATTCCCACGTGCAGTCTCAAACAATCCTCTCTACTTTTTGCGAAATTAAAAAAGAGCACCCCCGCAAATATATTCACTACGAAAAAGCCGCAGGAAAATATTTTCTTCCCGTCTCTAACCAGATGATATCCTTTGTACGCCTGCGCTCGTTCAAAGCCGATCTAGAAGAACGAGTGACCCTCACGAAAGCGAGTTGTCGTAAGCCCGAGGCATTGATATAGCAGCCGAAACGTTTCACAGAAGGCACGGTCGCTAATTAGCAAGGATTCGCGTAAAGAGGCACTCCCTGAAACTTTACGACCCGTTTTCTTGCGATTTCTATGCGCGTCTAAGCAGACTTAGAGAGAATCCTTTGAGGTATATTACCCACCCGAGATCAAAGTGGCTTTTGTCGAGCACTTATAGAGGCGTATCACCCTACCCCCGCACGATTCAAAGAAAAAACGAAAACTCGAAAGTCCTAGCAATAATATACATCTATTGTTTTCCAATTAAAACGAAATAGATATAGAACATAACAAACTATATAATACCTATAATAAAATACAAATTTTTTATTAGTTAATTTTCTTTTTAACACGCGAACAAAGCGAGATCAAAGTAGCTTTTGTAAACTATTTAACAGAGGTATATGTATATGCTCTCGTACAATTCAAAGAAGAAACAAAAAATAAAAAATCCTAACCCTAGTACCCATCACATATTTATTACTTCTCGAGTAGAACAAAATAGAAATGAGAAAACTAAAAATTACAAGATGACTGTTACCCAAAATACAAATTTCTTATTTGTTAATTTTCTTTTCAAGATGTCCGTTAAAGAGAAACACCACTTCAGGGTGACGTAACTCCTCAAGAAGGTTTATCGGTCAATCCAAATTGCGATTAGAACGGAGCCGGCGTCGGTAGCTTTATCGATCGTCCTTTTCGCTTTACCCCAATTCACGGTACCGCCGCGAGCTCCAAAGATAACTGCCTTTTTATTTTGTATTTTTTACCGCCACCGCTAAACGCCGAGGCCGAAGTTCTCTATCCTCCACGTGGACCTCTCCGAACGTGCGCCTCGCGTTATATTATCTTTTTCATTAGAGAGAGCGGCGTTATATTTCGCTTACAACGGGAGAACTTAAATTTACTCCTTTCTTTTCTTCATCGGATCTACCACAACGAAACAATTGCGCATCAATTTCCACATTTAATGCCTTAAAAACGGATCTGCCGTAGGCGAGAGGGAAGCGGCACGCCCACTCTCTCGAACGGAAGAAGATTTGCGCAAAACAACCGACAGCCTTTAACGATTGACTATACGGCTTAGCGGATCAGTCTAAAAGGATTCGTTTGGAGCGATAAGGATTAAGCTCCTGGAGACGTCTGGATCAACCGAGCCACGGAGAGCCTGTTGCTAAATGATAGATCGCATAACGAGCCACCTTTCGCTTTATCCATTTATTTATATATCTACTTCATCGCCACCTTCAAAAAATAAAGCCTGTATATACAGGTAGAGTTTTTCATCTCCGCAAAGTGTCATTTTTCGCTTCAATACTCCTCGGATTACTCGACCGATCAGACGCTAATTATCGTCAATTGCGTAGAATTCGAAGAAATACGAGAGTAACGTCAAACGAGTCGATAAATCTGGAAAGGTGTCGAAGGAAAGTGATGATAAAAATCTCCAAGGAAACGTCTTCGATCAATTCTCATATCGGAATTTCAGGCCAACCCTCGTTAAGGGATATATCCTCTGATTACGTCAATTCTCCCTAATTTCATCCACTTTAAACATCATCGCAACAAAATTCCGCGCAACTCCATATTCTATCCGCTTTACCCGAACGAGATTCAATTCGGAACGGCATTCGGAACGGCGTTCGGTATGCGTGGTATCCGGGGTTGGATGGAGGAGAGGGGCAGAGCTCACCCTCAGAAACTAACCGAACCTGACCTAGTATAGGCCGACGTCGAGCCACGATACACGCGCATCTCGATGTGCACACGTATGCACTTTGGTACCAGCAGAGTCTCCGAGGTTCCCGCAGGAAATTGTTTCCAGCGCGCAGGAAATATCGCGGAGGCTGGCGGGACGATTTGAAGGAAAATAATATCGCGCGAGACCATCGGAAACGATCTAACCGCGAATAAGCCCCCAACGATTCGCCCGCAAAAATTGCCCGCGAAGCGAATCGAACGGATCCGCGAGTGCGGCAGGTATTCCAATCTCGTTTAAATCAAAATTCCTTCGACGCCGTCCCACGTGACTACCGTTCGAGGGAAGCTGGAATTCAATGGCCCATTACAGGTCGTTGGAAGCCACTTCCGGCGTATCGCCTATCTCCCTCCTACGTGTACACCGATACCCTATCGATATTCGAGGTGCATTAACGTTGTACCGGGCACGAAGCTGGAATCTGTATCGGGTGGCCCCGCTGTTCAAATTAGTATCAACAAATTTCCGCAAAAGTCTTCGCTTTGGGAAAAATGTCTCGGATGAGGATCCCTTCATTTTGAGGAAGAATTTCTCGATCGTGGGAAGAATTATATATTATGAAGATCTTCTACGTGGTTTATATTCGATGAAGTTGGAAAATTAGTTGACTGTTTCGAAGGGAGTGAAATATTTTCATGTCGATATTATTTCGAAGTTATTCGGTGAAAACAGAGATTTTCAAATTTATATTGCAAAGAGATTTACAAATATTCATAGTAACGTATCCAGAACTCGAAAAACATTTCAAATTCTCAAAAAAAAAAATTGTAATTAATTATTACCATTTTAAATTCATTATTTGTGCGGTATTCAGTGAAGTTTGTGAAAATAAAATTCATTCATTTTCCACGTTTCTCAGTCTAAAAACCGTTGACAACCCGAGGAACCAAAAATTCTCAACAAAATTACGATTAATTATTCCTACTTTAGATACAGTATTTGTAAATGGTATCTAGTAATATTTGAAACTAAAATTCTCAGATTTTTTTCAGGTTTCTCATTTTAAAACTGTCCACAACCTCAGATACCCCTTTTCGGTGGTTAAAAATGTTTGCATTCCGAAATACCGTACCGAGTTAAAAAAAAAAGTCATCTGAATCCCGTGAAAGCCGCGTGAGCGATATAAGCTGAATGTCCAAATTAACGTGAAATAATCGGAGATATTGTAAAAAAAATGTTCACAAGACCCGCAGAGATACCTTTTTTACGTGGCGGAAGAATCTCGTTAATACCATACATTCCTCTCGCCGTTACGTATACCGCATCGACTCGGAGAGAGAAAAAGAAACGAGAGTTTCCTCCCAATTCCGCGTCGGCGTATCGCCGCGAGGGGAAATGCTTTTTTACGGTACGAATGCAACTGCGCAGCGCCGCGGATCATCTCGAGTGGATGCGAACGAGCTTTTCTCTTGCTCCTATTTTCCGGAGCACTTCGCTTTATACAAACACTCTGAACTAACAAACTTCATGCACTGGTTCCAGGAGAGGCGAGCGAGTATGCACGTACAGCCGCGTATACGTGATGTGCTCACCGGCGCACGTATAGACCCCGTTCACTTACACCAAAATCTCACGGTCCGATGCTCCGGCTGTCCTTCCGGGGGAAGACCGCACCGCGAGCATCTCACCCACGTCAGGGGAGTGTGCCACTTCCTTTCTCTCTCCCTCTCTCTCTTTCTGTCTTCGCCTTTCACCGAAAGATACGAAGAATGTCGGTCCAGAAGTTTTTTCCCCGCTGGAGAGTGGGAGGGAGAAAAACGCGAAGTGTTGCCTTAATTGCCGGACGGGTAATTCGTTTCGCGAAGTGGTTGATGACCAAACCCGTATATCGCGCCTACTGGAGCTCCCCGAAAGATCGTCGACCGAAAATGCAATGCGTGAGGCATGCACTGCAGCTCGTCACCTACTCACTATGAATGCAAGACGATTCGAGAAAATGCAAGGCTGGAAGTTGATTCTCGATCGTTCGAACGTTTCGTCGAAACGCCACGCGCGAAGCAAATGAAATCCCAGGCGACATAATACGGCTAAATCGGAGACTCTCTTTTCACCGGATGAGAGAGTTTTTGGTGAATTTTATAAGGAAAGGTGGAGGGTTAACTATACAGTAATGTAGTGCTTTAAAATGTTTTTTTCTAACTGAAAGATATGCACGCTCATTGATAAAAATCCGCTAATGCAATTTAATTCATTACGTGCAACTGATTGTTAAGGAAATACGATAGACCAAAAGCGAGTCTGTATGACCAAGGAGGTTTTCAAGATCTTTTTAAAAAGGCACTGGGGAAAAAATTCATTCAATTCAACTAAATTCTAAGGTTACAGGCGCCAAACTAAATATACAGGGTGTAATGTCCAAGAGAGCTGAAACAGGAGGAGCCTGATTCTGTTCAGAGTTAGTACGCTGACCAGAAGGGTATAACCCTTCCTACGACACCCTCACTTTAACAAAGAGTTGACAGTCGAGTGAGTGCCGTAAATCGGGGATTGTAGAAAGTCATGTCATTGGTCGGTATACTAACTCTGAACGGAATTAGGCTCCTCATATTCCAACCCTCTCTCTCTTAACCGTTACACCCTGTATAGTTATTTGAACAAACATTTATGGTAGTCGAAGCACAGCTAAGTATTCGATTACTTTAACTACATTTTTTAAAAATAACTATAACATATATTTAGTTGACCACATGTGATCTGAAAATTTAGTTAAATTAAACGATTTTTTTCTGGGTATGCCCATTTTTTTCTGACCATAGCCCAATTTACGAATGTAGGTACCGAATATATTATAATCTGCGTGAAAAACCGGCCTTTTACTCTTCAGAGAGGCAAACTTTTACTTCCTCAAACGCGTACGCGTCATTAAGCGTCACTGAATAATTCATTTCGAACTTCCGTGTTCCCCTCCACTACACGTCGTGTCAATTTCGAATCTTCAAAGAAACCTCCAAATGCAGGCTCGCCAACTACCGTCGACAAAGGTGCGCAGGAAGATATCAGCGACCCATTTTTGGAAAACACCTGGTTAGAGATTCCCCGCATGGGAGCCGTATAACACCATTGTTTTATCTGCATCGCGAAACAAGGGCTATACGGCGTGCTTTATAGTCTGTCGGTTACGGGGACCCTTGCTACCCTTCTAAATCAAATTATGAGACACATACGCGTGTCTCGAATAACGACGTCCTTGACGTACAAAGGCGGAGATCGCGTTCTCGTAAACAGGCCCTCGAAGGGCGTCGGGGCTTCGCATCTCTGAAAGCAGGTGGGGGGAGGAATTCGAAATGGGGGTGGTCGAGAACTGGACCACTTTTTACAGTGCTCGAGATGCGCTTCGAAAATCGACATTGGCTCATTGAGAAGTGGATGAGCTCGAAAAGTAGACAATTCTTTCATCGCGCAATTAAACTTCTGCCAGAAAAGTGGAGAAAAGTTATAGTTTCCGAAGGCAAATGATTACGACGTGATGTTTTTAAAACGAGAAAAAACAGCGGCTTTCAATGCAACCCCCTGATACTTCGTACCCATAACCGTGGCATATTTCGAGCGAATTAGATTGCAAGTGTCTCTGCATCTCTCTGACCAGAAATAAAAGCTCCGGTCATACTTGAATCGCTTCAGTACCTTCGCAAAGATCCCTTGGCACTCGGATGCTGCGCGAAGCCTGAAAATAATGGGATGTACGACGTGGGTAGAGAGCGATAGTGGCACCGAAGGTGGAACAGACGATCACACCCGGCAAGGGATGCTGAAGTTGTCTCCGATGGGATCACCATCCGAAGGGGAAATACGCTTCTCGTTTCTGGACGAGAAAACGAAGGGCCACCCTTTTAAGGAGGCGGGAGGAATGATAAAAAATTGCCTGGAGGCGTTCCGTGAACTTCCGTCCGAATGAATTTGTCATTGCGACGATTTAGCCCGAGGCTAATAGATTTGCCGTCATAAATAGTGCTCTATTTACCGGGTGGGTAAAATACATTGGATATCGCACCCAACGAGAGCGCGTACGTATTACAGAAGCATTTTCGCGGGCAACAATCGAATCGTGTTATCCCATTCGCCTCCGAAGCGAATCGTACAATTGCGACGATTAGGGAAATGATAATCGCCGATGTTGATGCCGGCCGATGGGCGATAAAATCGTGCGCTTTGAGCGAGAATAATTTGAATACCTAAATCAACGTGACAACGCGTTATCGCGCTTGCGGGGCTTTAGATGGACGCCCGATATGTGTATACAAATCGTTTCGATAGGTGTTTTGCGATAATAAATGAACAGTGTGGGTAAATATAATAGAAAATACAACACGACATGCGCTGTACGTACACAGTAAAAAATTGTATTAAACTTAACACAATTAATTTATGCTCGATCTCATATAATTGTGTATAAAGTTCAACAAGATATTTAATATAAATTTCACAGGGATGCATATTAATTTTCATTATTACGTATTGTATATATTAAAAAGAAGCTTTTTGCATACAATTATATTAAAAACGCAAGTTTTTCTGGAAGTGCGTGATAAAAAAAATTGTATTAAACTTAACATAATAAAACTATATAGAAAGCTTTCATGAAATACGTGATTATAAAAATGTTCATAACTACTAATTAATTTTATTATCATAACTTCAAGTATATTGAAAAAAGCTTTATGTAAAATTATAATAAAAATACAAATGTTTCTTATAGTTTACATCTAGGAATAAGGTACTATACCGATGGAGAAATTGATTAATTGTTAATAAATCAGACATCGCACTATCAGCCCCTAGAGAGCTCTAGCAGGGCAAAGAAATATTTATTAATAGTTGATCAAATATTTAATTCGCGTTCTGTTACAGTCGATATATGTTTTTAGTAATAAACCCCAATTGAATAAATGCATTTATTCGACAGTAATCCATCGTTTTTCTCGGCGCAGCAATCCCGTCAGCGTCGATATTCGCCCGCGTCTCCTCTCCCATCCCCCTTAGTCTTTAGCGGAGAACTGCTGTATTTTTCGCCCCCCTCGCCCAGCCCACATTTCATCGGCCGATCTCCCCCCCCCCCCCATCCCCTTCTCTCAATCGAACCCGTTCACCGCAACAAGCTTTAATCTGCCGAGCTACAGCGCAACTACACGGGAAACTGCGCCCGC
Source organism: Xiphydria camelus (assembly GCA_963678675.1). Lineage (NCBI taxonomy): Eukaryota > Metazoa > Arthropoda > Insecta > Hymenoptera > Xiphydriidae > Xiphydria > Xiphydria camelus. The sequence goes on from OY783197.1 coordinate 1,341,859, forward strand.
CTAACGAGAACGCGAAATCCAGTGTGTTCCTAAAATCGGTGCCATGTCCCTGTCTCCGTGAGGTATTGCGCGCCGCCCGCGCGAACTGCCTGCACGCTCCGTACGATAGATTAAAATGTCCGAGCTTTTAAAAAGTACCTGTATACGTACGTCAATTTTTCCAAGACATTCTCCGATTGCCACCTCAGGGACACGCGAGGTATCGAAGTGAGGGGGGCAGAGAAAGTAGAAACGCAGAGATGACTGCGGAATTTCGTCCGCTCAGACTGTCCCGATAACCGTATCCCCTGCTCCCCACCCTCCCATCGTCCCTCCTTCTTGCGCGTTCGCATACACTCGCGCGCGACTGCAATTTTTACCCCCCGGTCGGACCACAACGCTCGCGCGGTACGCGGGAGGAGAGCACAATACCGGATGCGGTTTATCCGCATGCTGATAGAGCCGGAGCCGGAATCCTCGGTAAGCGCGGCCCTAGTAGGCTTACCGCGGCTTAGAGGGAGAGCCAGCCCCGCCAGGTCTATATACGCGACGCAGGGCGTCCTCAAAAGGGAATTCAAAAGCGGAAAAATGTTTTGCCAGATTACAAAATAATGCCTCGGTTGGCAAAACCGCGCGCGCGCATTGTTCTCCTCGCGGATGATGTAGAGAGGATCGCGCCGGAATACGCAGCTTCTCTCCCGATGACGCGAGGAGTATGTTGGGTATGAAAAACGCTCGCATAACTCGCACGGCGAACTCGTTAGTTCCTCCGAATATTACGAACCGGAAACAATTGCATTGAAAATTTGAACAAAACATTCGTCCAAATTACTCCATTAAACATCTTTCTAATTGTATTTCACAAAACTAGAAACGGCAGTTATCATCCTATTCCGGTAATATTATACAAAACGATTACAAGATGAAATAAAATCTTTTTTATCGCGATGAAACTATAAAATGTTTAGTGGAAGAAGACATAAGACAAAACAGTTTCATCCGGAATTCATTGAGGCACTTACTGGACAAATATTTTAATAATTTCAAATACTCGTCATCTGTGTTTAATCGAAAGAAATAACTTATCTCATTTGGAGTATGGAAATTTTTCGAAACGTTCTATTTTATCGGATAACGAGGAGATTGTTTAGTTTGCAGTCATCATTGGATTAGCGTGAAATATTTGTTCGAAAAAAAAAAAATATTACAGCAACAAATTTAAGTCCGATTTCAACTCGGACGTCACGAACGAAAAGCAGATTATGCCCCGCCGACGCAGCGTTCGTTATAACTTTGAAAGCGTCAAAAGGAGCATCTGAGCTTAGTCTCGATCGGGGAACGAACGGCAAATGTAATTAGTCGAAATGCAGTTACGGATTGAAGCGGCAGCAGCACAGAATCTTCCAGGATTACCGCTGTAAATGAGATACGCTTTGTACCTCGCGTCTCGTATTCGGGGGAATCACTTTCTGCGCGCGCTGCATCTCGTTACAGCGCGCAGCACAATCGTGCTTGCACGGAAAATTCGGAAAATGCAGAAAATATTGAAAATCCATTTTCGAATACGATCGTCGTATGAAAATAATGATTATACACTAATAATAATATCGCATTATTACTATTTTAACTGTCATAAGATGTGACTGTTATGTTATCATATTAATATAATAATTATATGTATTATTATAATGGCCATATATTATTAAAATATATATTATTATAACGATTATAATTTATAACTATTATGTTATTATATTAATATAATAACATATAATAGTTATATGTGTTATTAGAGAGAATAGTTAAAATTAATAATATACTACCGTCAAAACTTTCCACTGAATTCAACTAATAATTTTTTTCGAAAAGTTCTCACTTCTCTCTTTACGTTAAGATTATTAATTATCACAAGTCGTTACAAGCTTCGCGTTATTGTTTAATCGTAATTCGTATATAGCTAAACCCTTCCACCCACTATTGGCCACACAGCGCTATTTCAAAAATTCACGCCCACTTTCGTGAAGGATGAACGAACGCGCCGCATACCCAGAATGAAACCGGACCTGCGCACAGAAAATTACACGGACACCTCTGCGTAATCGATTGAACATCAGCGAAGCAATAAGGGACATTTATGGAAATCGACGCTCCTTCGTCGAATCACCCACGCGAAGGGCATCACCCCTCGCGCCTCCCATACCGATGTTTTATCTAAACCGTGGCGTCAAACCGTGGCTTATTGGATTACCGGGGTGCTAACTATCAGCGGGGTTGAGCTAGTGAGTAGTAAAATCCCCGCCAGAGCGGCTGATATCGAAAAGCCACCGGTGATAAATAACTGTTGCTCCGCGAGCGGAAACGTCGATAGTGTTGGGATAATTTAGCCGCTCGACGATACAAAGGAATCCTTCGGGGCTTCGAAAAACATTTCGAGGGTCGTTAAGTACGACGATTTGAGATAAGGGTCGACGTCGCGAAGGGTAGGTTTAGATGGTGCGATACATTATTTTACCATATCTCGAAGGAACGCTACGAGGAATCCGAAGAAAACTGGAGCACTTGTTTGTGAGAGTCGTGAAAAGAAATTTGGTAAACCTTAAACCTCGAAAAGTGTTTTGAGAATTTTCACACCCGAGAATAATTCGGAATTTTTCCGATCGTACACAGAAGAGTGAAGGATTTTTTGTTCAATAAATAAGGAATATCAGCGAAACAAAATAATCATAATATGAAAAGTAAATCACGCGGAAGAACTTTTCTTTCAACCAATCGCATCAACATCTATACGTATCCTTCGAGAATCCGAACACGACAAAGATTCAAACTGCTCCACAATAGCGGGATTATCCCTCAGAGTTCAACTCCCTCCCTCCCCCCCCCCCCCCCCCCCCCAGGAAAAACTTAATAACCGGAAAGAATAGGTCACGTGAATTCACACACCATAAAATTTTCAAGCCCAGATCCCATTTCCGTATGTTAGTGTATCCACCCATACCGTACGTACGTGTGTATCACACATACGAGTATAATACGGCGGGCGTTATGCGCCGAGAATGTAACCTCCCTTTGATCCGAGCGTGCCATTCGCATCGAGGAATCGAGACGAGAATGTCGCCTGGAGATCCTTCGTGGAAATCACGAGTTCCAAAGCATCCCCCACCCCCGCCTCACAGCTTATTCGCTGCGTACAAAGCTTATTCGTGAATCACTTTGACGAGTAACGCGTATCGAGCCCTTCCGATCGACAGAAATTCAGAAGCATCTTCAGAGGGATTCTCTCTGCTCGAGGGTTTCTCGGATCGAAAGGGATGTTTCGTATTCATTGAATTTATTTAGCGGGGAAACTCTACGTGTAGCGAGTAAGAGGGAGATACTGTACACTTTTATAATTTCATTCGTCCGATTCTCGTATGGGAATAACAGCTGGTCTTGAAGTGGTGTAAATTCGTATTATTTTTTTTCTTTTTCAAACGCACACACAATTAAAGTTTATGTAATAATAAATTATTCCAAATGTAAATACGCGGTGTCTAACGAGAACTATGAAAACAATTCTCCGACTTCTCCAGTATTTCCAGTCTAAAGTAATGAATAGTTCCAATTGAGCATTATGAGCATCGATCCAATAAGTATTATTACGTATGTATGTCGTTTCCGTCGGATGAAAAGAGTAACGAATATCCATATAACGGGTATGTCAACTGAGATATAAGTACGATAATAATTTCTTCCAATGGATAAAAACAGTTTTCAATGTGTAATTCTAATCTCTCTCCTCTCTTGTATAATTTTTTCCCCCTAATTAACAGAAGCAGCCCGTTCAAAAATGATTACATCCACCAACCCCTCACCCATACCCAACCCTCCCCGGCCCATCCCGCTTGCGGCGCGCATTTTAGAGGTTCAATTTCGAGGCGTCGAAGGTAATTTCCCCGGCCTGATGTGCTTTTGCACCGAACTGCCACCGGCAGAGGTGGGCGTGGCTCGGTGCGATACATTCTCGCGAATCTCTCGCGCGGCTAATTAATACGGCATGATTATGCGGCGGCAGTCTGATCGCTCCGTTAAAGAGTAACAATACGTGCGTGCGCCTGTGTATATGGCTTTCCCCGATGATGGCCACTACCCCGTAGATATGCGCTCGCGAAAGACCTCGTTCACGGCGGACAAAGGGACCGGCCGGGGATGAATACGACGGTAATCAGCCGAACAAACTCGACGAACAGCTGTTCGAAATGGCTCGCGAGAGAGCGATGCACGTGGCTTCCCTTCGTAACTACGGTGTAAGGAGATGAGGCCGGAAGGATCGAGGAACGAGTAATAAATGTAATCGCGTAAGTTACTCCGATTCGGGTCTGTTCCCTTTGATTTCCCTATGAAGTGTCACCGTGTTTTTTCCCTACACTTTCCAAGTCCTCTCATTTTAAAATAAAGAACGCTTCTCTTAAAAACTGTGGTTCTTCTCACAAAAAAGCTATAATTGTTACTCGTAGTCTTAGTTTTTTAAAGATTGCTTTTTCATATCGGTACATTTTAATTAAATAAATATTTCTAAAATCTAAGACCACGTGTAACAATTCGAAGGTCTCCTCAGTGGAAAAAAACCATGATTTTTAAGAGAAACGTTCTTTATTTCAGAATGAGGGAATTTAGCAAAGCGGGGTGAATTTCTAGAGTGGGGATCCGGCTTGCTCCAGATTTCTTTACGGTGGAGTGCATAACGAGATCACTTCCGGATGATTTTACGAAGGATTTTTTTATAATTTTCAGGTCTTCGACGCGACGATTTTTTATCTACCAGCTTCACAAATCATTTGAAACACTACCGATATTTTTCTTGTTTTTTTTTTCGAATCATTCATCGTACAATTGAATGATGACACGGCTTTCGATTTTTAAAAAATTACTTCTATCGACAGATGCCTGTAAAACCTTGAAGTAAAAAATCACCGATCGCGAAAGGGGAAATGCAACCCAACAATCCAGCTTCAGCGCTATGACCGAGACGAAAATAATATCTCGAAGAGAAAAAAAGATTAGAAAACCGATTCGCAACAAAACGAAGCAAATTAATGTCGGCCGTCACCGGGACACTGCAAATGATATCCCGTACATTCGGGAATATAGCAGCGGTGCGCGCTATTTGTCGCAATTTGCATCGGTCTTTGCTGGCGCGGCAACCTTTAATTACTCCGCTCGCCCGGAGCACGCTCGCAGCTTTCTACCGATTACTCGCCGATTTAATTGCTGTCGCACCCCGTCGGGCGTGCAAAAGGCGACCCTCCCGCGGAAGTTTCGCGACGATTCTCGCAGCCTCCCGAAATTGTGGAAATCGCGCGCGCGCGGAGATAAGTAGTCGCGCGTACGCTTACGTTACGGGAAGGTAAGTGGGATCCGCGTTTCATTAGACCCGAGGTTTGCTTACCGCATCCATCGCGAGCCAATATACCTCGGAATATATCCGCGCCCCCGAACCCTTTATACAGCCACCCACGGTCTACCCCATTTCCCCGCCAGCCGAGGGTTTGCCCTCTATCTCCCAAACGGCACTGGCGCAAAATCCTTATTTGTGAGCTAACCAGTCGACTGAACACAAGAGAGAGATAGATAGATGGATAGATAGGTAGAGAGAGAGAGAGAGAGAGAGAGAGAATGAGCGTTCAATTGAATATAGGCACGAGTATAGGTGGCTGACGGCTACGACGCGCGCGTATAGAGAGATACTCTCGATTTGCGATTCCTCCTACCCTCATACATATAAAAGTCGAGGAGACAGAGAAATCGGTCGACTGGACGTAAAAATTGGTCGATAGAGGATCAAATTCAAAGGATAAAAAATTGCCGAATGCTCTTTCTCGATATACCAACCGACAAAGAGCAATTTTCATAATCTCCCCAATAAAGTTCCCCGCTTCGCGCGGCGCGGGGCTTATTATAATTTATTAAAATGGCCTTACCATCGAGAGAGTAAATATTAATTAAAAGCGGGAGATTTGCGCCGATTGCGATGTACCGCTAATTAAAGTGGACTGATCCACAAATTGCATTAAAATGTAAATTTTACCTTTTGAGCGCGCGTGAGGAATCCTCGCGCGGCGATCCGTGTATAGGTATAGGTGTCGTCTGTGACGACCAACGTGATTACACTGAGAGAAATAATTGCTAGTGTCAACAAATATTTCCCCAATGTGAAGAACATATTATTAGACTACAAACTTTTTAAAATACAGTAATAGCCAAGAGGGCTTTAGCAGCAGAAGATTAATGCTGTTCAGATTTTATACACTGACCAATGGTATGACTTCCTATACAGAAAAACATTATTTCGCAGTCTTAACAAAACTAGGTTTTGCCGAGAATTTCTTGTGATTAGGACAAAAATATCATTCATCGCAGCAAAAGATATGTCCAACAACAGTAAGAATATTTGCTAGGATAGCAAATATTCGTACCAAAAAGAATTTCACTGCAATTGTGTGTAGTTACATTTGCTGTCACTGAACACATCTCTTGCTGCCACAAATAATATTACCGTCATGATAGCAAAACGTTCCCAGCAAAACCTAGTTTTGCTGAGAGTGCAAAATCATTTTTTTCCATGTGCGATCTCCTCACTTGGACAAAGAGTTAATCAACAATCGGATAGGACTAATGTACCATTTGGTCAGTGTATAAACTCTGAACAGAATTAAGCTCCTCCCATTTCCGCCTGCTAAGCCGTTACATCCTGTGCATTCTTGATTCTAAAGTACCGTTGTTGGAATAAGAGATTCTTTCTGCGTGAAAAAAAAGACAATTACTCGAGGCTGTCAAATATTTCCTTGCACGAAGAAAATAATGGCTTGATCCTGGAATTATATCGTGTTTTTGATTGAAGAAAACATTTTTTTGCGCCAGCAATTACTTCTCCCAGTGTATCGAACACTATGGATCTTTGTGCTTGGAAGTTCCACGTATGGAAATCGCGAAATTCGGTGGAATGCAATGAGGATGCCTCGTATATGCGCGTTTATCGAGCAGTGATTATCGTCTGCTCGTATCTATAACATTGTCACGTGACAGCACCTGTGTAATTCGGATTAACAGCTGAATTAGTTCTCATTTAACCGAGTATGCCGATCCAGAACTAACACCCTAATAATGATTTGATAGTAACCGGCCTATACCATAGCCGATACTTGGCCATGAATAGCCCATCGTCATTCGCAGATAGGCAGTATAGTATATGCGTCCAAATATGCCTATTCGCGAAGGACGTTCTAACGAAGCCCCCGATCAAGGCGACAGACGCGACGCAACGCAACGCAACGCCTACCGTGACACCTCAGGGGTTAAACTCGTAGGATACATACATATGTACTTATGTACATCCCATTAGGCACTACAGGATTGTCCAGATATGCAGTTGTTCGCTCGAAGGAAATTCTAACAATTTCTTCGAGCCTTGCAGATCTTCGATGTAAGAAAGATCTGTATTGAATTTGACGTAATTGTATGCGAAGCTTTTATCTAAAATACGTGATTATAAAAATTAATATATGAATTCCCTCGTGAAGTTTGTACTTAGTGTTTGTAAATAGAAATATAATATATTATATTAATATTGTAATAATAAAGTAATGCATATGTTATGCTTGCTATAATTTGTTACAGCATAACATATTATGTTTAATATATTACGTTACTACATAATGTAATGTGTTGCTGCACAACATGTGTATTATGTTTCATATATCATGCTGCCGCACAATATATTATGTAGCTACATAATATAACATATTTCTAATTATAATGCGTATAATACATATGTATATATTGTATATTAAAAGTTTGTAATATTTTTATCTACAAATTTCACAAGAGAATACTTTGATATGATTATTGACAAACACGTGTCGAATAAGAGTTTTATGAGCCATCATACTAAAATTGATATAAATGTTTAGCGGATGAATAAAACTACTTCCGCGCAGTCAAGAATACAAAAGCCTCAAAGTCTTCAATCATAGGAAGCGTGTAGGTAGAACATAATAATCCTTCCACCGTGGAGAATTTGGAGTCGAGTTGTTCATTCGAGCTGAGTAGACGCATATCGAGTGTAAGAACTCGACTCGAATGCGCGGCCCCACGATGAAACTGGGCAGGCTTAGTCGGCTGCTTTGCCGGCTGACAGTTAAGGATCCCGGGAAGCCAGGTTTCATATCCCAGGACTTTGAATCCTGGGCGCGCGGATATCATCGCCTGTGCAGACAATTCTCCGGGGCTTCCAGCAGGTACGCTCTCACGGGTTTTACGCGTTCACTTGCATCTCTAGTTAAACACGTTCCAGCGATATCCGAAATGTACGCGCGTACGCGCGCCCGGATTATTCCTCGGATGTACGATTCCAATGGGAAAACTTTTGTGAGTGGGTGCAGCAGGCATAAGCCGGGAGGGAAGAGAATTTAATGAGTTTCTTTCTAAATTTTTTGAGCCCTTCCAAGCGTCTTATACGATCGAATTACTAAAGATTCGTCGTGTATGGAATTCTGAAAATCTTCGCCTAAATTGGAGAAAGCCCAGACTTTTTTAGATTGATACGATATAGGCGTTGTTAGGGTTTGTGCGTTAAAATGTACTCTATAAAAGGATTCTGCGCTACTGTTATACAGTACAAGATAATGTGGTCGAGTGATGGATTCAAGAGATTTTTATTTTTGACAAATATCAAGGGATTTGCAAAAATCCAAATCTCTGACATTGAACTCCCGACCACCATGTTCAATGTATTTTTTTTCGCGCTGATTCCAAAAATCACGGATCTATTGACGATGTATCAAGGGAAAACCGAGATGTCATCGATTTTGCACAGGGGAAATAATTTTAAAATGAAGAGTTGAACAATTTTCTTTTGAATCAGTTCAATTTTTCATCGATATATACGAGGTAGCAGCTGGAGATCCACTCGAATCTTTGAATATAAAATTCGATAATCAAGATTTAAACGACTGGTCCGTCAGCTGCGTTCCACTTACCAAAGATAAGGTCTAGGTTTTTCTGCCTTCATCGCTATATATTATATATAGGAGTCGCACGCTTCATGAAAAAACTTGGGAAAGCTACTGTACGCCGCGGGGTGAGCAGAAAGTGCGTGCGACTGTGTGCAGCCGCGCTATTTTGCTACGCCAACAAAGTGGGGTTATTTGTTTTCGCTGCCGCCAGCCCATGAAATATTGTCAGTGATTGATCCGCAGCCTGTGCCGCCCCGGTGCCCTCGCTTTCGTTTCATAATTATGCAAATTTCGCTTCGCCTGTATATTTGTTTCCCTGTGTAGCGGGAGATGTTTTTGTAGTCAATGCAGTGGGTAGATATGCCCGGAGGCATGAAAGAAACACCTCCCCAGTCACGAAATATAGTAGAAAACATAAGACATCGGCGACTTTATCGGCGATACGTCAAATATAGTGGTCGAGAAATTAAATTTTTACGAAAATATAGTTGTTTGCAAATTAAGAGAAAAAAAGCTGGAAAATTCAAACCTCGAACCAATTTAACATCAGGAAAATAACGCAAAGCGATAAAATACACGAATCAAATCGTGGGCAACTCAGCGAAACAACCATAATATACACCTTCTCGAATTTCCGCGCATAGCAAAATTAAAAGCGAAGTGAATTATTGCTCCGCATTCGGGTTACTCGAAAAAATAGTTGCACGCCCCTCGCATTCGTCCCTACCCATTGTATACATCGCACAATAGTGATAACAGCACCCACGAACAGACATTTCACCCGCATTTGCATTTAACTTCCAGTAAATGAAAAAAAAAATATATATATACGAATAAAGCAGAGTTACACGTTTTCCACTCGGCGTATACTTTTTCGCACACGTCAACGCTCGCCGTTCCGCACACACATCGCCCGCTCGTCCGAGCTCTTGGTCGCGTGCGCGCAATCAACATTCCTTGCACGCGGTACCAACGTTTCGCGATCCATTCTTCTCGTCCACCGTCGAATAAATTCATCCCGAACAAGACGACCGACCCCTCGATATCGCGGCACGTACGTCCATCCACATAGCAACCCGGACTAAATCTATTCTCAGAGAACAAACATTTTTCCAAAATTGTTTCGATATCGAATACCAAAAAAGAAGTTCAACTATTCAAATCGTCGCGTGCACCAAATGCCTCGACGTACACTGAAAGAAATAATTGCTAGCGCTAAAAATATATGATTTTATAAATTTTTAAGAATATATATACAGATTCTAGATCGAAGAATATATAGTCTTTATCCAAGTATAACTTTGTTGGGAATAGAAATATGTTCTACGAAAAAAAAAAGTAATTACACGGGCCTATCAAATTCTGGAATAATATCATGTTTTTGGTTTGAGAACAACACTTTTTGACGATAGCGATGTTTTCTCTCAGAGTGCATCCATCTAGCAACTCGGACTAAATTTATTTCCGGAGAATAAACATTCTTGCGAAACTTTTCACATATTCCATTCCAAAGCAGAAGTTTGATTGTTAAACTCATCGCTTACACCAGACCTCCAGGAGCATGTTACGGTGTAAAGCAGGTTGCATCGTCACAGGTGCCATCGAGGAACGATCCCAATGGCCCCTGCGTGCGGATGACCCGTTTTACTCCGGCATTCGTTCGAACACACCCGGTATAAGAATGACTGCAACCATCCGGAGCGCAACGAATGCAGCTGCACTTCGAATACCGGTCGATAGGAAACCCGCAGGAGCGCGTCGCGCGAATCCCGGTTTAATAGGTGCCGCGACGTACCGGTACGTGTACTCGTATAGCTATATCCCATTAACCTAGTCCGCGCAATGGATGCAGCGGTATGCGTCTTCCTGCCAAAAGCTCAAGCTTCGCACGCCCTTTCGCCTGACTCTGGCGCGCGGTTCGATACGCGAGGTCGTTATTTACGATCCTGTTTTACGTCTCGACCGAATATAACAGAAAACGGCGCAACCGACTCGATGTGTGACTGGAATATTATGGGATAAATCGCGTTTAAATAGTCTTACTCTTCACGCCACTCCCTCTCGGACATCTCCAAGGGTGGTATAAAAATGTCGTCGTGTCCAATGACTTACGAAGAAATGAAGGTAGTCGAAAATGCACTCAGACACGAATTAACGATATGTTTGGATTCGAGCGAATTAAAATGAACCAAATTATTTTCTTGCTTTCGAGATGCATTGGCGGGAATTTTAAAAATACCAGATATTTGAATTTGCTTTGAACAAGAACGTTACAAGTATTTATCGCAGCAACATATTTACGAAAAATTTACGTTATATCGAATAAAATATGCTTAGCATTTTACTTGTATCAGTTGTTGAAATTATTTAATGACACAAATAAGCTCGCTCTTAATGACGACTCATCAAGCGCACAACCTCGATGCATTTGATGAGCCAATCTGGGATATTATTTCCAGAAGGTGATTTCCACACAAAACGAAAAATTATATACCATTTCAAAGAGATTGTTATTCGCCTTTGACGAATTGTTGATTTATTATACAATTCCGCATTACATTATTTGTTCTAAAATCGAAGGTAAAAATTGACTTTTGGCAAAGATAACGCAAAATCTCAAGCTAAAAAGCTGCTGTACAATTTACATACACACAACTTGTTTATCCGAAGCATGCAATCCCGTAAATACGTCGACAATTCCAGGTTTTTCAGAATTCCACCCTCATGAAACACGAGAAGATGATCCAACGATGAATTATACACATCGATAGAGTGACCCCCGGACCAAAACGACTCACGTAACATAACTATAAAAACCCCGCGTCTCCCTGAGCATAGCTGATTCCCCAGCAAAAGACCAGCTAGAGCCGTTATTCCCTCCGTCTTTTTGCCTCGAGCGAACGCGAATGGGGGTTTGGACTTAACTTTCGAGAGGCGCCGTCTCTCGTCTCCCCTCTCGCAAATTCTCGAAAGAGAGACGCGCGCACCTTATCACGAGGCTCGAAAGGGCCAAGTTCTCCGTGCGGCTCGCGCTGGAACTCGGGGAGCCTTTAAAGGGATCAGCCTTTGTTCTTTCGCCCGGAGAGGGAACACCCTACGCCGGCAAATGTGCACCCGTATAACCAGGTGAACCGGTACGACGGTTCACTCACTTTCTCGGAACGCGGCTCCGCGGAAGCGCCACCACATGTATCACGTTACCCGCCCGATTCCATCTTGGACTTGGCGCGCAGCTCGGGGGGAAGTCCCGCGCGCCGCGTGCAACTCCAGCGGGAGGCGAGGGAGCACGAACGAGCGGACTACCTACGGTTTGTTACGTGGGCGCGCGCGCGGCTTTACGAGGTCCCGGAGGACGGAAAGCCAAGGAAACGGCGTGAGGGAGGTCGCTTCCCTCCTCCGAGAAGGTGGAGGGAACCGTTATCTTGCCGTGTGTGACTCGAATAATGAGAACAGCCCTGGCAGTGCCCTGCCACCCCCGCGCGAGCGACGAAGTTATCGCGCAGTCACGCGGACGTTAATCACGTTTCTGGGCATCGGAGTGCATCGCTCCGGCTATTTGGAAATTCGCGAGTCGGGCCCTGATTTGCGCGCTCATCCCTTATACGGGGCGTAAATGCGGGAGGGAAAGGACCCTGCGGTTTCTCTGGTTTGCTTCGAGAGCGATTATCTCGTGACGTGGCGGAGATACGTGAAAAGTCAAGGGCAGCTTTTTTGTAGCAAAAATGTAGGGGAAGATTTTTCATTGGAACGTTTTTTCGATATCTCTCGTTATTTTCAAGATAATGGACGCTGAACTGCATATATCTGGGAGACGTTGAAGGGATTAATTTGCTCACGACGCGTTCGGGTTGAAAATTACGGTATTTCTTTTTTATCGATTATATCTGCAATGGCGATCAGCTGATCCCATATGCGACAGCATTATTAATACCACGCAATGCGTAATAAAATGAAATATTTCGAAAAAGATGGATCGGTTTGATATTTGCGCTATCGATTAAATCCCTCTCCCTCTCTCGACAGCTCACGAGACGTAGGACAATAAAATGTAGCGGGGGCAGATCCTACCCTTTCCCCCTACCACGATACCTGACGTAATCTAGACACTCATCGGATATACGGAGCCCCGAACCGAAAATCCAACCTTATATCGAAGGATCTATACGGAAAGCGATAGTATCTTCCCATCCTCGAGTCTCCCGAGTCCCTCGTACCTGCGTTTATCATAAAAATACGCGTGCATAACCGTACAATGTCACATCGTGTGTACCAATAGATAGATAGATAGATAAGTACGTAAATGTACATATAGAGTGTAAGAGCTGAGAAATTCGGAATAGCCACGCCCACTTTTCCCATCCGCCCGTTGATATCCTTGGAATTATAAGGGTTCGTTATTCGACGTGAATAATCCAGACCCAATGATAACAATATTTATAAATACAGCAGTTTTTCTGCGTCATTTATCATTCAAAAATCTAAATCATTTAGCCTTCCTATTCTTATATTTCTCTTACAAATCCTTCTCCGTACACTGAGACAAATATTCGGTCAATTTGACAAAAATTTTGGAGATGGTAATCAAACTATTTGGTGAGATACGGATCATCCATCTGTTTGGATAAACTGATCGCTTTTTGATTGGAATAAATCAATTTTTGATTCAACTGACCAGTATTTTGGTTAGAATGACTAAACGCGTTTAACTAGATGCATTTGATCATTTTAACTTGATTATTATTTTTTTCAGTATAGGTATGCGCCATGTACAAATGGTAACGTCAAAAATGATATATGTACCGAGAGAACAGTTTATTAATAATATAGTTAATAAATGAATTTTTAATAAGGCCTTTATTTTAATTTTTTTAAATTAATATTTTTAAATAATGTACTTATATGTTAGTTATTATAATGTTTATTTCATTTAAAGAGTTGCATCAAAGGATTGAATTGTGTTAAAAAAAATATTGTAATAGTTAACGAACATTTATTTGATGCAATAAAATGTTTCTTTCGCCATATGCAAACAAATATTTATTCTCGGTGTAACCATCGGAAATATAAATGACGAATGTAGATTCACCTATACGTGCCACATTGCATATCTGATGGCAAACCAAGTAAATGTTCCCCCCGAATTGATTTGTTGGCACTCGAGGACTGCTCGAGACTCCAATTCGAGGAGATATCGATCTCCCGTAATACCGTTCCCGAGCTTCCATTAGTCCGCTTGAATTAGAATCTGAAGCATCGCATCCAAACATCATCAAAGGCAAATTTAGGAAAAGCTCTTAGAATGTGCCTACACTCGGTTTGCCACTGAATAGCCGAGGAATCGAGTCGTAATGAGGCAAGGGGTGCCATAAGACGTAAAGACTACTTATACCATATATATATATATAACATCTAAGCGCCACACGTCGCAGTTACTGGTTTCCTCGGAACATTAAATTGGAGCAATATATACCAATATTTGATGCACCAATATTATTATGAAACGTACTCAGCTTCCATAATTAAATATAGGAAAGAACGCGATTGATTATATTTATGTATCCTTCGATATCAAACTTACTCGCCAAGGCGAAAACTTCAATTGCCATTATCTCGTTTCCTGTAAACCTTTGACCCATATTCATATAATACTTTTTTGAAGATTATATCTCCGCCTACAATAAAGTCCTATGTCAATTTAGAATGAAGTCCATAGATCACGAAATAACAACGATTCAAGTTTATTTCTCACATCGGTCCACCTGTTTCGTTCTTTTTCCACTGAAACCCCCTAGACCTCTCTTCGACACCGTCGATATTTTGCCCGTCGACGTCGCTGGCAATCCCGAAATAACAATTCCAAGAAAAATGATCGTTCCCGTTATCGCTCGACCCGAAATCCTCTCCCGTGCCGACCGCGTTAGGATACTAATTGGTGATTAAAAGTTCTCCATTTTTACTCAGGCGCATTCGCGAGTAATAAACCCGGCCTCGTTATTTCCATCGAATCCCCTCCCGCTAAACTGACGGCTGGTCGAGTAATCGCGGATAATGACGGACCATCGTCAGAGGGGCGGGAGCTCGGTCGACGGGACTCCAAATGCTATGTTCCAAAATTCACCAAACAACCGGTAATGTCGACACAAATACGCTAATGCGCGTGCCAATATTGAGAGCCGGAGTCGCGTGGTTTCATTTCCCGACAAACAGCCGCAGCCGGAGCACCCCCTCGTAATTCGGGCCCTTTTCATGCAGGGTGCAAATTTACCAAGGGCCACATCCATTTATTTTCGTTATTCGTCGTTTCTCGAAAAAATCTGTCGAATAAAAGTTATTTGGTTTCAAGGATTACGTATAATACAGAATAATGGTTTTTGATAATACGCGTTATCTACGAGATACGAAGGTCACCTCAATTTTTTTGCATGGAATTCGAAATTTTCATTCTTACAAAAGTTGTAAAGTTCGTCGAGATGGACAAAAAAGTATAAGGTTAAAGGCCCATTCGTTCGATCGTTTGTGAAATACTGCAGCTCAAAGTACAAGAGTAAGTAAAGAGTGAAGTCCAGAAACTTGTAGTTTGAGCTGCAATATCTCTCAAACGGTGCAACGAACAGGCTCTTCACCTTATACCTTTTTCGTTCATATCGACAAGCTCTACAACTTGTCTAAGAACGAAAATGTCGAGTTCCATTTAAGAAAGTACAGGTAACTTTCACATCTTGTAAATAACGTGTGTTATCAAGAACCACTTATATGTGTTATACGTCCCACACTCGACATGAAATAACTTTTATATGAAAGATTTTTTCGTAAAATGACAAATAACAGAAATAAATGGATGTGGCCCTTGATAAATTTACATTCTGTATAACGTTCCAGCGCTTTCACGTGGGAAGCAAAAAACCATACTCGTTCGAACGTTGTCGAATCATTTGCCAGTCCATCGGTCGTGTAAAGTAATTTTATCCACGTACCATCCCTGACGTGATTTACGGGGAGCGCTAAATTCTATGGGTATTTACGTTGTAACACGTATAACTACGCACGATGCATACGTTACATACGAGCCGCGCATATAACGAGTAGATGTGTACGCGACAAGTACGCAAAGCTAACGGAGCGTCGTTAAAAGTACGAAACGCTATTGCTGCAAATGAGATGGGCATACGAGTATATTGTCGTTCTGCAGGGTTACTATATAACGACGCGCGGGAAAAGGATGCAATTACAAGGTCTAATTTATCTATGAAGTTTGCGACGTGACCCGCTTTCCTGTCGACCGATAAGTATGGTGCACGCATTGTGGTAGGGTCACTCTGCTGCTCCGGGATAATTCTCTAATTAAGTGTGTCATAATAAATCCCAAATTATGACGAAGTAAGTGTAAGTGATACGGTAAATGAAACGATGAATTTTACAATTTATGATTGTATTGTGTGAACAGTGAGATTCTATACCGTTCTGTGTCAAAACAGTACCTACGTTCTTTCTATCGAATAAGGAAAATTAAGATATCCGACGATAATTCATTTTACGCCACTGCTCTCCCTAATGCATTGATGGTATCACGAATTTCGTTAAAAAAAATTGTATTCCTATGAATTTGTTTCGCTTCCATCAAACAGAAGGACATTGAATGTATAAGCCATAAAAAAGTCATCAAATTCAATTTTAAAATCTCGCGCTTTTTTAACGCGAGAGCATACGTTTCATGACGATTCCTCTCAAAATGAAAAAAAAAAAGTAAGAAAAAGAAAAAGCACCATTTCGTAAGTATCGGATCCTTGAGAATTAGCTTAAGAGCGATTTCGTATATCCGTAGTTGTCTTGAAAATCTCTCGGTAAAAATCGTTCATCTGCTACAGTTACGGCGAAATGAAAAAGTAATATTCGATTGCTTTTAAGTAAGCAATAATATGAGCAACTTTATGCAAGACTGATAAGTTTCCCGCTCGTTCCATTTTCCCACAAACCGATGTTAATGGAAAATTCACTTTTTCACCCTCGAGGAGAATGAAAGGAACAATCTTTTCGACAGCTTTGTAGGGCTAATCGAAATACGCGACGTCTTTTTCGATTTTTCATATTTTCAATTTACTCGGCGTCTCTTCAATTTGCTTACGGCAACGGCGCGGCGAAGGCGGCAGCATGCGTCTCGCCGTGAACGAGGCGCGACCGGGCCGAGGGAAACGCTTTTAAATCACAGCAGAGGGTGTTAAATTACATTTTCCGACGGGGTAAGACACTCGAGACAGTTTTACCAAGTTTTATAATAAATTTAAATTAATGAACCGGTCTCGTTTATCCGGGCAACACTTTCCCAGCAATTAAACCGTGTACCAGAGGTTCGCGAACCGAGCAGTTGTTGGCGCAGAAATCAAGAGATTATTATCTGAGTGCGCGGATTTCGAATTTATAAATATCGCCTATTAAACGTAGTCTGAAAACAAACGAGTAGGTATCAATAAATCGATTAAAGAATACAGTCAAATTCTACTGAAATTAAGCAATCGCGCAACTAAATTCGAACAAGCATTCAAAACTTAATTTAGATTCGATGATGAAATGTCGCATTTTACTTAAAACGCAGACTAAAGAGTCCAAATCAATCCACTTTAAGAGCTCGAAAATAAAATAAAAATACCTCACATTTTTTATCAGTGATCATTTTCGAAAAGAAATACAATTTTTCTTGCGTTTCCAATCCGATTAATTATTTTGTAAAATAGCTCTAAATCCCTTTAAAGAAAAAAAAATCAGTAAAAGTGCTCGTAATCTCCGAACCAAAAAACGAATAAATAAAACAAATCACAATCCCTTCTCAGTAACGGTCGAACGATGCAACGAGAAAAAAAAACTTCGATATAACGAGAGCTGCGAATCATCGAAACATTTTTTTAAAACAGCTTTAAATCCCTTTAAAGTAGAAAACAGTGAAAATCCTCATAATCTCCAAACAAAGGAAGAAATAAATCGAAAAAAAAACTCACAAATCCGTTCTGTTCAAGCGATGTAACTAGAAAGTATTATACTTCGATCCAGCGAGGATTACGAATCGTCGAAAATTCGCCGTAAACGTGTACCCGCGCATGCCATCGATACGAGTCGAGCTAACAGACGTCGAATGCGTCTGTCCCACGCGGAATCGTTCCACTGAAAGCGCCGAGCTGAACGATTCCAACTTCCGCAACCCGACTCGATATTCGAGTTAATTGACGAAGCCCGGCAAGTATGTAGTCGTATCTATCCTGGAAACCCGTCAGTTCAAAGTATACAGTAAAGCGCGACTAATCGACGGCGGACGAATGAAATTGTCTCCGGGTGGCCCAATGACTGCGAGAGCGGAGGCTGAGGCAAATTAGAAAAGTTTTCGGGCCATGGGACCGCGCGATTCGAGAGATGGTCGGATAAATCTTTAATTTTCCGGGACCTTATCGCGGAAGGTAAGAAAACTGTACCTACGAGATAACGGCCCGCCGAGAAGAGGAGAGACAATTCATTCGGATCGCGATGTTAAGGGCGCGACCTACCCTTCCAGGGATCGACAAGGAATTCTGTCGCTGGTGACTTTTTAAAATATCATTTTTAAACGTAAGTATTAACCGGTAAGTAATTGATTCTTATGCTTTGATTAGCTACAAAGGCGTTTGCCCTGGCTAACGAATGCATGAGAATTGATTGTTCACTGATCAACACTGAGAAAAATATCTCGGTCAATTTAACAAAATCCTGGAGGCGATGACCAAACCGTTTGGTGAAATATGGATCTCCCATCTATATTTGGTTAGACTGACCGCTTTTATAATAACCGAATAACTAAACATTTGGTTAGAATAACTTGATATTTGGTTCAACTGTGATAAGTATAATATTTTGGTTAGAATAAATAAACGTGTCAGACTAGATATGCGTCTTATCATTTTAAATCTGATTATTTTTCTCATTGTCACAGTAGAGAATATAATATTTTCAACTCCAGAATATTATATTCTTCGACCGAGAATCTGTATTCTCAAAAATGTTCAACGTCGTCATCTCTTGATTCGAAAAATGTCTGTTTGATACCAGCAATTATTTCTCCCGGTGTATAGTATGATGAAAACAGAAAAAAAAATGCCCAAAAATCGTACGCAGGCAACATTATACTCGCGATGCAAAAGCGCGTTAATACAATTTCGACAAAAGCCGCTAGAGTTGGCCAAAAGTTAGATTAATATTATACCCCGGCGTGTTCGGCGGGCTCCGATGGCAATCCATTAGTGGGGCCGTGTGAATCCCGAACTTTGTTTCGGCTTGGCTAATTACCTTTGTATTTTATCCGACGCGACTATGGATTATCAATCACGTCCCGCGAACTTGTAACACGCGGCGGGGCCGACTTACGCGTTCGCGCTCTTGCTCGATTACGAAACTGATGCAGAGAAAAAACGGAGAATTCCTACATTTGGATCGTTTACCGCGACTCGTACGTTTCTATTTCTGTATCCGGAATGTGGAAACCGTCCAAGGCATCGATTTTATTACGTATCGGGCTGAAATTCGTTTCTTTTCGTGAGGAAGAAATAATTTATTTGATTCGATTCGAAAAATAACGATCGACTTGCCGTGTTCACCCTGTAATGACTACCTTCGCATGCGATAATCCCCTAGTAGTACGTGCAAGTCACACAAAACAGGGGACAGCTTGGAAAACATTTGTTGCGCATTTATCGATCAAAAGAAATTACTTCCCGAATTCCTATGTATTACACCGAGAAAATAGTTTATTAATAGTTAATAGATGTAATTCCAAATACGGCGAAATAAATATTTCTTTAGAAGAAGAAAATATACGTTAATTATATTCAAATATTTATTTCATTCAAATGATTGCCTCTGAGGATCAAATTGTGCCAAATAAATATTGTAATAGTGAACGAATATTTAATTGGTCCGATAAAATGTTTACTTAGCTATATTCAATCAAACACTTATTAACAGTAAATAAACTGTTTTATCGATGTACCTACCGTGTACATATAAGTCTATAGGAAAAATACACTTTTGTCCACATCCGTTCGATTGATACATATAGTGTCCTTGTTATCCGCGCACACACTGTGAGAAATAATTGCTAGTGTCAACAAAATATTTCTTGAAACAAAAATATATTAAAGAAAAAGATATATAAGTTATATTATATTATAATTTATTATAATATTGTATCATACTTTATTATAAAATTTTTTTCAGAATACAGATTCTTGGTCGATGAGGATATATTCTTGATTCAAGAATACCTTCATTGTGTGTGA
Organism: Xiphydria camelus; assembly: GCA_963678675.1. Taxonomy (NCBI): domain Eukaryota; kingdom Metazoa; phylum Arthropoda; class Insecta; order Hymenoptera; family Xiphydriidae; genus Xiphydria; species Xiphydria camelus. The sequence continues at coordinate 1,362,122 of OY783197.1, forward strand.
AACAAGAAATTCTTCCAGTGCAAAACAAATGATTAATCGAGTCTATCAAATATTTTCTTGGATTAAAAAAAAACCATGACTCGATCCTAGAATTATATCATGTTTCTGATTGAAAAAAAAAACATTTTTTTGGCACCAGCGATTATTTCTCTGAGTGCGGTAAAAGAGAGTCGTATTTTTAACACCATTTCACCGATGTGGACACATTCGTATCAGATCTGATGTCATTCAGTCTTATGCCACTGTTATCTCACTCTATTCTCACTCGAATGAATTGCAGAAATGAGTGCCCGCGTAATAAACGGCAAACGAGCACAGGTACGTTTTACGTATATCCGACGGAAAATCAGGAGACTCGGTTGCAGCGCGAACGAAACGGAAGGAGTTCGAAGCTATTCGGCTTTCATGTATGCTATACGTAGGTATTACACAACGGGGATGCAGAGTAGCGCGGGCTTATCGCGCGTAGGTATATTTATACGACGATCCATCCTGCGGGAAGTCACCTGCTGCGCCCCACCTCCCCCCGGCCTACATACCGAGAATTATGACCGGAACCGGTGAGCGCTACGTCATACAAAAGCCATATAACCGGCGAAGTCGCCGGTAAGGTGGTCGCGCGGGAGACAGAAATACCGCACCCCCCCTCTCTACGATACTCCGAAGTCGCGCGCGCCCGCCCGTATGCCGCAAGCTCGTCGGTCGTGCGAACGGCGATAAAACGACGACCGCCCGCGTGTTGGTGTACGCTAAGTTTCGACGCTGAGCAAATTTGATCGGCGTGTATCCTTCGATCGCTCCTTCCGAAGTTCCAAGGTCGCGCGAGCCGCCGTCTTGAGTCTGGAAGTTTCCAAAATCAATCGCGACGGCCCCGCCCCCCTTGCATCGCGTCCCAAACGTTAAAGTCAAACGAAGTACGATGGGAGATAAGACGTCGTACCTGCGCGTCGCGTCTGGAGGACGCGCGTGTAAAGGGCGGTCTCAAGTTTGTCAATTTTATGTAAAGCGATCGACGAAACCTGACGTTTTTACTCGATTTCGAAATTTGAGTCGGTGAAATCGCTGAAAACCCGGTATAAATTCGTATTTATTGGACCTTATCGCGTACATGTGTGTGGGTACTGATTTTCAGTGCCTCTCGTCGATTTAGATTTAGACGGCAAATTTTCAGTATGGCTTTATTGGTCGAGAGAGAGAGAGTGCTTCAATTTTATTTACACATCGTATTCTACAAATTAGATTCGATAAATTTCGTAAATACATCGTGCGATATATCACATTTCTTTAGATACTTGAGCGAAAAAGGAACATCTTGAAAAAACGCGTAGACTCCCATGGAAAGGTTAAATATTTGAAATATAAAAAAAATTAAATATTTGTAACAAATATTCAAAATATATATTGTACGTTTTTACCACTTTCAGCATATTTCGTAAGCACTGGAAATATATTTCAACTACGTTTCAAATATATTTCGAGAGTATCAACAAAAAATATATTTTCAATTCTCTAAAGCAGCCAATACTTTTAAATATATTTAAATTGTATAAGACATTTTTTTCTTCGTACATTCGAAATAATAATATACAATTCGATTAAATATATGAAAAATATATTTTAAATACTCATGAAGTGTACGGAAAGCGGCAAAAACGTGTATACCTTGAATTATATATGTATTGTATTTCAAATAGTTTTTTATACATCTCAAATACATAACTTTTTCCATGGAGGAAACGTTGGGAAAATTTTGATTCGTCTTCCAAATTACTCTCGAAATGCCTCGTATCTAATCATTTTTTAGTAATATCCATCTTGCACCGTTTTCCCCGCATCCTCGCTCACACCCCTTCGTTCCGTCTTCCAGCGACATACGCAGATATCGCACTCCGACGAACTTGAAGCGAAGCGACGACTGATTAGCAAAAATACAAGATTCGCATAAAAAACTCATTTCGTGATACAACGACCAAACGTAGCTGTGCCTCGCATGGAAAGTCCAAAGGCCAGCCTCGACCCTCGACATTTTAAAGCGCGTATACCGAACAAATTCCGTACTTTCCCCGAAAGGAAAATTCATATAAAAAATTCCCCCCTCCGCCGATATTACAACGAAGCCGTGGCTTTAAACGGTGCCGATTCAATTTTCGCCAATGCCCCGCGCATTATAGAGGATAACCCCGTGACTGCGTTGGAGGGAGAGAAGGGGAGCAGTCGTACGGCCTCTGGGCCCCGCGGAGGGGATTGGCTTTGATTAGCGTCTACCTAATATCGGGATGAAAAAAAAAGCTACCGCTTCTCTTACGCAATCGTATTAACGCGACTTTTATCCGCGAGATCTCCCGTTGACGTGCGCCACATCGCACGGGGTCTAAAGTAAAGCGCGAGCATGCGTTACAACGATCGATAAGCGGGGATATCAGCGATATTAACACCCACCCTGACATATTCTTCCCGGCTTATGAAATTTATGCGAACTTCGTGTGGCGCGCGCGTGTTTTCCTTTGATACATTTTGCGTACGTGTATTATACAATGCATATGTGTCTACATTTTAGAGCAATTTTCAGGGTGGTATCAGTTCGTCGAATATACCAAGGTTGTGCAGTTTACGAGTCGTCATTAAGCAAGCATATTTGTGCTCTTAAAAGATTTCAAAATAATACTAGTAAAATAATAAATATGTATTCGCGGTATAAGGACAATTTTTCGTAGATATGTCGCTATACGATAAATACAGCAATTGATTCAAATTGCATTAAAATGTAAATTTAACAGTCTGCTTAAAGAGTTCTTTTTTAAATTCAAGCGGCAAAACAAACAGGCAAATGCATTTGTGTCATTAAATAATTTCAAAATAATACAATTAAATGTTAAAAGTATATCCGATATAAACACAATTTTTTCGTTGATATATCGCCACGATGAATACAGCAATTAATTTGAATCGCATTATATATAGTGAAAATTTTAATACATATTTAAGAAGAGTCCTTTTTTCAAATTCATGCGGCAAAATAAACAGGCATCATTAAGCAAGCCTATTTGAATCATTAGTAAGTATTTTGGATGTAAACATGATTTTTTGTAAGTATATATTGCTACGACACAGCGATAAATTTAAATAGCATTACACCGTATATTTAATAATCTATTTAAGAATAATTATTTCTTCCAATATTCATATGGCGAAACAAACAAACTTTAAAACAATTAATTATTATAGTTTGTGTGAATGTCTATTTGGCTTCCCTCTGGCTGTATCGATACGGAAAACGCATTAATGAGGGTAAAGACCGGCCGCGTAAAATGTGTTATCGCTTTGTAACTACTCGATGGCGTTAGAATCTCGATATCGCGTGAGATACTACGTTAGACCCGCGGTTACGCGTCGTTAGTACATAGTTACAACCCCCACCGACTACATCGTGCCTATTAACGAAATTAACAAGGCGGGTTTCGCGACACTATCACGAATTCTAGTTTTAGCGGGGAATTTTACGTGTCATACACCTCCTGTGTAAATAGAAATCACGGTTATTCTAATTTTCACATTTTACAGTACTCTTATTTAAGAGCGGGGCCGGATGTGTCATGAAATTTGATCCAAGACACGATCGGTGACTCGGTTCCCTCAACAGTTCGTCTTATTCGAGATTCCAAAGGTTTTGACAAAATTATTTACCCCGTATTCTTTTTCATTTTTCATTCTCAGAATTATTTAAGCTGGAAAACGATATTTTTAAATGCAGCACACACGTCGTAATATTGCAAGTCTATCTTTCTCGTACTTGTTTCTCGCTATAAGTGCATTTCTCATGGCTTTTCGATGACGTCATATTAGAGAATAATTATGTTTTTTTGGACATTTTCTATTTTACGTGACATTGATTATGTATAAAGATAACAAGTTAAATTAAAAAGTATGAATATTTTTTATGCGATAACCGAATCGAGGGGGGAAAAAATGTTCTCAAGTCCATTGGTAATTCAAACGCGAATTCGTATAATGAAAGCTGCAGACATTAATACCCCCTCCTTATTTAAAACTAACCCTCCCTCGAGCACCTCGTTGTATCGGTGTTTATTTCTCCCCCGTATCGCCACACGTTCGTATCGACCTTGCTCCATATATCGGCACACGGTCCCCAGGTACGGTTACTTCCAGCGTGGTATGTACATAAAATGTTTTACGGCGAGCAGTTACTCCTCCTATCTTACTCTCAAAATCGTGAACGACGAGTTTGGCTTTTACGCGTGCATCAAAATGAGCGCGCGGGCGCGCGTCGTTTTCAAGAAAGTTTTACGTCATCGGGAGTACATCGCGTCGCGCCGTGCGACGTCTTCCGGTGTGAAATTGAAATAATCGGATCTACATATATTTCTCGACGACTTCGAATATCCGGGGACTTTCGAAGGATGAGCTTTATTGAAAATGTCGGCTCTTTTTGAAAAGACTATTGCTGATAAGTTCCGAAAATAGGATAGAATAGACACACCGAGAAAATAGTTTACTTGTAATTAACAAATGTTCCTTTGGATATGGCGAAATACAAAACTTTATCAGATCGAGTAAATGTTCGTTAACTATTACGATATTTCTTTGGCAGAATTTGATCCCTCGGGGCAAACCTTTAAATGAAATAAACATTTTAATAATTAACATACATTTTCTCGCCAAAACGAAATGTTTATTTTGCCGGATTTAAAAGTACACGTATGTAACTGTAAATAAAATGTTTTCTCGTTAAAGATAAATAGATAGATGGATATGTTTATTAATGGCCTGAGACGAAGTCTCCCAATAGACCAGTTATTAAAATGCATTCAAGTGTTATACAATTGACTAAACGTATAAATTTAAAAGTCTGATAAGCTTGTAAAAAATGGTAAATTGTAACCCGTGCAAAGGCTAAATACGGAATAAACCATTTATCAGCTTTCTTTGGATTTTTGATCTCTCATTCTCCGAAAATATCTCATGCAGAAAATTTGCGCCACTTCTGGCCGTTACGATAACCACACATAGCCGGTAAAAAATTCTCCCGACCAAAAATATCCTAGCCCAACAATATTTCCATAAACAGTCTCGTTCACGCTGTACATAAAATGCGTCGTGCGTGTCACGAAGAAACGGTTAATAAAAGCATCGTTAGGGTAGGATCACTTGACATTGCCCGAACACTTTTGAAATTTTTCGAAAGCGGAACTGGGAAAATGCTCAGCTATGCAAACACATACATCCTGAATGAGCATCCCGATCGAAACGAGCTTTTCATCCGTTGTTCTACGCAGGGTGGGAGCATAACAGCGCACGATTACGCAACCAACCCCTTATCATCGATGCCACAATCCCCGGCAACGGTTAACAACGAGAGTAGGGACTACCACTTTCCGCCCCATTCTGGAGTAGTAGGGGCTAAGCCCCGAGTGCCTTTGTCGCGGTGAATGCACGAAACGTGCCGAACTGACCGCGGACATCATTAAAATTAATGGATATTGAATAATAGAGACGAGTATGGGGGAGGGAAAGCAGGCTGGCCGAAAGCAATTGAACGCCGCAAAAAAATGCCAGAGTTTAGATCGAGAGACATTCGCGCGAGCATCGATTTGTGTCGATCGAAAACACATAATGTACCTACGTCGAGCAATAATTGTCAAACGTCTACCGCGGACAAACGCAAATATCTACTAGTCTCTGTTTCAAAATCTAGATTGACACGCTTCTATCTAGATTCGTTCTCATAAAAAAAATACTCACACACTCGTATATCATATTTAAATTCAATGTATAATGTATACAGATATTTGATATTACACGAAAAAGAATATGTCCGAGTTATGAGCATATTTTTCTCTACAACGTGACGTCATCGAAATGCAAGAGAGACACACTCACTTCGAGCAACGGGTGCGAGAGATAGGGGATGAGAGTGTCCCAATTACTGCCACTTTAGACATACAGTGCTCATTCACTTCAGGACTGCACTTTGTTTGCGATGTAATCCAGTTTTTATACCACAATATAATTTAATATTAAATTAAGGTTAACCTGCACGCGTACCGTCTCCCTTTTCGCCTCCTCGCGCCGATAAAAATCAGCTGACGCGGGTTAATATCAACGAAGGTCGTGGTAAGAATATTCCCAAAAAACGCGCTTCCTCAAAAATCGCCCGGTCGAGGTTACCGGAACCCGCTCTCGAACCGAGTATTTACACGGACGATCGGAGTAAGTAGATAATGCCATGATGTAACAGCCGCATGATTATCACGGCAACCCGATCATTTATAATCGGCGTATTGTCGGCGCACAATCGCATTATGATAATCAAATCACGTCGAAGCCACCGGAGCTCGTAATGATCTGGTAAAATGCCGACGGACGAGCCATTAAAAGCCCGTTGGCTTTCCCGCGGCCGCAACGCTTTCGGCATACGTATTCGCGTCGAGTTTAAAGTGCTCTCGGTACGCGCGCGGCGAATGGACCGCGTGAAATTGCAGCCGTGTGTGCAATGGCTTCGCGCATATTTTGCCGCGTCGAGTGGTTCGGCGTAGAAACGAAGGACCCCGTTATTCTTTCGCGCGCTTAGCATCCACGCGTTCTCCGTAGTGGGGTGAAAGATGAGAAAAACACCCCCAGGTCGAAGCGCGAGTTAACGGTCGATTATCTCGAGAACGAGTGAAGATATGGAAAATATTGTTAAATAAAAAATGTTTGTCTGTGCTTTTGCTGTAAAAAAGCTGCTTTCGATTTTTCACGTATCTCCACCGCGTTCCAAGATAATCACGTTCAAAGTTGAACCCACCCTTATACCACATCGAAGCACGAGTTAAGAGTCGATTATCTCGAGGACGAGTGAAGATACCGAAAAAAGGTTCAGACAAAAGATGTTTGTCTGTTTTTGCTGCAAAACAAGACTCCCTTCGATTTCTCGCGTATCTCCGCCACTTTTCGAGATAATCGCGTTCAAAGTTGAACCCGCCCTTACGCCATATGCCGAAGCACGAGTTAAGAGTCGATTATCTCGAGAACGAATGGACATACCGGAAAAAAGTTCAAACAAAAAACGTTCGTCCATGTTTTTCCTACAAAAAAGCTCCTTCTGATCTTTCCCGTATCTCCACCGCACTCCGAGATAACCGCGTTCAAAATCGAATCCACCCTCATGCCCCACATTCGACCAACAACGAACAGCCTACCGGCTCAGGCTCACCTCAGTTCGATAGCCTGCTTCCGCTCGTCATTAATGCTGACCACGACGTCGCGAGGATGTCGCTGTATCGTCCTGTCACCGGCGCACTTCGCGGAAGTCACTTTGACACGCGAACTTCGCCGCAGCCGCGACGCACTACGCCGCGCCTACCCTCCGGGCGGGACCGTCGACGCGCATCGGCTCCCTTCGGGGGCCCCGGCGCTGTACGAAAAATACTCGCGATAAAAGCACTCCACGCGCGCGCGTCCGTTCGCCGCAGAAGCGCGGTGCACGACCGATGAGCCACGCGCGCGCGATCCTCCGTCCTATCGACGAAACTGACGAGGGACGACGGGGGCGACCCGCGGTAAACACTGCGAGGGTGGGAGGAAGCACTCTCGCCCTTGCGCGCGATCCGTTTTATCCGCGAGGCCCGAGTCGTTTGTCATTCGCCGCGACGTCTCCCGTGCGCGCACGGATAGCGCGAGGAACGATTTCCCTCGCGATCGGGAGCGAGTCGCCTGCAGGAGATATCGCCTCCGTGTGGTCGGCCTGCGTATACTGTATCCGCGCGGGGCGCAGGAACGTCGGTACGCGGCGCGATCGACGCGTTCCTGCGTACGGTGTAGGTACTCGCGGTGCCGCGCGCGTGATGCGCGCCTCTCTGCGCCTCTCCCTTCGCGGCAGCAGCGTCCGATGCCAAGTGCGGCGAGGACCTCGTGGCGAGCGCGCTCGCTGGATCGCGAAAAGTAACTGGCGAGGCGGGCGACCCCGGTTGGCCCCGAGTCTGCGCCCTAGCGACATTTCTGGTGTACCGGATATAAAACATAGACGCGGTGTGTATATATATGCGCGGTGGGGGAGGTTGGGGGTGGAAGCTACGCGCGAACCTGGCGCGCGCGCGCGCGCTTTCGCCGGGGGCGACACGGTGGCGGGCGGAGGGGTGGCGCCCCCGCCTCGCCACCTTCCGTGCGAGTATGAGAACGCTGTTTTGCAGTACTCCGCGAGTCCCGCTCGCGTGGATAGCGCGACAGGTACATATGCGATATATTATACTACCATATATGTGAAGCTAAACTTACTCGCCGGGAAAGAAACTCGAAATACTGTTTTCGAGTTATTTAGGAACTTTTGACGTACATCGATGTAAGACTTTGTTGCGGGTGAAAATGTAGTCTTGAAACAAGTATTGTGCAGACATGAGCCACCGATAATGAGATAACAGAGATTCGAGTTTCTTTAGTGGCGAATAAGTTTAACCGCACATGGTGTGTATAATGTAACCATTTAAACAGATGTTTGAGTTTTCCGGGTTGCTAGAGAGAATCGTAATTTTGATTAAACAGGCCACGAATGTGCTGTCGAAATTTAATTGTTTTCGCGTGGTTATAGTAACGATAAGTTAGTGGTTAAATTACCCACGAAGATATGGTTTTCTCAATCAGATTCCTCTCGCAGTCTACTTTTGCGAGGTGAGCGTAGAAATTATTAAATCTATTGATTATATTAATTCTCTTTAGAAGAAAGTCTAGACGCCCAAAAGTATTATAATATTTCGAATCAAATAAGCAATCTAATTTTATTGACCACAATTTAATTACACTGAGAGAAGAGTTTATTCGTACCTAGTTAATAAATGTGTACTTGATTATCGCGAAAGAAATATTTCGTTGGACCGAATAGATACTTACTCGCCAGGGGAAAGAAACTCGAATCACTGTTATCTCGTTATTTATGAACTTTTGACCTACATCAATTGATTTCAAATTGTTTGCAGAGGTCAACTACTTTTAATCATATGTATGTACATTATCTATGAAAATTTCACATTCTCCGTCAGGATTTCAATACATAGGTGATACATCATTAAAAATTCTCCTTTTGATCGTGACGGAACTCGGTCGTGGATTGGGAGTTTATCGAAAAAAAAAAAACCTATCTTTCCGCAGCACACTAAAGTTTGATTTCAAATTGCGAACCGACCCTTTAAAGTTCTACCCCTCCGAAGCATATTTTTTATGCGAAGCGAGATACGATAAAAGCTTTCATACAAAAGTTGTTTAATTCTTCAAATCGAGCAACTTTTGTCCGAAAGCTCTCATTCTATCTTGCTTCATTTCCGATATAACCAACCCCCCTGACTTGACGCCCTCCTAAAGCTATCGTTTAAACGAAGCGAGATATTGCAAGTATTTTTGTACAATAGTTGTTTCAGATTTTTCAATAAAAATACTTTTATCTAATAGATTCAACCGTGCCTCTCTGCTTGGCTTAAAAAATAGCGCAACCCTTTAAGACCGTCCCTATATTTGCGTGTGTCGATTAAATTACATCAATTATATTTTAAGACTGCAAGATTGGAAACTGAATATTTCTAAATCGAAGGAAAACCTCGAAGAATGATTCTCTTTTGAATCGCACGACTTTCCAACGTAAATATTCGATTATCAGAGGTCAACTCTAATACCTGTCCCGTTTCACCCCCCGTACGATAAATTACTCAAAGTAATCGTTCTCAATGATAAAACACAATCGATCTTATCATTAAATACCACACACTTATTGTCCCGCCTCGATTCAACTTTATTCCACCGCACCGTATTAATAGCACAGGGGGATGCACCCCTTTTGTGTTCTCCCGCTACCAATTATTCCGCGTCCTGGATGGACAACAAAATCCCGATTGGATTATCGACAAATAATGAAGAAGAAGAAAAAGGAGAAGACAAAAAGCGCGGCGCCGTCATTGTTAGGGAAAAAACAATTATAGCCGATCGACGCGTACGGGGTGTACCCGTGGTTCGGACGCGATTATACATAATTTCTGTGCCAGTCCCTGCGAAACGTTGATGGCGCCGCTCGTTTTAGCAATCCGCGTCCGTTATTTCCATTTAAACGCGCGCATTTCGATATAATTCCTTCTCGAATAAATAAAAAAAAATACGTTCATCGCGAGCTAATTATTCATCCGCAGCCCTCCATCCCGCTGCGATGGATTTGCCGTTCGTCCGTAAAATCGACCAAATGCATCGCAGCCAGATAGGAGTTCGACTGAATATTCCGAGCGGTAATCCCACCCGCGATAAAACGAACTCTAAATCTAAAGCAGCTTTAAGAACCGAGCGAGCTGACCGATCTCTAGATCTAATCCTTGGCCATTATTCGAACTCCTTCCGCGCGTTATCTTCTAGCAGAGCTGCAACCCATTCGTTAGATATTGCTAATCACTCTGAGAGATTATTCGAAGCTTAGGGTGGCATCGACTTCGTGTGGATTAAAGGTGCTATATCGACGAGTTGAGTAAAAATGCAATTAATTTTGGGGGAACAGAATCATCGAAAAACCTTTCACCAGTGTCGAAACAATATTTTTTTTATTAGAAGAATATTTATTTGACTCAAATTATAATAAGTTACCTCAAATGATCGATTTATCATTTGAACATAACATTCTTTAAGACAAAGAATTTATATTTTTCTGCGCACTTGTATTTCAACTCAATTGTGTAAAACTGTGTGTAAAAAACGCGAACCTTGTACATTATTCAATAAACAATGAAGGTGGAAAAGTTCGATATATTTTGTACATGGTCCACGTGTTAATTTCGTCATATATATATATATGAATTATATATTATTTCTACGTATATTAACCATATAAAAACTGTATTTGGATTTTCGAATGCTTGTATAATCCATATACGATTAATATATAAAAATCATATATGATCCACATACGGAGCATATACAAAGTATGTAGAACTTTTCCGCCTGGGTACATACGTTCGTTACTACTGAAGATATCTGAAGCAGCAGCGCAAACTCCATTGTAAATTGCATATCGACGGTGAAATTTCGAGAAATTAACTCTACTTTATTTATAATTTCCGGTAAAAGTCCAAAATTCCCCAACTTTTCCGCCACGGTAAGTACTTGGTGCCTATTGAATTGAAAACTGCAAGCATCTCAGCTGCGCGCGACAAGAGAAACGGTAATTTCGAGAGAAAAATAAAGAAAACCGCGCAGCCGAGCGTTAAATCCGGCGTGTCGAACGAGACAAAGTATCGAAAGAATGACAAAAAGAGACGCGAGAGTGAGGAATACACTGTCGTTAGAGGTTCTCCTACCCGAAGGCGATATACTTTCATTTGGCAGACCCACCCTTTCCTTCCAGACTCGCGGTTCGATATTGATTTGTCAATGGAACGCCGCGTAAAATATCGCCCCCCGAAATCTCGAGAATCCCTCTCGCGGATCCGCGTCCCGGAGACGTAGCACTCGGGCGGGAATAGGGCGTCCGCACCACCGACCGCGCGGGGAACGTAAGTTACCTCTGCCGAAGTTTTCGTTTGAGCCGAACCCTACCGCAGGCCTGAGGGTGCGTTGATGGAGGGATCGGATAGAAGTACGTGATGCAAATATCAATCCGCGCGGACGACCTAACTTTTAAGAATCTGCGTCGATGCCGACTTTTCTTCCTAAACAGTTCTCGGCGGGAGACCTGCCCTGGAGTTCCTTCGCCAAGTTTCGCTGATGTACACAAACAGACGGGAAAAACATATTCTGCCGTTCGGGCAGGCGACGGCCAGATGGGCGGGAAAGGGACAAAGTGGAAGACGCTCGTAGCATCGTTGAGTGCGCCTAAACCTAAAACCTGGACCACCCGAGAGAGTGTATGATTTTTAACCACTTCGTATAATAATTCATATTTGTTTGCTTACAGGAGATGAGCTCAGTTTTACGTATTTTCTACGATTCTATTGATTACGAAAAGCACGGTTATCAGATCGACATCTCGATGAAACGCAAGACAGCGGCGATTTTATACAGGAAATAATTATTTTCCCACAAAGTCACCCGCACATTCGATTGGCTTTCGGATTCTTCATCGCTTCGTCGATTCAATACAAATATCACTTGAGTGAACCAACGCGACGATTGATCGATTAAACTATTTTCAATTTATAATCGATCTGCTCGTTCGCACCCCTCTTGCATCCATTTATAGTACTCTCCGAAAAATCGATCAAGTCATTCGCATCGATGGTCTAGTGACCTACATGCGCGCGACGGAACATCCCGTTCGCGGCCTGCATATTTATCGCTCATTTTCAACGTTTCGTTCCCTCGTCCCTTTTTCGTGCGGATGAAAATTTAACAGCGTGCGCGCTTCTCTCCCGCCGACTGCAGGTACCGCGAGCGTGAATTCCAGAAATTTATTCGCCAACGAAAGGCAGGCGTCCGGACCTCTTCGAAACTCGGAGTAGGTACATGTATCGCCGCGATATTTCCGAGTCAGAGGCTGCCGCGTAAAATTACTGGTCGTATATGATCGCCCGAAACAAAAGTTTCCCGCGGCAGTCGATTCGAACGCCGATGCTTGGGCGTGGAAACGCTCGAAAATGTTGTACAGTTTGGGAGACGAAGATGCCCTTGTATAGACTGATGATAATCCGACAAATCGGTGCAGGAGTATAATATGCACGTCCTTAGGACCGTCTAGATTCCCTATTGTGCTCCGTATCAACAGAGGGTTGTATAACCTATCCTCCGGTCGCTTCGAGATCCTTTCATTATTATTAGGTATAATATGAATGCATTCATAGATAGAATGCATGCGTATACCGAAAAGAGAAACGTAAGAATATAATTAATCTCTTAAACTCTCATAAAAATCTGCAATACCTTAGCTAGTCCTACAAACACGCCAATGCTTAAGAGCTCATTTTTCATTTAATTTTTCTCACGAAAATCGTCGATTAACCTGCCTCCAATTTTTTTTTCATAAATCAATACAAGCTTGATAAACATTATATAAAAAATGAAATTAGTCTGCAATATTTCGCCTGATGATAGAACTACCTTAAATCAGGAACGACGGTGTATGCATGGATGAATGAAGAATTGTACTAACCAAGTCTGACTATTTCAAGACTACTACTACTACTACTACTACTACTACTAGAAAATTGCTTCTATAGAGTTGTGAAAATCCTCACCATAAGAAAATATATTTAATTTCCAATGTGAATCACTACATACGAGTACGTACATGAATAATAACTAACAATGAGTAACAAAACAACTCGATTACAGCGGAATGCTTCGAGGTTATTACACTATACGCGATCAAAGTAAAATAGGCTCCCCCCCGACGATTTAAATAATTCGCGGGGAATCCTCTCGCGTAAAGTCAATGAACATTGTATTCCAATTAAATTCCGATTCCCAAGCGCCGCCCCTTATTCCAAATCGAATGAACGATCTAATTCTTTCCAACGTTGGTATTTACGGCAGCCCCAACGGTTCGTCGTACTTTACCACCACTGCGTGTTCCGCGTTTCAATTATTTCATTGCACTTCGTTTCCGTATGTATGTCTACGTATACCGACGGGGCTTCTCTCTCGCATCCCTTCCCACCCCCGCGCGGATCTTGCGCGTTCTCGACCCGGCGATACGGAACAGCCTCCCCCTCCCGGTCCACCCTTCTTCCATACCAACCATTTTCTTCATTGTCTCTTTCCTACACTAATTCCTTCCGCCGAGTTACGGCCTACTTAACGCGCATCGAATCACGAGCTAGATTTAACGCGAAATGGACTGAGTTTCGCGCGAGCAGCTATTTACGTCAACGGCACTCAACCGGGGATGCGTATTAGTCCCGAGAAACACTGAATCGTCCCCCAAATGACTCGTCGTGAAAAAACAAATAAATTACAATACGAAAAATACAAACTCACACTGTGAAAATTTTGTGTAACAAACTTCATGTCACTTTTATGAAATTTTTATCATACAAGTTTTTCATTAAAATTACTATACGCGACTGAAAGAATTGAATACAGATTTGATTTAAATTTACCAAAGAATCACTCAAAATATTTCAATATTGAAACATCTTTCGAGCAGAAACTGTAAAATTCAAAACTCTTTTCGAAAATTACAATTAATTCATAGTGATTCGCATTACTGCGCTTAACTTGCAATTTTATAATACTTTTGTACAGAAAATATATAGCAAATTTTTTTACAAATCCTTTCAACAGGTCAGGCGGAAAAGTTCTATATATTTTACACACACATACCATTCACACATGTGGACTCGGTCACGTATGGATTTCATGTGACTCCTACATTAACCCATTTAATGCCGGACGACGATATATCGTCGTTCGCTCAGGACCGATGTTGGTTATTTTATTAAAAATGATTGAAAATGTAATACTTATACTTCATACTACGTGACCTATATAAAACTATGATCAAACGATAATTATTGTTATGTGCAAATATTGTCTGTGGAAGAGAAACTTTTTTACGTGTTTTTTTATGAAAATTAAATCCCAGCGTGTGGACAAGGTTTATCTACGTTTTCTTACACATTCAACACAATGGTCGTCTCCCTTTTATTTCTAGCTCAGAGCAACGAGTTGGTAAGATGGAAAAAAAATCTCTGAAAAAAAATTCAATTTCACCGCGTTCCACGTGTTCCCAGTATTCTTTCTCCGCGTATCTCTCGCGGCTAATTTTAATCCAGGTGCCCCGGTAGTCGTACACGCTGTGGACATTCCATTGGTGGATTTTAACGGCACGGTTATAAATACTGAAACTAATCTGGGGGAACGGCCGCGAGCGCTGCACTTTCCATTATTCAATTTCGAATGACGGCGCGAGAGAGAGCGACGATCTAACGCACCGCCGCGGTGGCACGATAATAATGTAGATCGAAATTAGAGGGAGTTTCGGGGCCCGCAACAACAAGCGTACTAGTTACAACTATGAATTTAAACGGTATTACACGCGCCGCTGGCTTCGCTAACTGCATTTGATTGCAGCGCTCGTACATCACGGCCACTTGAAACGATGACTCCGTGGGCGCTTCCCAAGCGATTTACATTCCGGCAAATTTAGAGCAACGCGCCTAACGTTGATGCCCGCAAACTTTAATCTCACGATTATAAAGTCGTAATGATGTTTCGAGTGATTTCGTAAACGAGATTCGATACAAGTGAATCAGGGTGGCCGCTAATTCTGATGAGAAAAATTCCCTGACAAAACCTTCAGAGTTTTACGAGGATAGAAAAATACTTTTCGGCCAAAAAAATATCAGGAAAATTTATCTGAGAGCATAAGTTTATCCCGATCTTTCGAAAAATGTCAATTTATGATTTTTCCCTCACATTGCCAGATTTTCCATTAACTTTACTGAAAATTATTTTATTTTATTTTTTATTACGACGACGAGGAATATTTTCCGTGAAACGAGATATAATTATCGGAGAAGACCGACTGCCTACGCGCTGCAATGACATTTCGTATGCGGAACGTACGGATGTGTCGAAGAGACAGACGGTCTGTTTGTTATGTATGATGTATCGTCGCACGCCGTCTACGTGCCTTCATCGCTTGGACGTTTCCGCCTCCGAGTCTCATCGTCATATATCTACCATATATCACACACATAGAACGTAGAAAAAAAAACTCCATTCACAGAGAAAAAGAAGCAGTCGGATCTACTGAAAATTACTTGCGGGATGCAAGTAATTATTTATTCACATCAATGACATTTTTTAATACATCAATTAGATATTTCTTCCTTACAATCATGTGAAATAGTATGTGATTGCAAGGAAGAAATATCTAATTAATATCAAAAACGATTTAATTGATCTAAATAAATAATTAGGTACTCGATACCCCGCAAGTAATTTTTAGTAGATCCGACTAATTCTCTTTCTTTATGTATAATGAGGATAAAATTGAGTCATGAAAATCCTCACCAGAAAAAACGTATAACGATATCGAGACAAATATACATTTGTTTTGGAAGTTAGCAAACAAAGTACTGCTCAATTGAGTATTTTAAATTGAAAGAAAGATAAATATTAAGTTATAATATGAATGTCAATGATGACGTTAATTTTGTTTCCGGTTCGTATTGATTTGATCATTACCATTCAACTATTTCTTCCTTTTAGAATTAGTTAATTACGATTAACGAGCCTTAATGGTAAGGAATGGTGGTTCGTTTCAAAGAAACGTCAAAACTGCAAGAGCCCGTTTCATCGGCAAGCTCAAATCTGCAC